>BLFK01000540.1:34290-66139 GCA_014634185.1 Astreopora myriophthalma
GCTTAGCTGAGCAGGAGTTTGTATTAAGAGTTAATTCTACTGTTTAGTAATTCAACCCCAGCCAACGAGTTGATTTGTATTGGGGTTTCGAAAGGAGTACATGTGACTCAAATAGTACCTGCTGATTGGTCATAACTTTGATGAAGAATTAATTAATTTTATAATACTAGGTCAGTGCTTAACAATTTATTTACATTTCTATATTACTACTAATGCTACGCATTTGAAAACAGCCCAACGAAGAATAAGCAGGCCGCAAATTTGAGTGCCCTCCGAGGCCACGCTTTCCAACAAGGGGATCAAGAGAGTTGCAAGTTGTCGTTTTCTCTGGAAATTGCTTTTGCCGTAGAGCGGTTAGTTTGAGCGTATATATACTCGCATAGTTTTACATTTCCAACACAAGTTCTTCATTACTGTTTACGAACACACCCTAGTTCGAAACAGACATCACTTACGATAGCACATTATTGCTGTGCCTCTGGCGTGCGTTTCTCGAAAGCTCCGAGAAGCTTCTCGGGCCGATTTCAGGTGCTATAATTTCCTACAGATCTTAAGAAGAAACCGGCCCCTGGGCTCCTTTAAGCCGCTTTGAATGAGAGCTTAGGCGGGTTTCTAGGCATGAAATTTTGCAACAACTTTTGCCCTTGCTTATTTTGAAAGCATGCCAAAAGACCAGCTTTTTAGAACAAGCGGATCGGATCGTTTAGGACACGAAACGTTTTCGGGACATCCGAGAAACAGGCCGCTGGGCTCCTTTAAGCCGCTTTGAATGAGAGCTTAGGCGGGTGGAATTCCAAAGATGTGTAGAACAACAGGTATCCAGCTGAGGTCTGCAACGAAAAACAAAAACAAAACCAAAACATAAATCAATGTTCGACTTTCTATAGCAACTGTGGTGCTGCGTCGTCAGCGAGTAAAACGCTAAAATGTCAAAGTTTGATCAAAAGGAACCAGGCCTGGGCAAAGCTGGATGTTCGACAGCACACAAACCACTTGTGATCAAAGAATATTTTCTGACATGGTTCAGAAATGGCAAGGTTCTCCCGAAATTTTATATGAGGAGAAAAGATTGAAGTACGCGGCAAGTTCCAGTTTATTGTATCAAGGCTCAGCGCACCCTACACACGGCGATGATGCCGCGTGTGTGTGCCCTCTAGTTAAGGGGGGATTCGGGGGACTTTCCCCGGGGCAATTTTGAATTTGGAGGCTCTTTAAAACACATTTCAGCGTACTTTGAGCTACTGCGTATTTTGCTCATCCCATCACCATCACTTCTCGATGCGCATGTTTCCTTTTATATAAATCGTTTAATGTTACGACCGGTTTGACAATTTCACCCCTCACAAGACACAACATCTCAAAAGAGAAAACCTATAAACCGTACTATTTTGTAGCCGGCGTGTGAAGGGCGAGTAGACGGAGATTTTTGCCGGGCGCCGGTGCTTACGGAGAATAACAGTTTGAGCCTACTCAGGTTTGAGGATTAATGAATGCAACTTATTAAGTTTTACACAATAAGCTCAATTTCACGCGCGTTTTGATTGGTCGCCATCTATGATTATTAGAGAACAGACGCATAAATGACTTCACTGTTTACTTTTTCACCTCTTTATTGTATAAAACAAATAGATTCCACGTTGCCGTGGGTCTTTTCAGTAACAGATCACAGAAGACGTCGAAATGTGGTAAGAACATGAGTGACACACCTGCCTAACGGCTCGTGTGCCACTTTTTTTTTTCTTGCCACATTTTGACGTCATCTGTGATCAATTACTGAACAGACGCACGGCAACATGGAATCTGTTTGTTAAACCGACAATATTCATGATCCAAAATTCGAAAGTTCGAGCTGGCGCAAACTTCAGCAAACGGCTTAGTCTTGACCTTATTTCAAGGGGCCGAAATAACGACGACGCCATATTTCTTTTTTATCATCTCATCATCAGTGTTCTAACAACTTGCATAAGCGCGTCATCGACCTTGCTCCAAGGGCCTCTCTTCTTTCCGTCCGAGCAGACGAAAAGAAAAGAGACCCTGGGAACAAGGTTAGTTGATGACACGTGACATAAACCTACCACAACATCCCTTGGAGACATTTCAGTCACGTACTGGTCATCAAATTTGTACCATTTTTTATCGTAAACATTCTTGGCAAATGCAGTATAGTGTCCGCCGTGCATGGTCCCATAATGATTGGAAACTGCAAACAAGTTATAACGTTTTGGCGGCCTTGGACCCACTACAAAACTCGACATTTCCACTTGTGACATGGGGAAAGATACATTCGTCTGAAGCTTCTGGCGCCACATGCCTTCATACTGGAACCTGCCGACAACATGTTATCAGTAGTAGATGAAACCAAAAACCAGAGCTCCAACGAGAGGGCTTAGGCTAAAATCATGGGTTCCCAGAGAATTGGCAGGCTAAATTCTAATTATGCAAACAAAATCTAACACTCTAAATATATACGTTTATGTATATATTTAGAGTGAATAATAATATCATAGATATTAAATTTTATCTAGTTCTAGTAACTTTTAAATTTTGTAGTTTTTAGTTAGGGAAATTGTTCTTATACAGGGTTAACCTCACGATTTCCCTTTTCAGGATGTTTTTATATTTGTGTTGTAACTGAACCTCCTGAATAAATGTTATGTTATGTTATGTTATGTATACTACCACTACCACTACCACTACGACTGCGACTGCGACTGCGACTGCGACTGCGACTACGGCTACGGCTACGACTACGACTACGGCTACGGCTACGACTGCGACTACGACTACGACTACGACAACAACAACAACATAATAGTATCTTTAATATACGTACAGCACAAAAACTCGCTCGCGCAGAAAGCTGTGCTTGCGTGTGCGGTACTATCGCGTCAACCATCCGTTCGAAAAAAAAAATTTACGTACTATAGGGTTTAATATTTTATTCAATTCCGTCACTAGTGTATGCTCCCTGTGGAATTACAAAACTGGTATGAAAGTGAAATACACACGTGACACGAGAAAACGCGACTAAAATTCTCAAAAGAAAAAAAAGAAAAAGAAGATTTAAAAAAAAAAAAAAGACACGCATCATTTCTAACCGTTTCAGATGCACCACAAGAATTGCTGGTAGCCTCCAAATCTGTATGGTTTTGCTGGCTTCCCTTCTTTGCCGGCACTTTGGACAAAACCTGTGACAGAAATTGGAAGGAAGGCTTTGCTATTGCTGTTTCAAGATTTCCTGTGGTTGCTATGAGTAAAGTTATAGGACATTCTATAGCCTGCGTGGCCGGACTTACCATTTGTCATCTCCAGCCATTTTCTCAGGTTTTGTGAAAAGCTTAAGGCAATCCTAACAAAAAAGGGAGAGGTTGTGTTATGACACCCAAATGCACTCATCTTCAAAGAAACACATGGTTGCGTTCAGCACGTTTCCGACAGACAACAACCACACACGTACAATTACTAACCATGTTTCACAGCGTCAAATTTCTGACTTAGATGTCAAGAATCTGGGGCCCGTTTCTCGAAAGCCCCGAAACTTTTCGGGGGTATATCGGGACTCACAATTCCCACCGTGTTGAAAAAGAACTGAAGACATTTTGAACCATGAAACTTTGCCATTGGTTTGCTCTTTTGCTAACAGACCAGATTTTCAGACTAAGCGGATCGCAGTTTTACAAATAGGCCATTTCCGAATTGCTGTTTGCCTCTGGTTCAAAGCGAGTCTTGGTGCTAAACCATTCAAATGATAATGAAATTGATTTGCATGAAAATACACAACTCATTTGCATTTGAATGGTTGTGCACCAAGACTCGCTTTGAACCAGAGGCAAACAGCAATTCGGAAATGGCCCATTGCTTTTCGGGCCCGTGAACATTTCGAAATTTTCGAGAAACGGGGACCTGGTCTCGTTTCATACACTGGATCCTGGATGCTCTCTTTAACGAACACTCGCGAATTAAACAACAATACTATCCGGCAACTGGCTTCGGTCGCGAACACTTTTGTGCTTGTCAACCGAGTGTTCGTTTATGGACGCTTCGACTGTAGTGGAGTTGCCATTACTTGTACTGTCTGTCCAGGACGGAACTTGGTTTACATACCTCGAGCGTGCAGCGATTTATGTGCGACGGCAAAGGAAGGGTAAGATTGGAAAAAGTATCGAACGTCCTGGACTCTTTACCGCACACCATGCACTTCACAGTTGACATGAACAAGCCCTAACACACAACAAAAATAAAAAGAAGATGGATGATCTTTTAACAACGGCATGGCAAATCCATATAAATTTAAAAGGGCAACAATTTTACCAGGTGACCAAAGTCACTCAATCGTCCTCTGCTGCTCAGAAATTTGATGAAAAGATTGGTTGTAGCTGTTCATCGTGGTGCGATCTATACCACAAGTGACTCCATCAACCTATTGCCGTCTTTTATGGTGCACGATTTAGGACAGTTCATCGCAGTTTTAACTCAAGTGACACATACGGGTTAGGCATTAGTCAAGCTACATCACGCATGACCAGTACCCGCAAGACTGAAATGAACATTCCTATAGATCGTTTTCACGTGACGACACGGTGGCCATATTGATGTACCTAAACAAAGAAACGGCGGCCATTTTGGTGTCCCAAAACAATCCTCGGGGAATTAAACTCCATTCTTATGCAAATAGTTCCTACAACTGCTTATAAAATATTTCCTTTTGTTTCAATAAATCAATATGGCCGCTGGTCACGTGAGTGAAAAACGATCTATTCCTCTTTGGAACTTCCGACATTTGATAGGAATCTTGAAAGTTACGAAAATCGCGCTGTAAAATGCATAATATCTAAAAAGTAATTTCATGATGTGCTCGAATAGGTTTGAATTTTCAAATGCTGCCGGTATATTTTTGCGTGAAACGAAATTTCAGAGCTTTCGTGATACAGTGTTATAGTGTAAATCTTTCTGATAAGTGAGGCTCTTGAAAGTGATGAAACCTGTTTGAGTCACAAAAAGACCCTGTGTGTGCTCAAACGTATACCCTCAGAAGAACTGAAAGCAGTTACGTTATGTGTCCAGAGTGAGACAGTTTAGGGAAATTTCGCAACATTTTGCATGTTTCTGATGTCTTACATCAAACAGCTCCACCATAATTGAAGAATTTCTTTTCCTGTGGTTTTCCCAAGCAATGTTGGCGGCAGCTTCAGGATTCAAATCGTCTGGTGGCGCCTTGAGATATGGCTTTTGCTTCACCTATGGGATTAACATTTAATCAATTTCGTTCAAAAGCGAAGAATTCCTTCTATGAACAGTGATTTAGTCTCCAAAGTAGGCAGTTTGCTCGTTTGCTGAACCACGAAATCTTGAGACGCAAGGAATCTGGAACGAGAACAAAAATTGCGCGCGCAGCGATGTCTGCGCGTATTTACTTTGCATTGTGATTGGCTAATTTGATAGTCTGCGTCTCTCCTGATTACTCATTGGTCCAAGTTAGCCCATTTCCGAGTTGGGCGTTTGCCTCGGTTTCAAAGCGAGTCCTGGTGCACGACCATTCAAATGGAAATGAGTTCACTGTTGTGTATTTTCATGCAAATCAAACTACTATCATTTTTGAATGGTTTAGCACCAAGACTTGCTTTAAACCAGAGGAAAACAGCAACTCGTAAATGGCCTATTAGTTTTGGTTTTGGCTCGACGACACTCATTAAAAAACAGCTCTCCTACCTGGTTGAGATCCTCTTGTAAACCATCCATTAAGAAAGCCAAAAGTTCTTGAGAATCTTGTTGGTCGTAACCTGAAAACTGAGACTTGAATCTTCCCACAGTTCGTTTAAATTCGCTTGGAGAAACACACTTGAATTGTCCAGAATGCAGAACTCTGACGAGCACTGAAAACTTCTCTGCCAGTTCCCCTATGGTATATAATTTTTGTTACGGTGAGGTAATACGGGCAACATTTTCGTTCAACTTGTCGCGCAAAAATGTTGCGTTGCAAGGTGTGATAGTTTGTTGCGCGCATTACTACGTACCAGTGCGACCAAAAAAAAAAAAAATTGCGAGACGTAACCATGTCAATTTTGCGCGACACACTGTTTCAACTTGCAACACGAAATTTTGCTGCGCGACAAGTTGAACGTAAATGTTGCCCGTATTACCGGACCTTTTAAGGGCATAATTAACAATTATTCCATGAGCGCGTGTACGATATACGAGATGGACAATAGCAAATGAGGGGCATAGCGCCGGGTTGGTTACGGCCAATCTCATAATCAGGAGCGCATATGTCATAGTCCGGGCCATCAGCACAGGAATAGATGAGGTTATTTTCAGTTTTTGAAATTCCCGTAAAAAGTGGTTTCCATGGTTGCAAGCGCTCTCCTCAGCGCAAAAAATACGTGGCATAAAACATGAGCTGTCAATCCCTGTCATGCTAGGGCATTTGATTGGGTGAATAAGATGAACGTGCTCACGCTTGTATCTGTTTCTTAGCGCGCGAAATGTCGTTCTCAAACTCATTAATAATTCATAAGTCACAAACAAAAGAAATCACTACCGTGAAGGAAGTTTGGATATGTGATCTTGATAAGCATAAAATGTCGGCAACTTTAAACTCAAATTTCTCATAAAATACTGATTCCTTTGAGAAGCAATATCAAACACTCAAAAGAGTGTTTCATCCTCTATCCAAACACCTCAAATTCGGTTAAAAAACTCGGCCTTCGGCCTCATTTTTCAACTCGCTTCTCGGTGTTTGGATATCTGATAACACACTTCTTCGTGTTTGACATAATTATTACTTCCAAAAACTAACTCCGTCTACTCCTGTGTTGGCGTACGAACCCAGTGGCGAAGATGGACGCTCCTACTTATGGACTCCTGCAATAATTCTTTTGTTAAACGTGAATAAATTCTGAACGCTTCGATACTTAGGGCGCTTTCCATTTTACAGAACTGACCGGCCAAATCGGGCATTTGAGAGGGTTAACTCCACAACGCCTTCTAAACAACACACTTCGAGCATGATGTGTACTCCTCTAAATGAATGTCAGTGAGGGATTATCATACAACTGTTCCTTCAAACTGCTGCATTTTCTTTGCAAACTGGCCGGTCTTGTCGGCCAGTTCTGACAAAAGGAAAGCGTCCTTAGTTACAGACTTTCAAAATTTCATTAACACAGCAACATTCTCACGCCAACAACCTGGAACAACTCAGCATGTACACGAATCTCATGCTTTCCCCACTACATATATTATACAGAAATTTTGGAACTTTCAAAGACTTGCAAGTACCTCTTGTTCCATCCCGGTTACTCCTGTTGATATATTCGCGAAAAGCACCAGAAATGAAAAAGCCTGCCAGAGGAGCCACACTGCTCAAGCATTGCACGACAGAGTTCATATAGCAAGTATTCCCAAGGTTTCGTAATCCGGTTAAAGCTGCCCCAATACCACCATGGCTTGGGTTGAAGCTGTCAAGCTGGTTGGCAGATAGTGGTTTGGCACCACGGTTAATCATCGGTCGGGCAGGAACTGATTGTTCAGAATCTGGCTTTGACAAACGATCAACCACGGGTCTCCTGGGACCAGATGATCGTTCCTCTACAAGCTTGGCAATGTTTGGTGAGGAAAGTGACCTGTGCAGTGTAGGCCTTTCTACTGAAGATTGTCTTTTCACTTGAGGTTGTTCTTTCTTTGGGACATTTGCGCGCGGTGGTGCAGATACTTTTGAAACAGTTGAAGGCATTTTTGGTGCTTCCCAATGGGTGGTTTGAGTGTTATGGTCTTTATAGTAAGGTCTTCCTCCATCATCAATCCTCTCCCACCCTGGCGGCAGTCCAGGTGTTGTAGCATAGCTACTTTGCTTGTCGGAAACAGATTGCTGCATGGGTTTAGGCTTGTCAGCTGACTGTGGCAATTCTCTGTCCGACTGTTTAGTAGAATTCCCAGGCGAAACTTGAGTAGCTTGGGTACTTCCAGAAACATTTTGATGGGGAGGAACTTGACTGACACTTGGAGTTGTTTGTGCTCCCTGATGGTTACTCCTTGGTTCTGCACCAGAAACAGCTGTGTTGGGCGGAGGTTGTGATGCCGAATGCCTGGACTGTGCTGGAATTTGCCTTCCATCAGGAGGCAATTGACTCACTGGTGGGACTTGTGACTGATGCCCGGGTTGCACAATTCGTGGTGATTGATCAACCATCTGGACAGGAACAGAAGGTGCAGGAACGCCATGGCTTTGTTGTGAGGGAACCTGAGGCACTGTAGTGGATGAAGAATGTGATACTGCCACAGATGTAGCAGACGTGGGAGATATGGCGGGTGGCAGGTTTGGTGAAGAAAAACTGGAGTGTACAGGTTGAGTTCCTGGAACAGATGAAACAGTTGGTTCTGAGCTTGACACAGGGTGTCTGGATCCATCAGGTCCAGATGATGAGCTGTGGAATGGCGCGGTAGGTTGTGATACAGGAGGATGTGGTGATGGAATTCCAGCTTGGGCAGCCTGACGGCTTGGAGAGTTCAAGGATGCCACACTTGCTGGTGCCAATGGCTGTGATAAAACTGAACTTGGTTGTGCAGATGACGGCTGAGTGGCTGGCACAACTGGAGGGATTGAAGTTCCTTGGCCACCAGGATGAAGTACAGGTTCGTGAGCAGGGTGCGGTGCTGCTCTATTTGGTACAGAGCCTGCCGCCGGTGAGCTGGTAGAATTAGGTACAATTGTCTGAGAGACGGATCCCAATGCATATTGAGGACCTGATGCTCCAAATTGTGGATTAGAAAGTTGTGATAATGACACAACTGGCTGGGAGGACGGAAGATTTGATGAAACCAAGGGTCTTGCATCTGAGGGCCTTGGAAATGGGACTCCATTTTGTGATTGTGACAACGAAGGGGGAACACCAGCTTCCTCAAACTTTGGTACTGGGCCAGGTTCATTTAAACGGTTACTGCTCATAGGAGGAATTGTACCAGAAGCTGGTACAGCAGACTTAGACCCTGGTATTGGCATATTGGAATGGGCTGGCCTCTCTGGTGTCAATTTAACCAGATCATTACCACCACTTGGCTTAACCAATGATCCATGGTTATTTTCAAGGCCAGCAGAGGGGAGAATTGGATACTGGATGCCGCCTTTGTTTGGAACAGATTCCGGTTTTGTTGGCAATTGAGTTTCTGGTGGTGACAATGTCTTCTCTCCAGGAAGTTCAGGGTAGTCTAAAGCCGATAAGTCCACAAGCGATACAGCCTTGGGTTGTGGCATCACCTGAAAAAAAAAAAGTTTTGTTAGTAAATTTATGGTAGGGAAAATGAGCAACTTTTACAGCCAACTTTGGACTACAGCATTAAATCAAAATGTAACTCTAAGAAACGTTAAGCTTGCAGGCCTAAAATGCCATCATTAGGTTATTAGGAATTTTGTCCAGTAAATTCGATACTTTTTTAAACTAAAGAAAACACTCTTTAAAATACATGACTTTTTGCATTCTCTTAACATTTATCAGTTACATGTACCTTTGGTAATTCTGGCTTCAAAGCAATGGATGGATAGTGCCACAGCCAGCTATGAAACCCACCATCAAGGATCAGTGGTTCGTTCTTTAATGAGCTTTGTGAGTCAAATTTAAATATCACATCTTTAAGTCTCTGGATTCGGCTTTCAGGAGTTATGTCAGCAACCTTGGTGGATTCATCCATCAAAATAACAAACTCTTTTTCTCCTCTTCTATTCCAGATCTTTCTGGTGTCTTCCTGCAGCCTTCTTTCTATGCTGCCAGCTGAAACACTAGAAGGAGTTATGTTGCAATTCAGTAAAACAGCAAACAGTTCAAAGGCTAAATAAGTATTTGTAGGAAAAAAAAAAACACTGATTCAGTATGATCATCAATGTCAATCATTAGCGCCATCATCATCCCTCGGGCATCATGCAGCTGACCTCCAGTCCAGTAACTCAGACCATCAGGTGAACTCTGGCAACGTTTGAGTTATCAGGATTAAAAATAATTAATAATGTAAATTAAAGAAAAATACTTGAGTCAAGAGATAGAAAATCACCAATTAATGCCCAGCTTTGAGAGGCTTTGAGTTACCAGGTGTCATATTTGTTATTGTGCCCTCACTGTACATACCTGTTAACTACTTACTGTACACGTGTAGTGAGCTTAATCTTTTCACATCTGTAGCATATGCAAGCTGGTATCAATGGGTGCCCTTACCCTAAATCCAACAGCTCCGCAGGTATATTTATGCAAGATGGACGGTTGATGCGATTCTCCAGAAACACAGAGTGGGGCCGGCAATCTATGACCAGCACTTTGGATGCAATTTCATCTTTCAGCAAGCTGTACAGATCTGGTGCTGATACAAAGGGTACATGTGCACCATCTCTAGCAGAAAAACTTGGAGTCTCAAGACCACTGATAAGGGCACCTTGAAAATAAGATAAAATGAATAATAGAAAGCTTTGGTTAATTTCTCATCTATCAGGGCTCGAAATTAATGCTCGCAAACTCGCAAAACGCGAGTCTTTTTGATAATCTGCGAGTGAAAAAGATGTCCACTAACAAACGTTTGCAAGTTAGAATCATCCATGTCGACAAAAAATTTCGAGAAAGCTGTTCAAACGCAAGGTATGTATGGACAACATCTGAGACAAATGGCGGGTGCTGAGAGAAGAGCATGTTTTGTTAGCTGCTGGTCAGCTGTATTTCACCGAGTCCATGTGCCATCCATCTGCGCATTTGTGTGTTGATGTTCTTTGTAGTTTTGGGATTTGAAAACACCTTTCATTGCTTTTACAAGAAATTTTCATAGATGTCAAAAACAACTGCCTTTTTCAGGAGGCCCTTGACCTCAGACACGACTGGCGATAACGACCACGAGCCACCAAAGAGGAAGAGTTTGAAGTCGGGATCAAACAGAGAAAATACAGCTTACGTAAAAACAGTTCTTCTATGGCAGAGAGATTTTGTCATCGATCTGGGTTACAAATTAGTTCAAGGACAGTGAAATTGTGGAAGAAATATGGTGTAAAACATGTCAGGAATTTTCGAAGGACAATGAAGGAGAACGACAAAGGAGGCCAAATATTTAAAAACTAACCTTTTCAGGTCATTTAATACAAAGTATCAAATCTAATCAGTTAGTCAGATACAATTATTTTAAAGGGAAAGCAACTTCATCAAGAAATTGCTAGTGGTTTCACCTGTTTGCAAGTAGGAAAAAGTCTCACTAGCAAAACAATGCTAGTGGGCTAAAAAGTTAACTTCGAGCCCTGATCTATTATTCTTGCCTGCATTACAGCCCCATTGCTGTGTAAGTTTAAAAGTCAATGAACCAATCAATATTTTATTTATAGTGTCCTCAATTACAGACATGACTAACAAAAAACGCCAGGTTGCAGAATACCTACCATCAATGTTTTCAGATGTTTTGGGTACAAGAATTGAACTATGGTTGACCTAAAAATATCAATAAAAAGAGTTATCAAATGCACTGGAAAGCTCAACGAAATTACAGAATTTGTTGGATTCCCACAAGTAATGCTACAATGACCTCACGCAGTTATGGAAAGAAAACTTCTAAGCTACGTACACTTTGCTAGGTTGTTGCTACACTATACTTAACAATTAGACTACGAGTTCGAGTTCGAGTCAATACTAGATAGTCAACGAGGTGCACAGCACCGAGCTGACTATTAATGACTCATGGAAAACAAGAACGAGAAGTCCAATTAATTTAGCAGAAATCCACGCAAGTACTACACTGTACCTTTGAATTAATTCCAATTTTTATTGAGTTTAGGATTTGAAGAAGCTGGCATTGTTTTGTGTTTGTTCAAAATGCCTGCTTTTTTGCTACTCACTATCTATAACTCAACAAATAGTGAATAGCGAGCCACTCAGATTACAGGATTGGTGATAGTAATGTGAGTGGATTTCTGCTAATAAGAAATAATAATCTCTTGAAAGGGTTTTTTTTCTGCCCATCAGAGATAACGTTCTCGCGATAGAAGGCTACCTACACCACCGGAGCATGCAGAACATAAAATAAAATACTATTCTTACCTTCAGTTTTTGATAGACATCAGCAGAGGAATTAACGCCACCTCCATTTAAGAGGGAATCAAGATCACAGTCAAAACCACCATCACTGAAAAATGTCATCGCAAAATTAATTTCACTCAAATTACATGTTTAAATTACATGTAATGAACACTACTGACCCAATCGACAACAATGAAACAGGATTACAAGTACTTCCACTTTTAAACTAGAATTGAAGATTACAAGAAACATTGCATAAATCTAAGAGCCCTTTACCTTTCCACATCATTCTTGGACTTGGCCTTTTCTGATTCCAATTTTTCTGCAGAAGAAACAAAATTATTGAAGGACATTACAGTGTAAATTTGTCTTTCTGCAGGGGACAGAGTTGCACAACTTAATGTGAAACTAAAATTGCCTTTCAATCAAACTGAAGAGCTGTGTTTGTACGTGTAATTTGTGAAGAGTAAAACACTAAAATATCTTGGAGCACAGCAAAGAACCAACAAAAAACTCAATCAAAGGCAAGGCGAATGGTCTCACCAGTGTACCAACCTGGCTCCCAGTAAGCGATGTAATGTATCTAACTATGGGGAATTCAGGGATCTTAAAAAATGTGTCCATACAAAGGAATGGTTTGCAACTAATGTTGCTAATGATGTGAATAAAGGAGAAAATTGGAATCTCATGTTATTGCTGGAGTGATTTGGAGTGAGAACAAACAATGATGTTAAATTCTGTTCTTGAAACAATACTCTACAAACCAAATAGCAGTAATTTGATGAACTTAAAAGCACGACGTGTCTAGCATATTAATTTTAGCCCTTGTCAGAGCAAATCCCATACTTTTTTGCAGACGAAACACCAAAGGACTCTGTGACAAAGAGCGAATGCTTAGAAAAATGTCCACTTTTTAATAAATTTAACAATTAGCAACTCAGCTGATATCCAATAATCAGAATAATGATAATAATAATAATAATAATAATAATAATAATAATTTTTAAAAAACCACTACTTTTGTCTTCCTCTTCTTTTCTTTTGGCTTCTTGTTCAGCTTTTGTTTTTGCTTCCATCTCCATACTAAGCTTTTCATACCTAAAAGGAATTATAGGACTGTATCCATTAACCATGGTAAGTGACTTTTTTAATGGTATTTCAGTTGCTATGAGAAATTCCAGCCAAATCTTGAGCAATAATAATAATAATCCTATAAATTTTGCTAATTTGCAGCGATTCGTTGTTTCCAAAATTTATTACCACCACTTGAATAAAAAATAAATAAACTAAAAAAATCAATGACAATCAATATGCAACGGCCCTTCAACAATAATTTTATTTACATTGGAGATCTTTTGCAAAACCAATAACTTAGAGTTGAAAAATTAATAAAATAATTAGGGAATGTTTGAACACAAATGAACGAACGGCCCTTTTTGTTTTAGTGGTCATCTAGTTTTTTGAAGAATAAGCTCAAAGTGGACAACAAACAGATCTGAGATGTTGTGTCTTTGTAGGGCACTTAACTGTCTATGTACTTTTCTGTCTCTTTGTTTGATTTGTCTGCAATGTATTTGTTATTATCTATTAGTCCAGCTACATGTAGCTGTTTCTGTTATTGTTATGGGGCTGTAATGTATTTGTGGTTGGCTAAATACATGTAAATAAAACAATTAAAAAAAAAAAGTTTGAACACAAAATTATTACCCATTGATAATTAAACAGAAGTATAGAAAAAAATATATTGTGCACAGTACTGGTACTAAGGGTGGTGGGGTATTTGACATAATTATAGGTAACTGATGGTATTTGACCATTCTGTCACTTACGTAATAAAAGTTCACAGTGATATAAGAATTACCTGTACTGGCTTATACAGCACTAGTTAACTGTAACTGCAGTCATGTACATTGTAGCTCAGATACTGACCTTTTAACAAGACTTTTTTGCAGAGCTTCAGAACGCTCAATTGATTTAAAGAGTTTTGTTTTTCCCAACAAACCATCATAGTATACCTACCAAAAAAAAACAACAATAAGTTCAACTTAGTTTGACACCGATGCAATGATTGTGGGGTACACTTTAAATTACACCAGCCCATAACTGCAGAGTCTACCATGAACAAAATATTTCGTTTCCTGAAAGCATCACCTGAATGTGCAAAGCAATGACCTCACATGTAATTGATTTCTAATTAACGTCACTCTACAACACTCAGCAAATTTCAGTGCAATGACTGCTACCAATTTATTGATACATCTTGTACAACTGCAATAATCGCTTGGTTGTCGACAAAGAAATTGTTGATTTCACTGATTTACATGATCCTGGGAGTATAATGAACATGTACACTCACTCTGTTCTGAATGTACTTGCTACTCTTCTTAATAAGGCTGATGATGTTAAAGTACCGCATGTAGAACACATATGCATCCTCTTCTTCACCATCCAAGTCGTGACTCTGTGCTTTTAAGTAAACTTTATCTGCTGACTTTATGAAGCTTTGAAGAGATCATGATGATTATTATTATTATTGTTATTATCAGTCATAGTAGTATTGCTATATCTACTGCTACTGCTACTGCTAGAGCGGTTTTCAAATGACTGTCGAAAGTAATTATGCGATTGCGATTGCTACGCTTTCTGATTGGCTTAAAAATCTTGCGCCAGTTTATCAACCAATGAGAAGGAAAACCAAAACCAATCGCGACTTACACTCGCGATTTTTCCCGTGCTTTGAGGAAGCTGCTTGAGATTGCTACGAATTTTGATTGGCTCATTGCGCTGTTTGCTCCTGCTGTGATTGGTCGGAGTAATGACTTTGGTATTGGTTTTACGACACTCAATTGAAAACCGCTCTATCACAATCATCATCATCAGTGCCCTTCAGATTGGGATACGAGTATGATTGCGAGTACGAGTTTCCGTTCTGAGAATGCGCATTAGGTTTGGAGGTCTAAATTTTTCCAAGTGCACATGTTCAGAGCGGAAAACTCGTCCTCCAGTCTAAAGGTCCCTATTATTAAGTAAATATTAATAATGTCACAATCCCGGAGGGTCCCAACTCACCCTGGGGCCTGACAATGATAAAAGAAGGTGCACTATACAATTCCATTGTCAGGCAACAGTGTACATGACTTAACCAAGAAATCAATCTCATTTGGAAACCGCTTACGGATCATGATAACGTCAATGTTTCAAAACAGCGAGTTCCACGTAATTTCGTCGTGCAGAAGAGTACGCGTACGTGCACTCAGTAGTGAATGCATGAATTAAGATCAATTACAATTGATCATTTTTTCTGTGAAAGGATTCAGAATTTCTCCCCATTATAATATACTGTAGGTTACCTTACGAAGTATAAATTTAAGTTACAGCATTAATAGGGCCAGAAGCAGAAGAACACTGACAATAAAATTACTAAAAACGTGAAACTCACGTCGAGGGGTTTGCATTTCTGTCAACTGGAAGGCCAGGATCGGCTAATTTGTTGAGATCGCCTACACTGGAGGCCAAGTACAGGGCCTTCAGTGTCTTCTTCTTTGATGAAGGCATGGAAGCGTATTTTATAGCGACCACTTCATAATAACAGTCCGTGAATATCGAGAAGAACTCGCAATATTTCCCTTTTGAAAGACAGACAAACCAGCCATCTTTTTATGGACCAAATGACGTTATGCATATGTCCAATGAAAAATCCATCCTGATTGGTTGGCCTAACGGCCAATGAAAACAGTTTGGATATGGAGTCCGAAATTCAAGATGGGGGAAGCTGAGTGCCGGTTCGACGGATGCAGCAGGCTTTGATTTGACTTCCTCTAAGATGTAGAGTTCCATACAGTCCCCTTTGGTTGATCCAGGTAATATTGTACGCATTTAATTATTTACTTATGATTTCTCGTTATATCGATAAGGACAGCAACTGGAAATGGGTAAGTGCACGGGTGCACAACCGGCATGTTATCGTATCATGATCATGCATGCTTTCTCCACGTGATTTTGAACTGGCCCTTTTGAACACCGAAAAAGAGAGACAAGTTGCGTGATGTCTCTCTGCCGTGATCACAATTCAACGTGTTAGTGACGGGAAATTGTCTGGGTGCAACTCCGAGTATATACACACTACGTGTCAGATCGAGTGATGACCATCGATAAATTAAATACATCACTTCATTGTTAGCGTAACTTATTTGATAACTTAGTTTCGTATTGACGTAAAGAAAGTTTGATCGGGCTGCTCTCGAGAGGCTTATGAAATCTCATTACTACCAGACCTGCCAACCCCCAAAACATGGAAATCCTCACATCAGCTTTCGGTTTGCTGCCACTGAGCTTGGGGTACCTGTGTGGCCCTGGGTTAGCTTGCAGTTTGATTTGCCGTAGCTTTGTTTTGTGTTGCCGTGGGTTTGGTTGTTTTGCCGTTAGTTCAGTTTGTTCTGCCGTGAGTTGAGTGGGTTCTGCCGTGAGTTGAGTTTGTTTTGCCGTGGGTTGAGTTTGTTTTGCCGTGAGTCGACTGTGTTTTGCCGTAACTTCAGTTTATCGTGCCGTGACTTCGTTTTGTGTTGACCTAAGTGCTGTTGTTGCCGTGACACCTGTGGGCCGTTGTACATTACTGTAAATTGGTGGATCAAGTGTTGGAAATGTCATTTATCTCTTGAATTCTTGTGTCAGTATAGTGAGCTTCTTGTATTTAAAGTATTCCATTCTTTTTTTATACCTAACAGTTTCAGAATGCTAAGTGTAAGGATCCATTGTCTGATTGACAGTTTTGAATCAGTGTCATGTCCGTGACGCACCTTGAATTACTGGAAGAAATGGAGGATCATCCGGTGCCTTTCAGCAGTTTTGAAGTTGGAGATGATGACGACTATGAGGATGGAGTTCCTAAAATCAGGATTGGAATCTGTGCAATGAGCAAAAAAGTCAGTAATTAAGGCAGCATGTGAATGGTTGCAAAGCATGGAAAAAGCATAAAGGCTGGTTTCTGCATAATATGCAAGCTCAAGGCACAAGCAACATACACAAAGGCACTAGAATTTTGATGATTACTGCCTTTTGTTTGGACAAGGGATGCTAATCAACAAGTTAATGTGCCGGTGTACATTGCTCGTGCTTGTGCTTAATGTTTCAAGGTTTAAGAGTTGCTTGAGGTAATAGCTGAGAGGGACTGTAGCCTCTTGAGTACAGTGTACTTAGCAAACTCCTAACTGCAAACAATTAAATCAATACTGCACACTTACCCATTTACCACATAACATACTAGTAATGATTTATTTTCTGAAGACTTTACGTTGAAGAACAGAGAAGGTGCTGGGGTGAGAACACTCGCTTTTTTACCAATAATTGTTTTGGCTTCGATTCCCAGACTCAGCATCATGCGTGGGTTGAGTTTATTGGTTCTCCATGCACTCTTTTCCTGAAAAACAAACATTTGATTTGATCTAATTTGATTTGGTTTGATTTGATTTGATTTGATTTGGAGTCTTCCCTATTAATAGAGCTTGGCCATTATAAGCCTGAGACTCATTATCATTATTACAATTATTGTTATTATTATTATTGGAAAGTGAAAAAGACGTTCTTTGGTTCAAGGTTTAAAAAACACTGAGCTAATCGATTGCCAGTCTGCAATCTTTAAAAAAGTGAGGTGTAAAAAGCAGTTGTAAAAATATATATACAAAAAGATGAGAGAATAACAAACGAATAAATAAATAAATACAGTAATACAAAAGAAATACTTGTATGAAAATAAAATGCTAATAACATGGATAAGATTACAGTAAAAGTTATTATTATTGTTACGTCAGCAGTATGCATTCATGGACAAATAGTAAATGCTTAATTGACCAATGAGAGAGTTGTGTTATAATGTCTCTCTCAGTCTGTTTTGTTGTTGCTTCTTTTTTTGTTCTCTCCCTGCTGACTTCGTCTAATTAATTTACATGTTCTTCCATTCAGACAAACTCTCAACCTATGCAGGAGATCCTGGGGCGGATGTCTGTGTTTGATTGTTTGGACATTTTTGTGTTCCCTGATGACACCATCTTGAATGTTCCAGTGGACAACTGGCCAATTTGTGACTGTCTCATCTCTTTCTACTCAAAGGGGTTTCCTCTGGAGAAAGCCATCGATTATGCAAAACTCAGGAAACCCTTTAGTCTCAATGATCTGGAAATGCAGTATGCTTTGATGGACAGGTTTGTGCACTTTCCCGTATCCCTTGTTAGCAGGCCGAAGGTGCAGATGAAGTATCGGATTGAAACCTTTGCTGTTACTGGAAGTATTTGTGGACATCTGGTTCCCCTGACAAGTGCTTGCAACCAAGAATAATTTTTCACCTTCTGTAATATTTGAAAGTCTCTTTTAGCATACAGTATCATATAAAAGATCCTCAGTCTCGTGAATGGACAATAACATAAACATTTCAGTATTTGGTACACAGGGGGTAACTGGAAGTTTCAATGGGAGGAGAGAGGGTGAGGTAGTCTAAAAAGCAAGCAGTTTTAAAGGAAACTAAGGAGCTCATGTGAAATTGTGGAATCAACACTCCTTTGTGAGAGGAGAATGGAAGTGGGTATTTTCTGGAATGACATTTGGGAGCCTTATTCTGAACAAAAGATACCATAATTGGGCTTCCTAATGAACTGTTGCAAGTCAGGCATTAACTGTAACAGGCATATGGCGTAGATAAAGAAATATAATCTACGTGTACGTGCACGTGTACAATGTACGTTTAAGTGAAGAAACTCACCATAACCAAAATTAATACAATCTTACTGAACACTGACTTCAATTGGACATGAGCATGACAAGCTTTAAGTACATGATTATCCATAGACTTGCAAGAACTTCATGCTGGCCCACATAACCATAAAAAATGGGAATAAACAACACACTTCAGACAATTTCATTTCATTTAATTTATTTGCCATGGAAAAAAAGAAAAAAAAAATGTAAATGCATTGCACATATAATATAAAAAGTTAAAGGATTTGAAGTAACACTTGTTACACAAAATGAAGGAGATCTCCTTTGCCATCTGCAAAAGCCACCAATGACTCTTGTTATGAATCCTGAGCTGAACTTTTTGCCTGATTCTTTTGCAGTTTGCGCATTTTTTATGGACGAATAATAATAGAAAGCTGCCCTTTTAAGGTTCAAGAAATTACAAATACAGCACAAGTACGAAAATTTAAAAATTCTGCCAAATGATTGTGCAGCTCTGTGAGACACGTCCACACTCCATGACTGCTGTTGCCTGGACAGTGACAGCTCTCGTCCTGTCACTAACAATAGTTAACATAGGTTTGTGGTCTCTACATATATATGGGCTGGTGTGAAGTTCTGAACTTGATGATACTAAGACAAGGAAATAAGATAAAAGCAGAAAAAAGAATTGCGTTTTATTAATCTGATTGTTCTCATGTACAGTCTATTACCAGTGAATTCCATAAGAGAACTTGAGCCTACTGGCTGTGATTCACCGTAATTTATAGGTGGTGCACTCTCTTTTTGTGCATGGAGCCCATCATGTCAACCTCCATCATCTCTTCAATCCTTACAGGCCAACAATGTACAGTCTTCTAGCAAGTGCTGGAATAGATACTCCAAGACATGCCATCCTACTTCGAGATGAAAACGGGGAGCCCATCAACACAAAGTTTGTTGAGTCAGATGACTCGGTTCAGATTGGCGATGTTGTGTTCCAGAAACCCTTTGTTGAGAAGCCAGTGAATGCAGAAGATCACCACATTTACATTTATTACCCCTCAAGTGCTGGGGGAGGAAGCCAGAGATTGTTCCGTAAGGTTGGAAACAGAAGCAGTGTCTACTCAGCTGAGAGCTCTGTGCGCAAAGAAGGGTCGTACATTTATGAAGACTTTGTGGTAACTGATGGAACAGATGTGAAGGTATGTATGTATGCACAGTGTAATATTGTATGTACAGTGTAATACTGTATGTACAGTGTAATATTATTGCTGATATCTATACAATCTGGTCATGATCTTTCCATGTCATGTTTTTAAGAGGGTGTGGGTGTGTGAGGATTTTATGTGGAAAGTTGTTCTTTGAAAGAGTGACACATGATTATTTTTGCCAGCTTTACTTTCATGGCATTTATTAATGTGGTGTACTTGATGGTAATGTCATGGATTTTGCTTTGTATCTGTGTTCTGACATTAAGTTTTTTGTGTTCAGCAAGACAAGTCTTTGTGTTGCAGTTAAGGAAATAATGAACATTGATTCATTGGATGATATTTGTGCAATTATTTGTTATTATTTTTAATTAATCAATACATTATTTATTACTAGGTGTACACCGTAGGACCAGAGTATGCTCATGCTGAAGCTCGCAAGTCTCCATCTCTTGATGGAAAAGTTGAAAGAGATTTTCAAGGAAAAGAAATACGCTATCCAGTAATCCTTAATCAGTATGAGAAAGAACTCGCTAACAAAGTCTGCAAGTTGTTCAAGGTAAAACCTTGCTGAATTTGTTCAAAAATGTTACATGTCATCAGGTGATCAGTTTTTGCAACAGTTGTATTTCTTCGTTCTGACCAGTTCTTGCCTGTAAGTCAGCAGGCAGAATGACCTCACTCACAGGCCAGCAAGCAAGTGAATGCAAATGCAACCATGAGGCATCAGGCCTGAAGAGCTGATAGGTCGACCCTTGGGTGCTAAGTGGGGTGACCACTGATAGGCATTGTCTTAATAGCCTTACTTAAATGTGTGTTAATTTTACATACATACATACATACATAAACTTTATTTTCTCTTGAATTTCGGTGTAGTTTGCAAGAGCTAATATCTCCGAGAAAACATAAGATATCTATACAAAACAACTAAAATACACAGTATTTACAAATATATATTATGTATTACATATCATTAGAAATTTAAACAGCAAAAGTGAAAATAAGCGAAAAGCGACTACACAAAGATACGGCCCTGGATTTCCCTCTTAAAATCTGTAGATGCACTCACACGGATAGAGTCCGGCAGTGTGTTCCATAGCTTAGGTGCGAAGTAAGAAAACGAATTAAGGCCATAACTAGTTGTTCTAGGTTTTCTTTAGCCACATCAAAACCTTGAATTTAGGAAGGGATGTTATAGCCTGTGAGAGTGACAACTTGTCTACAAGACTGTTAATTTTACTTTCATCTCAACAGCAAACAGTTTGCGGTTGTGACTTGCTGCGCACTCATGGCAAGTCCTACGTTTGTGATGTCAATGGCTTCAGTTTTGTCAAGACTTCTAAGAAATATTATGATGATGCTGCACAAGTGTTGGTCGGCCTTGTTGTGCAAGAACTTGCCCCTCAGTTGTACAAACCATACAATCTAGATGTTCCAGAAGAAATTCCTGCAGTTGAAGCTCTTGAAGGTACAATGTTAGAGCTAAGATGTGTGGTTGGCATCATTCGACATGGAGACAGAACTCCCAAGCAGAAGATGAAGATGGAAGTCAGGCATCCAAGGTGAGGTAACATTCAATGGTCTTTTAGACTAACTGCAATCTTAGGCTGCAAGTACCGGTATGCCGTGTCTTATAATTTTATCTTTCAGTCTTGAAGGAATGCACAATCCATGAGAGGTACATGTACATGTAAGCAGCATGGCAAACAGGTACAAGATGTACGGAACACAGTTGCCAGGGTACATCAAACTACCCTCGGTTAAAGTAATGTTAGTTTTTTTGTTCCACCTTGCACCTCGCTGCCTTACTGCTAACCAATCATGGGTCACATTCTTTTTGCGTTTCATCCTTATCCTTCATTGAGGACTGTAGACTGCAGGCTCACTTAAACAATACAAAGAAAAATAAAATGCTTACAGCTGTACTTGTGTACAATTCTCCGTCTGTTTCTCTATGATAAACACCACATTTCTGTAGTCCCCTGGTAGCCCCTAGAGCTCTTCATAGTAGCTGCAGACTTAAAAGATCCCTGCAGGTTACAAATGAAATGAGTTTCTTTGTTGTGCTTGTTATGCTATTGAGTAGGGCTTCTTGACCTCATCTCTGTACCTTATTTTTGCAGATTTATTGAGCTTTTTGAAAAGTATAGCGGTTTTGATGAACACAAACTTAAGCTGAAGAGGCCGGCCCAGCTCCAGGAGGTACTCGACATTGCCAGAGACTTGCTAGCTGATATCAAAGATGGCCAACCTGTGTTTGAGAGTCGAAACAAAATCCATCAACTTAAAACTGTCTTGGAAATGTAGGTTTCTCCATTAACATGTGTATACTTATCAATATGAGCCTGTACTGACCAGTATACACTGCTGTAACAAAAGGAGCAGATTGATTACAGCTGTAAGTACATGTATTACTTACCTACCCGGCCCTCTTAATTGCTTGTTTTCAACATCATGATTAGATGACCTTGATGTTGCAGCAAACAAACTTCTTCTCCTAATCTTTTTATGCAAAAAAGCTGTCTTTTGTTATAGTGAATACTACCGCTAGTTATATAATTTGAGTGAAAACAAATGCTCCATATTTACTGGTAATAAGTAGTTAACAATTTTTTATAGGTATTTTTTTTAGACTAGCTACATCTTTTTTTGACCAGGTAATTTTTCCATTGTGGTGGTCTTAATCAACTGTTTAAAAACAGATTTTACTTACTTTTCTTTCTTTCCTACTTTTCTATCTTGATCCTGTCTGTTCTGTTATCTCTATCTTGTACCATTATTATGAACCAGGGTGTGTGAAAGAAGAAACTTACCTTTCACCCACTGTGGTCTGAACCAGCTATCTCCAGATTAAGAGTTTGGCTTCATAACCAGTAGACCACATTATTCCCATTTTAGTCCCAGACTCGCCTCAACCAAAGCTTAATTTATGCCAAATGAGAACATACGTGCTATGTACTGGTAGTATCCATAACATTAACCCTAACTTAAAATTTAACCATTTCAAATCAGTGCTTAGGCCTACCCAGTAATCCTTGCCACAGAATGATATAAAGTAACTGTAATCTGAAAAAATACCTGGTTATAAAGATAAAACTACCAAGTTAATAAAAAAATTAACTAGTCAAAATTAAAAGGAGCGAAAATTAAAAATTACCTGGAATAATATACATTTATGTACTAATAAAAATTACAGTGATTTTGTTTTGGTTTATATTTATTTAATTTCATCCCTTTTAAGGTATGGTTACTTCTCTGGGATAAACAGAAAGATCCAATTCAAGTACCTTGGAAAACCTCGAGATGGAACTGACAGTGAAAGTTCCAATGAACAACAGCAAACTGACTCGGGGTCGGATGACAGAAGTGGAAAAAAGAAACAAGGAAGAGAGTCTAAAGAACTCAAGATGAAACAAGCAGAGAGCAAAGATGAAAATGAAACTAAGGAGACCAAAAGTCACATGGTAAAAGATGGTAAAGATCATGAGGATACTTCTTCTGATGAGAGGGGAAAAGTGCCTGCTGACACAGAACACTCCTTGCTCCTGATCTTAAAGTGGGGTGGAGAACTGACCACAATGGGGAAAGAGCAGGCTCTAGAGCTTGGCCGGGCTTTCAGGTAAAAGTTAGTATTAGTATTTCTTATTCGCACAGAAAACAGCTAATGGCAGAAATGTGCAGAATCTTGTTGCCACAATTATTTTTTCTGCTGTTATTTCTTTTTTGCTGTTCCTTTCTTGTGTACATTGTCCTAATGAATTTTTTATTGTCGCACATCAGCCTAATGAGGAGATGACACTTGAAACCACAAGTTACGTGATAGCATGCATATCTTTATGCCGTGACCATTTTGCACCATTGCCAAAGAGTTCCTCCAAAAATCTCATGTGATAAAACTAGTAATAAAATACTGGTTGAGTGTACATGTACTTGTGTGGTGTTCTTACTTTTCGTTGCAACATTACTTTATGGAGAAGGATATGTTGGTTAAAGCAACATGTACATCTCTAAAAAACTAGGTTTTCCTTTTCACCATTTTTGTGTGTGATTATTAGGAGCATATACCCTGGTGGCCATGGGCAGTACTCAAAGCTGTCTGGCTGTGGCTTGCTGCGGCTGCATAGCACATACAGGCATGATTTGAAGATCTATGCATCAGATGAGGGTCGAGTACAAATGACAGCTGCAGCATTTGCAAAGGTAAGTGATGGGGATGATAGAAGAAGAATAACCATCATCATGATAATAATAATAATAATAATAATAATAATAATAATAATAATAATAATAATAAATAGTTAAATGACCTCTGCCTTTGAGGAGCTTTTTAATAGGGCCATTGAAACAAAGTAATGCTCCAAATGAACTTATGTAACAGAGTTAAGAATGCCAATTTGCCAGAGGCAGGCCAGTGAACCAGGGTCTACCCAGAGCAATTCCAGCAATTAAGTGATCAGAGCAGGACTTGAACCTGGGACCTGCAGATTACAAGTCCAGTGTCCTAATCATTTGGCCACGCTGTCTCCAGGGAGACAGGGAGACAAGACGGGACACAATTTTAGATCACTTCTTGGAATATTTTGGCAGCTGGCTTACATTTAAGAAATAGAAAACATTTTCCGTGTCTCTATCGAGTTACAGAAACACGAGTGGAAGTTTGGGAGAACGAGAAATGCTGTGGGAACACGAGCCGCAGGCGAGTGTTTCCACAGCTTTTTCGAGTTCTCCCAAACTTTCACGAGTGTTTCTATAACTCGATAGAAACACGAAGAAAATGTTTTCTATTTCTTTTAGAAAATAGCCCAAGGAAAATGACGAACAATGAAGAAAACTTTATATTTTATTTATCATCAAAACATAGATTCTCTACAGCACGCAATTTACACGTCAGCACACACGTCAGCATACACGGGAATGCCGTGACTCTTGTCCGTGATTACGTCAACTTCTGTGTTTCTATCGAGTTATAGAAACATGATTATTAACCAATCAGCGCCCGTATTTTCCTTGAGCTATTTTCTAAAGGTATCCTAAAACAGTATTTAAAGTATTCTTTTGGTGGACTTTGCTTCAGTATATTAATTAAGGCTACTGAAGATCTGTTTTCCCAACCTGCTGATGGGCACTGGTCAAATTGAGTTTCAGAGGGTGTGAACAGGAACAAGTTGTACCCTTCTCTACAAGCACCAGTAGGTGTCATAGCCCAAAGGTTGTGCACTGGATTTTAATGAGGATGCCCAGTGTTCAACTCCTGCTCTAACCTCTACTTAACAAATGGTAAACGCCATAGCGTGCACTATTGAGTTATGGATGCACACGGGAGGTTACTAAGCACGAAAGCTAGCTTCTTGAGTGCATTGGAACTACGGAAGTCCTTTTATTGAGCTACATCACAAAAAAATGTTCGTGTAGTCTTACATGACAAGAGAAAACAAGCGCGTGAAAATTAGCACACGCGTCAGCAGTGTACACCCATGGGGAAATAATAGACGCTGAATTGACCAATCAGAGCGCGAGCTTTGCTTTAGTTATGTTACAAATATACCTGGATTGGTTTCAAACTTATCTCCAGTGCTGACTGGTCAAAGTAGAAGTGCATCATATTGACTGCATGACTGGCTGTGAATTTCTTTCTTTAGGGTTTTCTTGCCCTTGAAGGAGAGCTGACTCCCATTCTAGTTCACCTTGTGCGCAGTGATAAAAACACCACAGAGATGTTGGACACCTCCAACGATGCCGCCAAGATTTTAGGAAAGTAAGCTGAATTTTTCTGATCTAGCTCTTAATTTCAAAATCTGTCTCTGAGCTATTTATTGTGAATTTTTTTTTTTTGTAATTTTTTTTTAAAACTGCACAGAGTAAAACATCGGCTTCATGAAATGCTTCATTCTAACAAAGATTTTGAAGAGGAAGATTTTACCAAGGTTTGTGAAAATTGCTGATAATTAATAAATTATTATTGGAGTTTGTTTTGAAAACAAGTCCAATTTTTTGTTAGAAAATTTTCACCCAGCCCTCGACCGAAAATCGCTGTCAGGAAGGCAAAATTAATTTAAACACAAAATCTTTCTGTTATTTTTAATTGTTTGTTTGTTTGTTTGTTTGATTTTTTTCTTTTCATTATTATGTTCTTTGTGGTAATTTTTAACAGCTTGCACCAACCAAGTCTCGCTCTGTAATAAATGCCATGAAAACGGTGAAGAATCCCCATTCAATGTGTGAGAAGCTTTATAACCTGGTACACAATCTTACAGGACAACTGAAGGAACTGATAGCTCAGAAAATGCACGATCAAAGAGGTGAGATTTGGTAGTAGCTTCCACCAATTTATCCCAGTTCCTTGGTGCTCCCCTCCGATGACAGAGCAAAAATCTGTTCAGTCTCTCACTCATGATTAATAGTTGCTGTGCATACAGCTGTAGGTTGGTAGGGCGGCTTTCAGTTGAGGCTCGGAAAAGTAATTTCGCGGTTGCTTTGTTTTTTAGCCTTAAACTTCGCTTTTGGATTCGCTTAAAAATCTTGTGCAACATTCTCAGCCAATCAGAGGCAAAGGCAAAACCAGTTTCGACTTGTTCCCGCACGTTTACCCGCGCTGAGCGTCAGCGGCGCGAATTTTCTTTGCGTTATTACTGGCCCATTTGTGATTGGTCAAAGTTGGTTTGGTCTTACTGCATCCAGGCATTTCCCTTTAAGCTCCAGAATGGCTTTAGTGCTTGCATCTTTGTCACACAATTTTTACCGCATTTGGCCAACGAGAGCGCTTCCTATTCTTCACAGGCGCAAAATCGAAAATGGTAAGCTATTGATTAGTCCTTTACCGCTTCCTTACGAAGATTCCTGGTTGTCTTGCAGTAGCAGAGTGCCGCATTCACTTCAAGACTTTGATTTTCTTCATGCTTGCTTTTGTATCAACAAGTCAAACCAACAGAAGCTTTACATTGGCTGGAATGTGTCCCTGCAATCTGTGCTCACTATACTAGTCTCTATAAGGAAAGGAAGAGGCTTTCAGGTTGCCAGGGCTTTCCTGGATAAATAATTTGTGACTTTGATCCTCTGTCGGTTGCAGATCCATTTTTGTATCACGATGAAACACTTGAATTAATGACACACCGTTGGACAAAACTGCAGAAGGTGAGATCAGTTGTGTACCCTGCAGAAAATCCACTTGTATTTTATCCACTCAACGCCTTAGGAAAGGTACCACTGTCAACTTCTCAGCTCATTCCTACCGCTTTGGAGTGCAACTGGAATTGCGCTCCAACAGGAGATCACTACTGTTTACTTCAAAGACAAGGACTCTGACGATGACAGTCTACAAAAAACGGGCTGTGACTTCTGAGTTCAAGGAAACAAGTGTGATAGCTACGGCTTCCAGACAAGACTCAAATTCAGTTCTTTTTAACAGCCTTTGACTGTCGATTTGGATACATAGAAACTCGTCGATTTGCTTTTAGAAACTCTGTTATATAGTACACATGTAGGCACTAAAGTACCACCAGGGCTTTTCTGTTTTCCGAAGTCATCTGCCTGGACATGGCTTGTTAATATCCACAGGATTTCAAGCTGAAGAATGGACAGTTTGATATCAGCTTGATTCCAGATATTTACGATTGTATCAAGTATGATGTTCAACATAACAGGTGATTGCAAGTGACTTGGCAAATATTCAATATTTCTCTAACTTACTGTTTGTTTTTTTTACCTCATCTTTATCAAAAACTAACTAAAAATTTGAAAGGCCACGGGAAGGAATTCGGGCACTTTCGAGCAGAAAGAAGAGAGCGGTCTTAATTTCCAGTGCGTACTTGCTTCGCGATGTTGCCCTTCAATTCACGGTTTCGTTTAGAAATTGTCAGGGTTACAGATGGAGCAATATAACTTTGCAATTTAACTTTTTTCTGCTAGACCATTCTTAACGTGAAGCATAATGTGGTGTTTTTGCCTCTTGATCCAATTTAGTCACCTGGGTTTGAAGAACAGTCTGGAGCTGTACAAATGTGCAAAAGCGTTTGCAGATATCGTTATTCCACAGGTAACAACTTTGGTTTGTTTTTCTCTTTTATTTGTTTCGAGGGTGTTTTCTCTCAGTCTAGCAAATTTCCCTTCCATCATAGAAACCATTTTTAATTGTTGTGTCTGATTTGGAACTGAACTTCAGCTGCTTCTTGGCCGAGATTTCGTGATAATTTCATACTTTTTCTCAACCTTCTCTCAACTTTGTTTGAAATTTCTTCGGCCAGGAATACGGAATCACACAAGAGGAAAAACTAGGCATTGCTCGGAGAGTTTGTGTTCGGCTTCTACGAAAGATCAGAGGAGATATACGACACGCGGACAAGTCCGACGTTCATACTCGTCTGAATCCAAAGTATGTACAGTGAGGTCTATCTAAGATAAACGGAGAAAACACTTGGTGGTAAACGTTATACTCTGACAAAATAGCTAGTCATAGCCATATCTGATTATCATAAAAACATGAATGATATAGGATTTATGTAGCGCATTCTCTGTGTAGTATAATTATTTATAAAATAATTAGGATAGTACGCGCGCTCTCATTGGTCAATAGGTGTGTTTAGATGAGAGTATGTAAACACGGTTGTGACATCCCACGAATTTTGATTGGTTGTGTTGTCAAACGCGCGTTTTGATTGGCTGGTAGGAAATATGAAGGTGCATCGAGAAAACCTGTTTCAATCAAGAAGTAAAACAAACAGCATTTTCCTTCATTTGTTGAATTATTTTTGAGAAATATTTTATAAAAGCAATAGAGGACTTTTTTCCGTGTTTACATAGCCTCATGTAAACACTCGAGGGGTTGGGAGAATTCTCGACAGTTATGCAAACCCTCGACTGCGTCTCCGGTTTGCATAACAGTCTCGAATTCTCCCAACCCCTCCTCGTGTTTACATTAAATTCAAATGCGCTTTGCAACACTTTTCGCGGGACTTTGCCAGACCGCTCTATGGCACAGTTCACAGTCTGATAAAGTCCTTTTGCGAATAAGGGGCTTGCAGTTGTGGTAAATGAAGTGCTATTTGATACAGTGATTGACTGAAAATTGATTAACGGTGACCAAACCAACAACCTACGCGTTCTACAGGACCACTCAACGCAAGGCGTAAACAATCTCTGCTCGATTTATCTTGTTTACGAAATCGATTCTTCCTGACGAACTGCTCAAAATCCTACATAAGGAGTTACTGAAGTTAGGTCCTAATAATTTAACCTTGTTTGTTTTACTCTTAGCTATTCTCAAAGTGTGGAAACCCCTAATCGCCATGTTCGGACGAGGTTGTATTTTACGAGCGAAAGTCATGTTCACACGGTACTGAATGCGTTCAGATATGGAAAACTGTTCGATGTAAGTGTTAAATGTAACCGTAAAGCGCAAAACATTATAGTCTACTTTTAGACTGGATTGTTCACCAAAAACCACACGTATTTTAGTCACCATTGTGTATTTGTGACAAAAGAACTCGTTCGGCATTGTGATTTTCTGCGAACTTGAACTTCTTCACGCCTTCGTTTTGTCACTGAGATAATTTAACAAGTAATTTTGGAATGCATCCTAGTTCCATCACCATAATTTATCCGCTCAATTTGTTCTGATGTTTATTTTTGGTGAGTTATGTCCAGAAATGCGGGACAATAAAGCCAGCGACACACTAGGCGATTTTGATCGCCACCGAATTTCGTCGCTGCGTGGTACGGGCACACCTGGCGATTTTATACGCCGATCGCAGCGAATTTCTACTCTGCTTTTGTTCCCAGGCGTCTCCATTTTTAGTCATTCGGGTGATAAAATCGTAGTCTTATTGGTTGAATCGTTCAGCAATTCGCTGTGACGGGCGTAAAAATCGCAGGAGCGGGCGCACTAGGCGAATTGCAGTGAACTTAATCGCCGATATCTGACATGCTAGATATCGGCATACATCGCAGCGATCGGCGAAAATCGCAATCGCAGCGCCGGACTCACTAGGCGATATTCCCCGATCGCAGCGATTGGCGTATAAAATCGCCTTGTATGTCGGGGGCTTTAGATGCACCCTACTTAAAAGTCACGAAGTGTCCTAAGGAACGTGTATCTCATTATTGTTCTTAAAGTGCCTATCGCCTCAAAATAATTTTCCGCTACAATAATTCTCTGCACTCGTCTCAAACATATCGTGTTGCTTTACAACCTTTTTGGTGAAGACTCACCTTTTTACCGGTTTTCAAAGGTGGAAAATCCGGCCATAGTTTGATCTGCCACCGCGGAGCAAGGAAGGGGAATGGGTTCATTACCGGGTCGACACCACAAACTGCTTTGCATTGGTATTTTTCATTGACAACAGCGATGCAAAGTAGTTTGGGACGTCAACCCGGTATTGAACCCATTCCCCTTCCTTGCTCGGTCGCAGATCAAACTATGGCTGGATTTTCTTGTCTTTGGGAAAAAGGTTGTAACTGAAAGCAACAAGATATCTTTGAGACAAGTGCAGAGAATTATTGTAGCGGAAAATTATTTTGAGATGATAGGCACTTTTTAAGAACTGAATGACGGAAGTCTCTGCCGAAACATGTTTCGCAGCTTGGAAATATGCTTGAAAATATGGTGCATTTTTGTGCATTTTAAGAAAATCGCTATCTTATACTACGCTAGTTCTAAATTGAATTACCGTATTGAACCATTTGCAGGATGTACCTGATGACCAATGGCAAAGAGCAGTGGATTTTCTCGAAGAGGTGCCTGAGCTGAATTACATGACGCAGATTGTGTTGATGTTGTTTGAAGATCCCAAGGCGGACCCACTGTCTGAAAATCGCTTTCACGTGGAGATGCACTTCTGCCCTGGAGCGAAGACCATCGATGATCCTGAGTTCTTAGCAAGGAGCTCTCCTACAAGAAAACGCAGCCAAGAAGATATAAGTCAGTCGTCTTCGAGTGCAGCCTCGGCAGATGTTGCGGAACAAGTGCGTGCGAGTAAAACAAGCAGAATTGGTGGCACTGGCAAGTCGGGAAAGAGCGTGGATCAGCTTCAAGGAGTGTTTAGTGGAATGAATTCACTAAACTCCGTGAACAAGACCTCACTTCCACATGTTGTGGTAACGGACTCGAGTTTTGACCATTCGAAAGGAAGTGCGCAAAGTTTCAAGAGTACTGGAATAACAATTTCCGTAGGTACTCAAAGCCCAAGACCGGTTCTACATCAAGAACAAGAGATGGATTCCAAGAGCAATGACTTCGAGCCCTACAATGACAAACCATTTGATGAGACCTTATTTTCTGGTAACGAGCTGCCACGGTGTGCAATTGGAATTGAAAATTACTCAGACACCGCTTTAGGGACAAGCACTGGCGATAGCGACCCTTCGTCTGGTACATCCATTGAAGAATCGTCCGCAGAAGAGAGAGTTTTGACGAGGCAGCGTAATAGTCTCAGCGAAAGTGATCTCCAGTCTGGTGTTACGAGTGAAGGCGGTTCGAGCGGTAAAGCTAGAAAAGAAAGGAGCGCCAAATCCGACAGCGATATTGCAGTTCTTGGCACACCAACGAAAGGAACTTTAGAGCGACACCAAAAGCAAAGCTTAGTAACTTGCATTGTAGAACAAGATGAACCGAAACCGCAAGTAAGTTGCGCCCGACCCAGGGCTTATTCTGTCAGTGAAAGTAGCCCAGCTATCTACACGGTACCATCGACAAGTAGTGAATCACCAGATGACTTGATTGCTAACAAGTTCCCGAAAGGTGAGTTCAGTCTTTTGTCAATATATCAAACTGGATCATTGCTTTTGGGTTTCCACAGCCGGAGACATCTTGTGACATCCCACATGGAGACCAAGATAGGGCTGAAGGGAATTGGAAAACGACATATCCAAGGAATTCGTATTTAACTGCACAAATTAACGAACAAACACAGT
>BLFK01000540.1:67911-88274 GCA_014634185.1 Astreopora myriophthalma
TTGTCGTTTCTTTTTCTTTTTTTTTTCTTCTAAACGGTGACAGGAATCTTTCATTTTCACGAGTGTGTTTGAATTTTCAGTTTTATTTTCATTCACTTTTTCAGTTTCCTCCCATAGCTATGCAGAGAGTGTCAGGTAGAATTGAAATAAAGTTGTGCTGTTTTGTGTCTGCAAGAACTCGTAATTCAGCTGCCAGCGCACACATTTCTTTTCTTGAGCTAACGTCTTTCATGTTACAAACTTTAACCGTGAAAAAGTTGCGAGAGGCTTAAAAGTTTTGATTTCAAAAGTACTCAATGTTCCGGCATTTCTTCTAGTGGGTAGTTGTTTAAGCGCTCCAGATCTCGTTCTGGCACCGTGTTGTTGCCTTAAACAAGAAACTACACCCTGCGTCTCTCCTCCCAGGTGTATAAAACTGAAACCGTGAAGACCTGTGGCGATGTGCTAGTGGTTCGCGTATCTTTCCCTTGCCTTCACGTTGTCTATGCGAGATTTTAACTTTATGCATCTGTTGACTTGAATCTTGCGCCTTCATTTTTAAGCATCCCATCCATTTATGCATCCTAAGTTCTGTTTAACTTTGTGTGTGATGTTACCTGTTGTAATCTTGTAACTTAAAACACTAACACAACTTAAGTAAACGAGGTCGGTCTGTTTGGTTAATTTTTTGGTTAATTTATGGTAAACAATGCGGGAATTGCGATGTCTTGCATGGGTGAAGGGATGAGCAAAGTGAAATTGAAACTATTGTTTGCTATAACTGTTATCGGCATTTTGGGATAATGTGGATTCTGTAGTCCAGTGCGCCGAAAGCTCTCCAAACCTTAAGGAAATTTTCCCACCTCTTGTGAAGCCTTCTCTAGAACCTCGGTAGTCAAACCTTCACATTATTGTAATAATAATAATAATAATAATAATAATAATATATGATGTAATATTTATTAACTTATATTGCGCAGATATCAATACAATAATTTTCATATGCGCATCACAATTTCAAAAAGAAAAAAATTAAAAATACATTCCTAGTCTTAAAAATACATATCTAGAACAAATTCTACATAAAATCAACAAGCATTAGCTAAAAGAACGTCTTCTGAAACAAATGAGTTTTTAGAGACTTTAAAACTATTTACAGTGGATATATTTCTAACAAAAAGTGGAAGATCATTCCATAGTTTAGGGGCGGCCATATAAAAAGATCGATCATCAAGAGTGGCCAAAGACTTGCATGTAGGAACGTTTAAAAGTAGGCCATTACTCGATCTTAAACTATATCTGCCATTAATATCCTTAACAGAGATTAGATTAGAAATCTTGGACGGAGCAAGTCCGTGAATGGCCTTAAAGGTTATTAGTAACACCTTAAAAACAATGCGATACTTAACGGGGAGCCAATGCAGTGTTCTTAACAATGGTGTGATATGGCAAAATTTGCATTCCAAGAAAACAAGACGAGCAACCGAATTCTGAACTCTTTGCAGTTTCTGCGTGAAACTGATACGCCGGCAAACCATATAACAGGCTATTGCAGTAGTCAATGCGGCTAGAAATAAAGGCATGTATCAGTGTTTCCGTACATTCTTTACTAAGATATTTTCATTATTGTACTGGAAAATTTGTGCTAGAAAAGTGTATTTTGTTCAATGTGTTCTTCATATCACTTATGGGAGACTGATACAGTAATCAGTTTAGATTTAGATTCATTTTCGTGCCTCAGCGATCCACAAAGTTAGGAGCGGTTGTACTTTACAGCAATTAGTCTGTAATTTCACTTAGCTCGAAAGACAGTAGGCAAGCACGGTGCCTGTGTTTGTTGTTCCACGCAATGTATTTAATAATGTGAAGCATTTTTGTTTGACAGACAGCACAAAACCATCGTCGGCTAAATCAGACACCACATCCGTGCGGCCGCGACTGGTCAGCTTTGAACTGGAGAACAAACAGCGGTGCATCGAGGACGCAGGCCAGCCCCTCAGAATTGTACAGTCTACACCTTCGCTTAAGAAAGGCTCTCCAACAAGAAAACTTTCTTATGGTCAGCAATTGTTTTCCCTATCGTTTTGAAATTAGATGGAATTTTGTGTTCCATGAGTAACAAACTCTTATCCCGTTTACGATTTCCCGCTTGCTAATGCAACCGTTTTTTGCTTCCCGCCGCTTTTCGCCTTTTGCCCCAAAGTCCTAAGAGCGCTAGCCTTACGAAATGATCGCTTTTGTAGGCTATTTTCACGAAAAGATCTGCGGAGAATTTCATGCATGTTTGCGCCAACACGTAAACTTAACGCAAACGGGAATGAGTTGAAGATGTGTGTCATGGTCCCAAATGGGGGTTTTCAAATCTCATCGTTTCAACCAACACTTCCCTGACTTTAGGTAATTTTCCCCGTATTCCCACCGAACTGTTTTTACTGGGTAATCTCGATTTGGGCCGTAATTCCCCAACGTCATTTTAATTCTGGTCAGGGTAGAAGCTGTTACGAGGTCGTGTTGCATGCCACGCCAACACTCCATATTTTGAGTGATTAAGGTGAGTATTGGAATAACACTGACTTTTGTTGTTGTCTTATTTAGGGTCTGCGACCTCCGCGATCCGTGCGGTCAGAAATCTTTCATTCGCAATTCAAAGTAGTTTGGTTGTCAGACCTTTCTCCGTTACAAAGAGCTCAAGAAACAGTCACAAGCCACCAAGTAAGCCGGCAGAAATCTTATGCTCTCTAGCGCAGCTTTTACACTTACCGTCGGTAGGAGGCGGTATGGCCTGGTGGTTAGAGCGCTGAAGTCTCATGCGGGAATTTTCATGCGGGTGTTCCCGGGTTCAATTCCCAGTCCCGCTCAGACCACCAAATGGATGTGTGTTCGGTTGTCACGAATTCATCTCCGTCGGGCTTCGTAGATAGCCGATCGGGTTTCTTAACGTTGTTCTGTTTATTTGATTTATGACTTTGTATACAAGGCCACACAAACTTAAAGCTTTAAAGGTTCTTTACGCTTTTTGTTTTTTGTTTTACTTTACTTAACTTTACTTTTACATGAGTGCCAAAGTCTTACTGCAATTTATAAGAACAAGTGCAAAATACTAAACGCACGAATTTTAGTAAACTGCTGCCGGACCACCTCGGTGCGAGGAGTAGTCTCATTCGTGGTTGATGAAATGGCGCTGAATTCAAAGAAAAGATCTTGTCGTAGTTGTCGTCGGTTTTATGTGCCTGTGTTTCAGCTGGGAAACGGTGTACTTAATCGACTTCAAATGTTGTGGATTTGAGCGTTCCTAGAACTGCGTGTCACAGCATTCTTAAATTTTTAATTGTACAAAATCGTTCTTTCTCTCATTCTTGCGCTTGGCTAGCAGTCTCTTCTCCCTCACCACTAAATTGCCTTGGAAAAATACGTGCCGGTTAAGGTTATGGATGTTGAATATCGTTTCCCCGCGCGTCCCTGGACATACTGCCTGTAATAATTTCTAAATTTGCCTTGCCACTTTTACTTCATGATAATATAACAAACTGCTCCTATTCTTTAACGCTGAACTCCTATATTTTACTCTTAAAAAAAATTAATGTCGGTTCTCGTTTAACGTAAAGTTGCAGAATTTTATGAAGAAATGACCAAGGTGGAGTCTTTAAACCCACTTCGTACGTTACACAATTCCATGCCGCTGAAAGAGATAGACAGCTTTTTTGACAGAACCGCTGGCCAAAGCACTGAAGACCTCGTCACACCCATTAACACCCCGTCGAGAAAACCGACCTCAAGAAAGCTACAAGCTTCGGCGAGGACTACAAACCCCACACAGTTAACAGAGAGTTTCGCAGAAAGTGAAGATACAGAAGCCATAACGGATTTGTTGACCGAAGCGGTTGAAAAACTAGACTCGTGAAAAGAAAAAAAGAAACATTTGGGGCTTTTCGATGCCCAGAGCTATTTAAGAAATGTCACAAAATTTAGTTTAGCAAATTGTTAGTTTTTAGTGATATATTTACTATTTAAAGATTGTTTACTAAAAAGAATGTGTTCTCTCTGAAAGGTCAGAAAGCTTTGGTGTTGCGTTGCTTTAACACCTCGCCCAAGTTGTTCGAAGCAGAGTCAGCGCTCACCTAGGGTTAAAGTCCAATTAAAACCTATCGGTTCTCATGGTATTTATCCTGGTTTAGCATTAACCCTGCTTCGAACTCGGCCCAGCTGAACATCATCAAATCTTGAAAAACAAGACGCTGTGGAAGCGTATAGTTGGGCGTTGTTGTCTGTAAATCGGTGTAGTGGAATCAGTTTCAGGAATGAAGAGAACTGTACAGTGCATTCACGAGGTGTAAAACAAAGACCGGACTGAAGGAATTTCCTTGTCTGACTCCTCTCCCCAAAGCTATGAAGTCTTACAATCAAAAAACCATTGACAATAACCAATAACTCAACCGCTGTGCCGAAAGCCTGGAAATCCAGCGAAGGAAATACACGTACCAAGTCCACACAAGCCTTATCGTTAATCATCTAAACCTAGTAAAATTCCACTGTTATTCGTGATATAAGCGTAAACATGCTCCAAAACGATCCGAGATTAACTGATTATAAGCAACGAGCTATTCCAAACAGAAATAGCGTCTCGTTTCGGGAGTGGTAAGGGCAGGAGAAAAGATAAACTATTTTGGTCGGGCTCCCTCGATTTGTCATACTATAAGAAGGATAAACACTTGTTCGTTTCCGCAATACACTTTTTCCGTCTTACTTCGAAGCTATTTATGGGGCTGTGTCACGGCTTTGCAGTCCATTTTGTTTAGTTTTGCTAATTACTCGTACTTACTCGCTATTCAACTTACCGTCCCCCCTGCAGTTACAATTAAACAACAAAATCAAAGCTTCTTGACAAAAAAACATGCCTCCCAAGCATTACATAAGAAAAGCTTGAAAAAACAAAGATAAACTTTGAAAAACTGTTAGGCTGAACAGTTTTCAAAAATCCAAATTGCAATCCACTTTAATCCTCTTCAATTTTGCCCATCCTTGCCTCCCTTTGTATTTTCTGTTTTATTAAAACCTTCTTTCAATGTTTTATCCAGTTATTTTCATGTTTCACTTGATTTGATGGCAGTTCCCGTCGCTGAATGTGGCTAAATTTCGTGACACAGCTCCTTTAAGCCACAAATACCTATTTTACCTTTAAATACCAGTGCGTAGCGTTTCCGTGAATCTTCTATTAAAAGGTCTGTTACACGTGTACCGTACCCGAGGAACGCTGTTGTATTAGCCCATTTCCGAGTTGCTGTTTGCCTCGGTTTCAAAGCGAGTCCTGGTGCACAACCATTCAAATGGAAATGAGTCGTGTATTTTCATGCAAATCAAACTCATTATCATTTGAATGGCTTAGCACCAAGACTCACTTTCAACCAGAGGCAAGCAGCAACTCGGAAATGGCTTATTCATGATTACGACTCACTGTTTTGTGAAGGTTGTTTACGTTAGCCGCTGAAATTAAATCCAGACCGCGAATTTTTCGAAAACTCGGAGATTCTTTTATTTGGCAGCGTTGGCTTCCTAGGATCACTCAAAAGGTCATTTTGTGATTTAAATGTAGTCACTACGTTTCACAAGTGGTACGTACATGTATAAGACCACCAGCGATTTCAAGCATGCGCAGACGTCAATCCAAAAAAGTAAAACAAACAAAATGTCTGGACTAGTAGCGGTACCTCTGGACGTATTGCCTGAGAGGTGTTCCATGACGAGTCTCGCCGAGATTTCGGCCCGCGGATCGCTTATACTAACCCCAGTTCTTCGCTGCTTTCAGATACCCGTACACGCCAGCCTGTCTGCCCACGAAAAGGCAGTGAGGGAGAAATGTTGGCCCTAGACCATAGGTGACAGATCCCTTTCGTACTCACAGCCCAGTTCCGGTTATCTTAATATAGGATTTCGACCGATATATGTTTGAGATTGTAGTAATTTTCTCTTTCATGTGGTATGCATTGGAGAAAACGGAAGTCCGGTGTCAGTGGACGGTTTGAAAGATTAGCGCATGCGTATTTTCCAAAATTGATAAACTGCTATCGATATGAGCTGAAACAGCTTCAATTGGCATCTCTGAGCAATCCTTGACACGCCCCGCACCTCGCGAAGCATTAACCCTGCGACAGGAGATTACATATCAATACAGCTTGTAAGTGGCATAGTCGACTTTCACAAGGGATTGGATCCATTTGGATTCAGTCCTGTGTAAACATAGCATTATGTATCGAGGAAGCAACACAATACTGCTGTAATAAACGTCGAAAATTGAGGTCTATTATTAAACCCAAAACGGATTGTCTTTCCGCAATTAATGATATTGTAGAGGTCTAAAGGACTTCAAAATCCTAGCATGTGGGACGGCGGTAAGCGTTTTACATGTATTCCTACCGAGTCCTTGCTGATGGTTTTCAACATCTTTTTCAAAGTGATCAACAAACCAGCAAGTCTCAAGCGCAAGTCCAGGCCGGAATTTCTTACCACATAACTTAATCAGTTCCGCAAATATCGCCAAGCGACCTTTCTATCTCGATCATATATGTGAAAAGCTGCGTTTAACCGTGTAGAGCGCGATATAACCTGTGTATAGCCCAGTATAGCCACATACGGCCCTGTACAGCACTGTATAGCTGTGTATAGCACAGTGTAGCTAGCAGTGCACGGCCTTGTATGTCCCTTTAAAGTTCGGTATAACCCAGCACATCCCCGTGTAGATGTGTTTAGCTGTGTGTATCCCTGTGTAGCCGCATACATAGCCCAGTACAGCTGTGTATACAACTGTATAGCTGTGTACAACTGAGTGCAGCTATGTAAGGCCCTATCCTCTTTGTGCTCATTTCGGGCTAAATGGTAAGGTTAACCCCTTGGCAAAATGGCCGAAAATGGCCGATTGCACTGCCTTTGCGTTTCGTCGCACTTTCATCGCGTTCACCTCCAGGTTTACTCTACTTTTATGTGCATGCCCCGTCTTGCCCGGTGTAATTTTCAGAGTTACGCATGTGCGTTAGACCCCAGTTGCAAATTTGAGGCCAACCATAGATGGTCAAAGCCCTATAGGAAACCATAACTTGGGCTCCTTTGCCTAAGTAAAGAGGCCCGCAAAGTGAGCATTTGACCACTGTTACAATGTTTATGGAAATTCTTAAGGCCAATTGGCTGGTGTCTTAAGGGGGCCGAGTTGTCACACTCGTACTGTCATATAAAAGACAGTTCACGTAGTAGAAGCGGTCAATTTGTGGTTCTTTTTATAGAAGTCTGCTTTCTAAAAGCAGCAGCCACAAATACGAGGAAAACGAAAAACGTTTGCCTTTGAATCACCCGGCTGTGAATGTGCGCACTTTTAAACTACAGGTTAACAGATTGCGTTGTTTCTTCCGACCTAATTCACGAGAGCCGCCTGAGCAAATTTTACCCAACATTGATGAAATCCACCTTGAATCGCTGAGAGGTTTCCTGGTATTAAAAAATGTAGCCACTGTCTCTCAAGCGGTACGTGTTGGAGTAACAGGGCATTTGCGCTTGCGCAGATAAAACCTCTTTAAGCTAATGAAAACGAAAATGAGAACCAGAAGTGGTTCATCTGAACATTTAAGCCTGAGCGTCGTACCATGACGACAACCCGCGAAATTTCGGCCCGCGGATCGTCTCGGCAGCTCACCAGCTTTCTTCGATACGCCGTGACGAGGAGAAATATTGACACGATTATATATTTGAGAGCGTAGTCATTGTGGTCTCCATGTGGTAGGCAAGCATTTTTAGTATGCATCACTCTCGTCACTGAGAGCATCGGGTCCTATGTCTGCGCTTGATCCAAGCTCCCTCTTCTCTTCTCAGTCATGCGCAAAAGAGAAGAGCTCTGGGACCGAGACCGGAGAATTGGAGCATTGGAAGACAAGGAGTTTGTGCATGCGCATTTTCTAAAGAAAAGAGAGAAAATGGCGATAAAATGTGAAGGGAAAACACGCAATTTCCTATCAAAGTTTAAAAAAGCTGTCGTTCAAAACTCGAACAGATTCACAGACGGGTGATACTGATACAAAAGTTTTGTTTCGTTTGTGATTGTGGCCACTGCTTCTCGGAAGCAAAAACTTTAGTAAAATTTATAGAAACATTCTGTCTGCTTCCTTTTTGTAAACTGTCTTTGATACGAGTACGATTTTTCTATCATAATTGTGACAAATGGACTCTCGTCGACACAAGCCAATTTTTAATTTGGAAACATAGCAAGACAAATTGCTGATTTAAAAAATCGCCGCGCCCGTTTAAAGGCAAGTAAATACGGTATTTCAACTACCATAACAAGTAATTCCTTGAGTTCCACTTGGCCATCGTGAAACTGGCAAATTGCATATATTCCCTTACTATGAATACTTAACCTTCCTGGTAGGCTAAGCTTATCTCTAGGCTTACAATTCCTGTTGCTGTAAACAGGGCCTTCTACACCATTGTTTAGTTCTTATTAGAGGAAAAAAAAACTAGACTCCTGCAATTTGACGAGCCATGCCCTTTGTTAGCATGGGTTTTATTTATCAGCTATTGAGTGTAAATTTCGTCGTCACTTAAGAGAAGGGCCCGTTGTTAGAGCCATATATTTGTTTAAATTCATTTGTTCCCTGCTGTTGTGTTTTGGCGCCAATCTCTGCTTTCTTTCCAATGTTGCATGTGATTGGCTGGTCAAGATTACCCGAGCTTTGTATAATTAGAATAATGACGACACGGCTCAGTATCAAGTTTTTCCAATAAAAATGTCGTCGTCCATTCGTTTTTATTCCTATTTACACTTTAGAGTGCACGTTTAGAAAGCTACGGGTCAGCTTATTGATGCAAATCTCAACGCAACCGCGCCTTTCCCGATCTGCAAATTATTTGTAACACTTCATCCGGACACCAAGGTCTTAAATAATCATGTTTTTATGTATATTACAACACTCGTAATTCGAGGAAATGAACCACTTGATGCATGGCTTGACAAATGTCCATGACAACGTCGTGCAGGGAAAGTTACCCGTGCTATCATCATGTTGAGTCTTGCTTCATTGCCCTTGTCGCACGTGAATAGTCTCTGCTTTCCGCAGAACTAGAGCGCAGTTTCGTTTTGTCTTGCCGTTGTAGTCTTCAGTTCTTCTTCAAGAAGTGATATTCTCTCCTTCATGGTGCGCACCTAAAAAGGCAAATACCAAGGTGAGGAAAACGCCTTCACGCATTACCCATATGAGCCGGCTCGACAGTTACCCCGAAAAGAAAAGGAACCGACAGCATAAAAATCAGCTGACCAACTGTTTCTTTGCCGATTTTTTTTTTTTAACCGTTTCTTGTCCCCTTTTTCTTCGGCGCACTACGGCCGCGAAGGAGACTAACAAATGAGCGGCTCTCGAAAAACCTCACTTGTTTGCTCCGGCTTCTCCAAGCATGCACATTACTGAATGAAGGCTGGAGAACGATTGTGCCTTCACGCTACATCTACGTACCTGTGCGTCATGTCTCTCCACCATTGTTATCAACTGTTGTTCTAGTTTTCTCAATCGGGCTCCGTGTTTCTTCTTCGCTTTCTCGTACGCTGCCACCAGTGCGCCGTTTGCTTTCTTCAAGTCAGCCACGTATTCTGCCGTTTGCTGGTGCCTTGTCTCGGAGTTCTTCGACAGACTTTCAAGTGCTTCGACTAACTCGTTAATGCGAGCCTTGAGCTTTTTTTCTCTTCTAGCAGCTTCGTACAAGTCCGGTGGGATGTCTTCATCGGAGGTTTTTAACTCCGCCAGCGTGATGGAGGGAGTTCCCGAGCCGCTGCCTCCGGACTTTTCGTCCGACTGAAAGAAAAAGAATGAAAGATCATCTTCAGAGATGCACCCAAGCGAATCGTGTGAACACCACCATTTGATTAAAACACTGAAACGCTAACAATACTTAACCCTCGCTTAGATTGATGGTTGTAACTTGAATGGATAACGATCACTTACACAGCGAATGTAGTCCCGAAAACATGTTTCGAGAGGAACTCCTGTCATCCTCAGCTCTAAAGCGATAACCACCGGCAGGTACAAAAGGCAGATCACAGGTCATTGTTTTACCAACACAGAAAGTATCCTAAACATTCATTAAAGCTAACCTCAGGCCTAGTTAGGCCTAAACAAAAGATTTTAGGCCTAATGTTAGCATTTGTAAACGGTTAGGGCTGTTTCTGTATTGGTAAAACAATGACCTATGACCTGTGACCTGTGACCTGCCTTTTGTACCTGCCGGATAACCACCACATATTTGAATTATGGTATACATACCAAAATAAACTTACAGTGGGCTGGCTTACAAATTTGGGGACACCACGCCTTTGCGAAATCCATGTACTGGCTAATATAATAACTCTCCGTCAACTGGATGGGGATATATATAAATACCCTCCACAACATTAGCTTTCTCACCCTCCGTACTGATATATGACCAAAGAAGTCAAAAGAATTTAACCAAAGCTATAATTTACAGTCAAAGCAGGTGAAGCGTTCCTGTCAGGAGTGGATTAATACGTTCATTATTGCAAATCTGATTTCCTTAATCATTTCAATAATCCAGTATAAGGATAAATAATTCAAAATAAGCTTCAATTCAAACTGGAATTTTGATTGGATGATTTCTGGCGCCAGGCCTGTGTGAGAATTTGACAGGTTTGCTAATCTGCATAATCTGTATAACAACGGTCATTATTTTGCCCTTTTTAAAAATTCATTTCTTTTTCCAGTTATTGCAACTCTAAAACATATTTCCTCAAATTTAAGCACTCTGATAGGATCAAATAAAGGTTGTAGTGACGAAAAGAGATGGTCAAATTGAAAAAAAGGCAAATGACCGTTTAGACAGATTATGCAAATTAGTAAACCTGTCAAATTCTCACACCGGCCTGGCGCCAGAAATCATCCAATCAAAATTCCAGTTTTGAATTGAAGCTTATTTTGAATTTTGAATTATTTTTTATCCTTTTACTGGATTATTCAAATGATTAATGAAATCAAATTTGCAATAATGAACGTATTAATCCACTCCTGACAGGAACGCTTGACCTGCTTTGACTGTAACTGCACCACTACCTTGCTGCTTGCGACGCCTGCATCTTTCTGTAGTCTCCTCCTCCTCCTTATTTCGTCCTGCATCTCCGACTTCAAATGTTCGATATGCACGAGGTAAGCGTGTTCCTGCGCATCTCGCGAGGTTATCTTCAACTCCAGAGCTTTTTTCTCCTTTTCAATTAAATAGTTCTTGGCTTTCAATTCGGCCTTTTCTTCTTTCAATGCCATTAATTCCTGCATCAGTACAGCGTTCTCCAAATCTGCTTTAGGATCAAGTGGCTCCGACTTCAAATCTCTGGGCTCCGCGACTTCGTGCAAGCTTTCTAACTCGATAATTGTTAGGCCGACCGTAGACCTTTCCGACTTCAACTGCTGAATGTAGCTCTTTAATCTGGCTTCCTCCTCGGGTGTGAACTCCATGTCATTTGACGAACCTGTCGAACTAGTTCTACTATTGGACGACACCGACTCCCAGGGTTGACCTCCGCCCGATTGAGTCTCCAAGTTCCGATCGAGCTTTTGCAACAGGGAGCGGGCGTCGTTTTCCGCCACTCTCCGTCGATTGACACACAATTCCACATCCTCGGGCACCCGATCGTTGTCCTCGGTTTGGCCTTCTTCAGTATACATAAGTCTATACGACGAGTCTATGGATGAATTCGTATAGCTATGGAGGCCCGTTTTAACTCCCGCCGCCCGACAGTTCGCCAAAAGTCTCGCTTGTTCGGCCTCCGATAATTGCAACAAAACTTCGTATGTCTCTATAACTCGATCGGAGAAGGTTAGAGCCAGTTTTAGCGCGGTGCAGTTCGACTCATATTTTCCCACTAAGACACTCATTCTGTCAGCGTTGTTCCTACTCTCTTCTAAAGATAACGATATCATATTGTTCTGTGCCTGGATGTGATCAAACCGACTCGTCAACATCTCGATTTCTAGTTCGTATTCCTTGAGCTTCTTGTCGGCCTGCGCGTCACAGTACGTAAAAAGAGCCTTGAACACATCCTGTATTGTTCTACAACTCTCCAGCACACGAACAAGATCGCTTGGCATCTTGTTAGATGAAAATTCCGGTAATTGGCTCTGAGGAAAAAAAGGGAAGGCGAAAATTGAATCTGAAACCAGCACTTAGTGGGCCTGGGGATAGAGGGCAAGAGACGAGAGCTAGTAGCTTATAGCACTGAGCGGTAACAAAGGACTGCGGTGTGGAAGGTTCGTACAGTCAACCTAAACCAAATTTCAAGGGCTTTTCAGGGACTTTCAAAGCATCTTATCCTGAGACTCGAAGTGTTATCAACGCGTCTACGAACCATGCAGTCCCGGGCGGGAAATCTAATAAGCCGGCTCAGCGTGAGAAACTGTCTTTGCGTCTGGCAGGGACGTTTAGCCCTTTAACCTTGTTCCCTACATCTTGTTTGATTTGCCTACATGATCGTAAAGAGTAGGGGACGTATTGCCCAGTGTGGCGCAGCGTGGTGAGGTCTGAGCTTGTTCCAGCAAAAGACCCCCATTCCCTCTCAAGCCCAGGCCCCAGCTATATTGCATGCCACTCACCATCTCAATGAAGAAAACAAACATTTCAAGATCGGACTCAGAATACTTACAAGAGCTCGGATGCAGTTCACGCCAGTGATTCCCCCACCTTGTGTTCCATCGTCCACCATTTTCGCCACAACGGTGATCTCCTGGGTTGAGCCATGCGTCGAGGAACCCAGGTCACTAGTAGCCCCAGGCCTCCAGAACGCATGACTTGTGATGGACTGGACACTACCTGACGGGTGACGTAGCGGAGTGGCAGGGCTACCGTCAGAAGAGGCCCACATGCTACCACTCGGTCTACGAACATGACCATTGGGCATGGACTGCGAACCTCGGCTAAGACTATCGATACTGGAGCGGCGTGAGATGCGTGGGGATGTCATACCCGACACATCTGAGCCCAGACTGGCTTGTCGGCTGTGCATGCGGGCTGCTGATTGGCTGCTGGCTGGCTGAGTGTTGCGTCGGGGTGTAGTGGGGGATCTGGGCGTGGCTGGTGCCTGCATGCTGTTGGCACGTGTCCTGGCTTGTTGTTGTTCATACTGCAGTGATTTTTGATGAAGCAGCTTCAGTTGATCCTGCATCTCAAGAACCTGCCCGAGAAAAAAATAATGCTCTTTCAAGTTGTTTTGTAAGAAGCTATGTCTGGTTCAGAACTTAACAATCACGAAGGGCGTTTGATGGGCCTCAAACTGTGGCATGTTTTGTCTAACAACTGTTCTTAGGGCCTCACAAGACACGGCACGTCTCATGTCTCACTGAGTTTGAATTTCCTCTGAGTTTGGTCGGTGAACAACAAACAGAAATTCAAATTGTCCGACACACTATCTTTAACTATTTCTTATCAGTTTCAGCAATTCTTGGCCATGGTCTTGTACCAGATGTCATGCTCACGAAGGATGAAGGTGAAAGGAAGTGCATCTACCACTTACCCTCCTTCTAAGCCGGTCCCTCTCTTCCCTGAAGCCATGATTCTCGGCCTGTATTTGCTCCAGTTCCGACTCACTCTTTCTTAGTTTTGCTTTCAAGATATCCCTCTCACTTGTAACGGCTTGTACCTCCTATAAAACAGCCCCAAAATGTAACGTTATTCAATTAAATAAGCAGTAAATCAGAACTACTCATGCAAGGATGAAATGAATGTTTGTCAAGGCTTACATCTGGTGTCCCTAAATTCTCTGACGACTTCTTTCTTGACACCCACTCCTTTAGACTCGTTTGCTGCAGTTGCCGTTCCACTATGGAGGAGGAGGAGGAGGCCAAATAAGAAAAATTAATAAATAAATAGACTCTACCGAAACAAAATTTATAAAGGAAGAGGTAACTGAACAAGAAAAGTCTTTTCTAGTTCAGGGTTCGTACTCTTAAGAGTTTTTCAAATTACATGACTTTTTCCAGTTTTCCCTGACCTAAAGTTTAGCTACCACCCTCGAAAATTGTCAAAATCGTCCTTGTTTTCGGGTAAATTTTATTTTCTCCTTGCCTCGACATCTACAATAATTTACCTACCACACAACTATAAGTTTCCATGACTTTCCAGCACCGACAATTAAGTTCCGTAACTAATAATTAAATTCCATGACTTTCCTGGTTTTCCATGACCCGTACGAACCCTGTGGTTGGCTGTCACTGGACAGCCAATGATGATAACAATCACCATGGAGAAAGTGGGTTCACATCTCCCCAAAGTAGCAACACCTACTTTTTTCCTTCCAAAAACAAAGGTGGGACAACTACCTCACACACTTACGGATGCAGGCCTTATGCAGGGCTTACCAAAGGAAAATTAATCATATAGAATTTAATTGCTTAAAGACTAGGGAACATCTGAAGTATCCGGTAGTGGTAGTCATTGGATGCCATTGTGTAAATATGCTACTATTACTATAGGTTGCAGCTACGCCAAAACACCTCGCATAAAAGCATGATCTACATTGAACCTGGATATCAAACGTGGCATGTTTGGTCATCAAACACTCTAAGTTGTTTGACAGTCCATTGAGTGAACGTTCGGACCTTTTCTCATGAAAAGCAGAAGCATAACGTAATTATTAAATCTTGGGGTCAATTTGCTCAACATCCAAATCTCACTATCATGATGTTGATGTTCTCTTACATGACTGTCTCTTCTTTTCCAGGTCTAAGCACTGCACTCTCAATTCTCTGACTTTGCCTTGAAGCTCTTCATGTTCCTTTGTTGTCTTATCTCGGTCAGGAGTTTTTACAAGCTGTGAAAAAGATGCAAAATTAGACCTACATCCCCTTAAGTCCAGGCTCTGTTTCAGACCAGGCCACTCTTATTCTAAAATCAAAGAGCAACTTATAAAGCATAATTGAAGGGCTCAGAACAAAAACATCCTAACTGACATTTTCAGTGTGTTTGGTCATTTTGCGAGACAAGACAAGACAAGAGCAGTAAAAATATGAAAATACAGGTAATTTTTTTTTTTGCTTTTTTTCATTGGATTGCCCTAATTTTTGGCATATAGCAAGGGGATGTTAACCCCGTAACTTTAGTGCAGTTGGTTCGGTAGAAATTGGCCGCGATTTTGAGAAATGACCTAAAAATCTCACAAAACTCAGTTAGGACACCTTTAATTATAAAGTTTCAGCAAAAGAAAAAGGTCCAGCTCCCAAATCCTAATGCACCAATTCCTCGCCAATGAGTAAAACAACATGAAAAAACAAAGCAATCCCTACCGATTGTAAACTATGCAAGGGCTTGATCTCATCTTCTTGGTCGGGTTTTTTCGCTTCCTTAGGTTTGCTTTCGGCAGACGTCTCTTTCTTTTCCTTCTTCTCTTTGGCATCACTTTGCTGCCTGTCTATCGCAAATTCTAAGCCACCCACTACCTTAAACAACTCATCATCGGTATTGTCATCATTTGCACCTTCCTCCGAAGCCAGGCTGTCAGATTCACTCTGAGAACCTGTGCAAAGAAGCAACAAGTCTTGAACAATTGTTGTGCGATTACAAAAATTATTTTAGAAAAAAATCCACTGAGTCCAGATCAAATGTAATTTTTTGGAAATGTTGGTTTCTCAGGAGAGCGCAAAACCAGAGTACGCAGTACCCGGAGAAAACCTCTCTAAACAGAATAGCCAACCAGCAACAAACAATCTTTTCCCCCTTCCCACACAGTCAGCATTAGATGACACAGGGGCGAAGTAGTTTTCTGCACCCGCAATGATGACAATTCACACAAAACCCCTAACCCTAACCCTGACCGCTGGTCACCAAATCTATGTCACCCAATGTTATTTAATGCTAACCTTCCTGCAAACCCTGTCCTCCTTAACTCCATTCCATATCCCTAAATCTTGAAGGCAGACAACTAACGGTTGAAATACATTAAGACTTAGAGAGTTCTTTAACATGCTGATTGATGTGAAGTAAAATTTCTGTTACATCACTTCTACATGCTGGTATTCAATTACACAATGTATATAAAACCACATTTAACACAAATGCAATTATCAGCAGGTTTAACTTCATTTTATAAATTCATTTACTGCAGTTGACTAACCATGTTCAGATGTCTGAGATTCGATTTCGACTTCTTCCAATTCATCAAACTTGTCAACAGAAGCTTGGGACAGTTTTTTATTAAGTTCAGCTATGACACTCTGTAGCTCAGTGATGTGCTGTTCGCTGTGCTGGGCCTGGGTACTAAGCCTGTCTTCATAATCATGAATAAGATCCTTCCGTTCCTGAGTTGCTTGGTCGAGTGAAGACTGCAGCTGATCTCTTTCCTCAGTCAATTGCTGGACTTTGCCAGTTAGTTCCACAATTTCTGTCTTCAAAGAAGCCAATGCTGCCAAGTGAAGCTATAAGGAAACAAAAATAATATCCACAGAAACTGAGATTGTTGGGTGAATAACTTTTCACCACACCAGAACACTTGTGTTGATTTAGCATGGTTTTAATTAAGAGCACGTCTGTTTCCAATAGGACCACAAAAAATTAAAACCCTCTTGTGAACATAAACTGCAAAGACATCAACCAGATCAGCATTTAAAACTGGCAATCTCCATCCTATCAAGAACATTTGTGAAGAGAATGACAATTTTCTCTCTTGCAATCATGACCACCCACTGGTACATCAGTTCATAATATAATGTATGCATTCAAAACTAATTAAAAGCCAAGTTCACTGCTAAGTAACAATAACTAAGCCATAGAATCAATCTTGGGTGTGTGGGTGTGGCTGTTATAGAATTGTTAAACTTTTTTAAATAAATAATCTGTACGCAAACTACTTGAAACTACATTTGAGAAGAGGCATCCCACAAAAGGAAAAAAAAAACAGAAATGCTGAGCAATCAATATTCTGACCACAACATAATCTAAGGAATGCAACTTCTCATAAACAGGCATTCAACTGACAAAACAAATGATTATTATTCTTCCAGAATATAATCAGAAACTCTCACAAAATACTGATGACAGAAAATTAATACCGTGCGCTTTATTTAGACCAGTAGGTCAAACAGGAGAACTTCACGTTAAGCCTGAGTGTAAAACCTGTTAAGGTCGACAGCAAAAACAATAGTAATAGCAGCCTTAAATTTATAAAGATGCAAGTAAGCCAGGGAATATTTTTTTGATCCAAGATACAGAACTTTTGAATAACAGGAAACCACAGCATATTCTCAAGACATGTACAACTAATGAAGAACAATTACATCATAGCTAATTAAATGCAACTGATTTAGAAATATGATAAATGGCTGGCACACTTTATCACTAAATGCAGATCAGTATCAAAGAGGTGCCTCTTCAGATAACAATTTAATTGATACATGTTTCCAGTATTTTTAACGCTGCTGAATACTTGAAAGCATGATCATTTTTCTAACATTGGATCTTCAGAGTAGATTTACAAACATACAACACCTCATCTCAACAATAAACCATATTAACTTTTTTCATCATCACCTTTGGAGTGAGAAATTAGAAGTACATGTGCTTCCTCACAAAACAACTTGGTGACAGATGTGAGTTTACCAAACTAAAAGGGTCATGCACTGTTGTTTGATTTATCAGAAGATTTTCACACAAAATCAAAACAATTTGTCCCCCCCCCCCCCAAAGTATTCCATACAATGTACATGAAAATAATCTCACACTAAATGCACAATGTAGCTAGGATTAAAAACAAGTTTCAATTATTTCTGTTTACGTTGGTCTACATATATATATTTGTTAATTATCTATTTGCAATGACCATTTGAGAACAAGAAAACCAGGCATGACATTGTATAATTATCATCAAAATTATGTTGAAGCCATTTTTGCTTTCAGTGAACTTCAGGTATAAACTTATTGTTATTGTGAATTCAACATCAGAAAACCTTTCATGGAAAGGATTAAAGTCAGATATTTTATCTATGAGCAAGACAATCTTTCAGGAAACAATAAAAGGTAAAATAATTAATACGGAACATGTGCAGAAATGTACTACTTGTACACAATAAAATATAATATATGTAACAGTTTAAAACAAACACATTAGGTTTACCCTTTGAAGCCTAAGAATATAGACGCCGATGTTGGGTGAAAAATATGTGTTGCTGCCACTCATAACATGTGATTTGCATGACTTTGATAATGGATCCAGACAATCTCTGTCAGAGAGGTAATGTGATGAGAAGGCCCTCATATCATTTCTAAAGTCCACACAGCCAGAACTCATGATCCTAGGTGTAAACAATCCACATAACCTTGACAAGAAATAAGTACAAAAGAACAAATTGCTACTGCAGGCCCAGATCTGCCTGTGTCTGTTCTCACATTGCCAATGTCGAAAAACGTTTAGCACAACAAGTGGAAGCTGCTAGAAGTTGTCATCATGTGATGATGTAGGACGATAATGCTCATAATTTTGGATTCTGGCTCAACCGACAGTGGAGCCCTGAATGAAAGCAAAACATGCTATGCAATATATCAGTTTGTCTGGCATCAAACTGTTCACTTGACACAATTGCAAAGGGGAGGAAAAATCAATAGTGATTAGGTTACAAGCTAAATTCTCAACAACGTCACTAAACTTTAAGAAATCAATATGTTTTTGTGGGTAAAATGCCAAGAACAAGTTTAAAAAATATAACAAGATTTTCCAAACAAAATATTTTGAATACTTGCCAATAATCTCAGGAAATACAGGTATCAATAAGATTATAAAATTTACCAAAGAGCAAACATACAGAGTTGTGGCAATAATAATATTGTTCTCACAATACTAATCTTGTGATGCACATTCAAGCGTAAAGTACTTACAACATGTACTGTAGCAATGATGTTTGATGATTATTTAATCTAAAGAACACAACATTATGAGAAAAATGAAAACTCTCATTAATTATCGAATTTAACACATACAACACACAATTCACTGCTCAATTAAATAAACCATGGATTCTTTAAAGATCGAACTTAATCAAAAACACTGCAAGAGAAAACAGTTGAAAATATAAGTAGCTTACAGTAAATAGTTCAATTATGCCTCCTTTAATTTCTTGAAACATCATGTGGTATTCACATCCTCCTGCTTTAAAACTTTTGACCAGAATTTTTATGCCTTTCTAGGTAAAATAATGTCATCTATGTTAATGCTTAACTTGGATTAAAAACACACAACTCACGTTTGAAGTATTTCTTCTGATACGGACCCAGGGTACGATACACGTTCCCGTGTGTGAAGAATACATGTTGTAACCAAAACAATCTTTCAAGGGAAGGAAATGATACTCTCAGCTGACACAACAAACTGGTTACAGGTTTGTTATATCACGTTTCACAGCATCAGGAGTGTGCTTATGCCACCTCTTCACCTTCCCCACCCACCCCCCAAAAACAAAACAAAACAAAACTAAAAATAGCTCTGTTTGGGTGGCATGACTGCAGCCCTGAAAGAACTAATGCCACAAGGAACCTAACTAGGATAACGGTACAACGAAAAAAATCAGCAATGACAAATGGAAGGACAGAATGCAGCCCCCAAAACAAGAGAAAAATGTGAGGGAGAATTTGTCTTCTGTAAACCTTATTTGCATCAAAGCATGGTGTTATTCTAATTAATATTTGGTGTGATCTTGTTTCATGGGCTAAATAAATCAACCAAACCCGAAGCTATGAAAAATTTGTGATCATTGTAATATCACTTTATGACCCATCTATGGTTTTAAAAATATATCTCCAACACTTTGTACTTTACAGACAGTGTTTACTTTAGAAAAATCCAGACTAGTGACAGTTATTTACCAGCTTAAAGTGTATACAAAGAAAAATTAAAAATTGGCTAAGCATACAGTTCACAGTTCTTATCAAACTTAAGTTCTAAAAATAAAGTTAAAAGTTGAATGCCATGTACCTTAAGTTTATGCATTTTTTCACATTGATTCTGGTAAGTTCTTCATCATTTCAGATTTTCAGATGGTAATTAAATGTGAATATCCCAGTTCACCAAAGCACAACTTATTTGCTTGGAAGAATAACTTGTAAGTGACTTAGCCACTTGAAAAATTATCACCAGGGCACAATAACCAAATTGAAACATTTTTTGAAAATACCAAAATCCTCAACATCAATTAGATTGTCTCAAGATCCCACTACTGTGAAATGAGACAATGCCAGACATCAGTTCACATTGAGTAAAAGAAAACCCAAGCCAATTGAAGAGAATTTGCATGAGTGGATACTAGAACAAAGGATGTTTCTTGCATTTTAAAAAGCCAAACAATGAATGAAAATAAAAAGTAGAAAAAAAAAAC
>BLFK01000540.1:99657-123864 GCA_014634185.1 Astreopora myriophthalma
GGATTAAAATTATCTATGGGTGCAAAACTTTCTGCATCCAGGTTTGAAAAAAAAAATCGAAAGACCCGCAAAAACTCCGAGGACAAGGCGGTATTTGACTTACGCGAGATTACAAACTGGCTGGCCCGCTCTGAACTGACGTGGAGAACTCAGCTCGAGCAGCGAAAAAGCTGATTTCAACAGAATCATAGTGACTTGCTTTGGTAAGAAGGAGCTGAACAAGGAAACAATGAAACGAGCTTAATTCACTGCGTAGTGCCGTAACACTTTGGTTAAAATGGAACCACAAATCGCGTCGACACAAAGAAAACATGAACGTCGTAATCACCATGATCAATTCTACGTGATGTCTGTCGCATCTAAAGTCTAATGTTAACAATAACTTGAAGGCTTTTATTTGGAGGACAATGTGGACGGTTATTAAGTGGAGCGGTAAATGAATGTCATGTCTGGTATTTGAAGTGGCATCCTTGTAAAAGCTAAAGTTAATTATCAGTTTCTTGGAGAGAACTTGCATGAGACATGTGTTGTATGTCACTCTGTTCGGACAAAAACAAAACCACATTTCCCAGGTGTACCAATCGCACTGCATAAAAAAGGAATGTGATTTTTGGACATCTCATTTTTGGGGACTTTTCTCAGTTAATTTTCGTTTTTCGTACTATTAATAGCCTTAACTATCCAATGAAAACTTCACTTTTTTTTAATTTTGCGGGATAATAGCTTTTGCTGTTGCTTTTGACGGAGCCGGAGAATACTGACATATTCTACGCTTATGGGTTATGACATAAACTTGCAACGAACCATCTATCTGGCTTTTTGGTAGAGGATATTTTTTTTCTTTTCTGTCCTTCTTTCTTCTCTCTGTCTCTCTCTCTCTCTCTCTCTTTTTTTTTTTTAATGTCATTTTTCAGTTTCTTTCTTTTTCCTTTCGTTTCCCTTTCTTTTTGTTTGTTTTTGTTTTTGTTTATTTGCAACTTTTAACTGCGACGATCCGATCCGATCGGCATTCAAATTTCAAAACATAATATTAGCTGTAGTTAAGGGGACAGTTATTCGAGAAATAAACCAATAAAAAGTTTTCTTGAAATATTTTGGCGAATAGCGAGTCAAGTAGTCTGCGGGAAGTGTTTGGTTATTAAGTTAGTTATCAAAGACGTGCTAACAAAGTGCCTGAAATAACTTTAACTATTGCATTTTTTTATTTGATCCATCACTAACTTTTGACTGATTACAGGTGGAAGTTTGTTTGTCTGGGCTCGCAGTGGCGGCGTGGAAAATGAGCAAGGGTCTGAACACGCGAACTGCGAGGAAATCCAGTTTGGCTGCTTTTTAATAAGGAATACATGCAAAAGTACATGATGTCGGTAACGTACAATGGCTGACAGTGTGGCTCAAAGCATTTAAGTTCATCGCTGACAATCAAAATCAAAACTGTTCTCGAAGCTCTCCCCGTTTCAAGTCTCTGACTAATCATAGGTTGTTTATAACCGGCAGAAGATTTCAGTGAGATATATATCCTTCAACTTTCTGGAGAAAGCCGGACGCACTGAGGAAAGGGGATTGCTTGAATCCCCGGTGGCGGCATAATTCCGTCCCGAGCGGGTTCTTTCCGTGAAACCATAAAAGTTAAAAATATCGTACCGGATCGAGTAATATCATAATGTTTCGAAAGTGTAGACAACGACGCGATGCGACTATATCAATGATATGATCGAGCTGTGAGAGCTAATCGTAGTTTTGTGTTGTACTTTTGTTTTGATTAGGTATTTCGGCTACGTGATACCCATCCCAACTTTCACGTGTCAAAAGAGCTTCAAAGTCTCTTTGATACAACTGTTTAGTAGCCTCAGCTGGAAGCCTTTCGGTTTCAACTGACAGTACTTGCTCGGTTCCCATATAGTAGTAGCAACAGCGGACGACTCAGGTCGTTCCCATGTACTGAAGCGCATAAGATGATTTGGTACATCTTATGTAGAAGTGGTCTATCCCGACCCGTATGATACACATTTAAACGTGTAAGCACCCCCAAGAGGTGGTATGCACAAGACAACTGTACCAGCAAACTCGGCATAGGGTATGAATATTCATCGAGAAAAACAAAACATACCGTCTGTGTTTTTGCTGCTTTCTCCCTGATGTACATGAAAACAGCGTCTTAAATCTGGCACCGACTCTTGAACCCATCTTTGCCTTAAATCTACGCCACACTTAGTGACAGAAGTTTCGCAAATCCTTCATAATGACCGACAACAGTCCGTCAAACCTGGTCGCTGATCATGATTTCCCCCCGTTTTTTGGCAACTCACGGACATACAATGCAACTGCGAGATCTACCGATCTGTTTATCATTTCTGTGCAACACGATGTATAGTGGCTTCCGTGTCGTTCATGAGGGTAAATATCAAACCCGTTCAGAACTATATATCACAAAGCACAATACCGTCTTCCATCATTGAGTGCTCGAGACTGGACAGTGATAGTTCTCGAAAACAGGGTAAGCGGATAACTAAAGCCAAAAGAATTAAAGGCAAAATTGGATTTCATCCAGTCGATTTACTAGTATGCATGTCACGTTTCCTGCTTAGTAATTTCAGAGACCCAAGGAAGAATTGAACAATGGGATAGCGGCGATCGCCATTTGTGATTTAACATGTACTAGGCAGATCGAAATTTCTCAAAGTACCAAACAATTTCCAACTTATTTGACCGCCGAACGTTCCACTCGTTAGCACGCTGTCTTCGATACCTGATTTAGCACCCATTAATCTCCGCCTTCCAAAAACTGTTTATACCCACTGGACAAGCAGTTGTGAAAACCTCAATTACGATAAAAATTCACCCATGCTTTACACCTCGAGAGGATTATAAAATTATTATGCTCGAAAGGTGATTTCAAAAGGTTTACCGAGGAAGCCGAGCCGTTTGAAATATTTGGCTTGGTGGTTTGAACCGTGACACTGTGCCAGTCACCTCTATCATTCTTTTCTTCGCTTAGTTTATGAAGAGTAATAAACTAAGTACTATCGACATATCGAAAGTGCCGGGTAGCGACTTACCTTATAAATGAAGCTATCCAGCCTATGAAGAACTGGCGGCTGGTGCAAAACAAGCTGAGCAACTGAAGCGATTGTTCAGGGGGGCTTAGAGCTCCACACATTCATAGTCGTAAAAGTATTGAACTTTCTGGAATTTTTAGTTTGTTTCAAGAGGAAAACTATTGTCACCAAAAGAGAGCCTAACCTTGCCGGCTTTGCTTATTTCAACGTCAATGCATATCGCAAGAGGTGAATTAAATCCTCTTATCCTATAATAATAACAAAACACAGATTCGATGTCCCGATGCAGTTACCCTCAAATCAAGAGCGCCAAAAAAATATGGACAATAATTAAACAGTGCTCTAAGACTGTTTACATGTGTTTTGTCACATTTTTGACTCGAAAGCTAGGACCAAGCAAGTAAACTGGGCCCTCAAGGTCCCCTGGTCTTAGAGACAGGAACTTAGTGTCCACTCGATGGATGAAAAACGATGAAATCAGCTTAGTTGATAATCCGCGCAAAGTATTGAGTACAGCTTCCAAGGCCAATCTAAAATTACTGCGTAGTTCTCGGCTTGGGTGATAAGGAATTTAAAGAACGTTAGACAGAATATTCACTATTAAATGATGATGGTTTATTCAACATAAAACGATTATTTGGTGGTTATCAAAATTGTGTTTTCATAACCGATATATATTGGCTCAGTCTCATAAGTGCTGATAAAGTCCATAAGTCCTGCAAAAGAAGAGATCTGCGGCGCAAGAAGACGACAAAAGTTTAGGTCACAATCGCACAATATGTGCGTTTTGTATTACAAAATTGAACTCGGATTGAAAACGGAGACTGCTCTGAAACAGCACAAAAGTACTGGTAAAAGAAACTTCGAATTTCGTTGCCTGAACTTGCAACGAGTTTGCTATCGTGTTCGCAGTCACCTCACACATCCTTCACCGATCAAGTTTTCAATTATTTTCGCACCTCATTTAAAGATAGCCGCAGAGAGATGATGTTCATGTAATTAATTAAGGAATCCAAGGAAACGTACAATAGAGCTACAGAAAGAACCAAAATCCTGGATAGCCAAGACATCACGCACAATTTTAACAAGGAACTATTGATTCCGACATCAGATATCATGGCGATCCGCAAATTGAGGGACTTTTTTTCCCTTTCACGCTTACTTAAGCAATTGTTTGGATTACCTACATCCTCAACAATTACATCATCAGTTGGCATGGAATACGTACGAAAAAAGAAGTTACTTACAGAGCGGAACTTATATACAGCACGCGAGCTTCCTCGGAGAAGGAGACATTTCCGTGCCAAAACAGGATGGGTGTGGTGTGGCCGGGAGTATCTACCCTTCATGCATAACCCACGCTACAAAGTGTGTACCAAAAAAAACCCCACAAGCCATGGTACTCCATTGTTTGCAGAAAATTTTCAAGTTCCACAATCAGTAACCGCTTCGTTTGTCACTCAGCACAGGGAAATTCGCGAAAATCATACCGCAGGCGCACGCATCTCCTGTTTTCCGTCATCTTGTTAGTTTAATCCGATCAACATCATTGGCGCCAGATGGTCATAGCTTTAGACTCTATTCATAATTGGCGGCCAATAAACTATTTTGTTCTTGTGCTAATTGGTCCAACAAGCCTCAATATAAAGCAAAACTTCCTTTGAATTTTGTTCATGTTAACGAAGCTAGTTGGGCTGATATATAACATACATAAGCACAAAGACAAAAGAATAATTTATTGGCCGCCATTTATGAATAGGGTCTATAGCGTGATCTGCAGTATAAGCTGGCTTACAGTAAATTCAGTTTTCAATCTCTTTTCTTTCTTTTCATGCTAGTGCGCCTTGTAATGGACCGTTTCCACTCTACTGTGCGTGAGAAGGAACCTCTGCTTAACACACGTCATATCAGGTAACAGGCGCTGCATTGGTGCGGACTTTCACTGACGCTAAACGCGTCCAAGAATTTTCTCATGTGATCGTCATACATATTAATTAGCGTCGGCCAGCAGACTTACCTGGGGAACGTCTTTTCTCTCCCTACCACACACAATAGGAGTCTACGCGAAAAGGCGAGCTATTGTATCTATAAATCAGGCGAACCGTAGCCCACCAACGAGCCCCTCCCAGGGGTTTTAGAGAACAAGGGAACATGAGTAATTTAAACTGGGGGACAGGGGAACAAAGACAAAATGTCCGCTCAGGGAAAAAGGGAACACAAACCATTTTAGGGATCAAAAAGCTGGAAAAAAGTTCGGAATTAATTTCAGGAACAAGGGAACAGAGGCAAATTTTTAAAGGGAATAAGGACCCCTCCTCTTCCCCCTGGGAGGGGCTCATAAACAAATACGCTTTCCGACCGGGAGGCGGCAAGCATTTGGGGCTGATTAGAACAGCATAATGCGGAAACTAAAGGCCAAGAAACGGATCACTTGTTGGTACAACATTAACGAGAACGCAAAAGATGAGAAAGTTGATGACTTTATCTGTACTTGTTGGATGCAGTTTTGTTCCATTAAGATATTTAATTGTTTATGGTGTATCTGACTCTCTATTCTAACAATTACAATAACAAACGAATCATGGATTTTTATATTAATCTCTAAATATTCTAACAATTACAAATAAAAACAAAAAACAAAACAAAAAAAAGACCATCCACCATGGATAACACGCACGTCGCTATCCCCTTAGAAAATGCTTAACATTGTTACGTTGCGCGTATATTATTTTCCAGTTGATCGATAAGTCATACAAAATTATCATAGGGGCTAAATTCTAGTAGGGTATTCCCAAGTTGCTTCGTGCCTCGTTATCAAAGCGAGTCCTGAATTAGTAAATGTAAAATACACAAACGTTAGCACAAGGACTCGCTTTGAAAACGAGGTTACGCTGATTCGGAAGATCTTTAAATCAATCCAAACTGTGTAAACGAGGTTACTGAACGCTAAATGGAAGCAAATATACTTGAAGTGCTTGACAGAGTAACAAGAGAACGATGCACGTAAATAAACTCACAATGCGAAAACTAGGATGACGACAAAATGTCAAAAACCTTTTCGTCTACGGGAAGAAGCTTCAAGAGACAAGAGGGGGTTCAAAAGAGGAACAAGGGAAGACTATCATTACTTTAAATCTGAGCTTGACTATTGTTCGCTTTAACCTAATACTGTTCGCTCGCTTTTACCTAATATTGCTTAACCTAATATTGTTCGCTTAATATACGATTATTCGCTTGAACCTAATAACGTTGTAACTGAGTTAAACGCGACCTAAACCTGAGAACCTGATCTGATCTAGCTCCTCTTTCCTTTGCTAGTTTAAGCTCCTACAGCGGAATTAAACCAATCCGTTACAGTGTTTTCGTACTTCTTGAGCCACTCGATGTTTGCCTGTGTCTTCTCGATTGCCTGTTTTCGTGCATTCTCGCTTGTTCCGGCTTCAGAACGGTTGAAAAATGCCTTCATCTGCAAAAACACAAGCAATGTTTTATTATTTATTTATTTTTTATGTTTACCAAGTATGCCAGCGTCATTTTATTGATAAAATCATAATTTCCTTCAATTTACCGGGCTTGTAAAATTCATTACTAATTCATAAGAGTTATGACCAATCATTAGGCAGTATTTGAGTCATATGTGCACCTCTCTAAACCCCAATACAAATCAACCGTCTGAAAGCACGGCAGGGAAGCGCAGGGGTTGATGAATTATGAATTAGAGAAGATTAAAGATTTCTAACTCGCCTAATTAGTATGCTTAACTTTAACAAAAACGAGTCCTGTAAATTTGTACTCCCGTCCCGTAATTTCCTACCGTCTCACTCAAATGACGGTTGATTGCACAAACCATCAAATACAGCGAATTGGGAGGATAGCGCCCTCCATTTTGTTTTGCAACTTCACAAACGAAGTTGCTCAACCAAAAGTTTAGCGTATGTGGCGACATGTGCTCTAGCGGAAAGGTCAGATCTTCAACATCTTCGCAGTTCAGCTCGGCCACTCCAACAACTTCTAACATTGCACATGTATTTTGCCGTCGCTGCTGCCATTCCTCGAAGACTTTTCTACCGCATTTAGTGTTGTATTGTGTTGCTTTCGGAGTGGCTTCCGACACTAGACTGGCCTCTTCTTCTTTACTCTTTGGAGAACGAAACCGACCAGCCATGTTTCTACTACAACAGCTGAATGAAAATGAATTGCTAAATTCAATGCTGAATATTTCCAAACTCCTAAGGGACAACTCCACGTCCGCGTGATTAACATGACAAACACAACCTATTGTCACGGTTTCATTTCACAAGTAAGATGAAATATTCGCGTCCGACCTTTATGGGCATTTAAAACGGCGAGCCGCAGGCTCCCTGTTTTAAATGCCCATAAAGGTCTCCCGCTCATATTTTATCTAATACTTAGAAGTCACCATCTTCTTTACTACAATAGACCTTTTTGGCGATACGGTGGCCATCTTGAATTCTATTGTTCTGTGAAAGATATTACGGGATCCCCAGGGAATAAGGCACATTCATCCCTGGAATAGAGTTATTACGCTTTTCAGGAACCGGCCCCTGAACGATAGAATCCAAGATGGCCGCCGCATAGCTAAAAAGGTCTATTGCGAGAATGCCACCATTAATTCGGCATTTTTGTGCTAGCAGTATGCGGGAAGTTTGTCACCAGCTTCATCTGTTGAAATTGCTTTCATTTTGACGTGACACGTTTGGTGTAATCAAGATACATTAACAAGCACACTATAACCAGTTAACCCGAACCCTCTCCCCCTAGTTTGATAATTCTTTCTTATTGTAACCATTTGTCACCGAAAACACTTTATGACTAGCCGTTCGGAGAAACTTTCGAGATCGTTTTGCGACCGACGTCCACAAAAAAGTGTCCTGTGGATTTTCAAATTGTTGCTATAAAAAGGGGTGACATTGAAATGACTGGAATTTCCTCGAAGACAACTAAAAAAAAAAAAGAAGATAAACATGGCATGAACGAACCAAACCAACGTTTGACACAAACCTGTTCCAAATCAGCCTCGGTACTAAACTGGGTCACCCCGGAAGTCAGGCTTGTCAAACGAAAGGTACTGGCGCTGAACCTGTCGTAAATAATAACAAACATACGCGTCACGAGAAATCCTACGAAACAAGTTCTCCCAAGGGGGAAGAGAAAATAACAAAACGCGTACTCACATGTCATACAAAGCCTTCCAGTTATTTTGGACAAAAGTCCAGGCCAGATATTTTCCAATAGGATTCCTTGCCACATACGTGATTACACTGACAGCATCTTGGGAGCGAATCTTGGATGAGTCGAGAGAATACTCCAAATACCTGGGAATAATGGAACAAAACTAACAGTCGACACGTTCCGAGAAAGACACCGCAGTGCTTTTGTCCACCATTACATTTCCTCTTTCTCGAACTGAAAAGTTTGAATTTTTAAATGAAACGTTGGAAGATAACGCCAGAGACGGCAAAGAATAGACCACTTTCATTGATTACACTGCGGCCAATTTATGAAGGTACCGACCAGCCTCATTTTCGAACAAAAATTCTTTCGAATTTGGCACACCAAAGTGCGGCTAGTAAGGATTATTTTGTTCGGCTGCCATTACGAAAGACGGAGGTCCATGAAAGAAAAGAACTAGAGAGAAGCGCACAGGAAAAAAATATCAGAATGACTGATAATCGTCTTCTAGTTGATGGCATTTTCACAGGACACTGTACCATCACGAGATCGACCTAAACCAATCAAAGACGAGACGAAGAATTAGTGGCAACAGCCGATGGTCAGGGTACAAAATGTATCGAAAGCCGAAAAAGAGCAGAAAGAAGACATTGATTAAGCCGATGGACCACTATTTCTGAAGCGTACCAAACGGAATGTTGAAAACGATTTAATGTTTTAACCGTAATTTTCGCCGTGTTTTCCGTGTAAATGGTGCGGACCCCAAAACTTCATACAAAGACTACAGCAACTGCCACACGTTCTTACATGTTTAGGATCCAAGTCTGGCTTGATGCAGCCAATGCATACATCATTTTACTCTTTTCAGACGCATCTGTGGTGTTAAGGAACTTGTTGAATAACCACTGCCACTCTTCGAGACCACTGTTGGCTATCCCATAATAGTAAACCAGCGAACGCAAGTCTACATCTATTTCTGGTCTATTAAAACAAGACAATGCGGGAACCGTTAAGTTTGTATCTACACCAAATGGCCAAGCTACAATTCGAAAACACATTAATAATTCACGACCCTAGCAGCCTATCAAGTCACCGAAGAAGCCTCACGCACACTCTTCCTTGGTATTCTTTAAATAAAGAATATTCTTCGTAAAGAATACTAGTAAGGCCTAGCTTGTTTTTCCTTTATGCTAATATTTTCAACCCACAATTTGAACCATTGTTCGGAGTCCAGAGGGACAAACTCTTTGTGGAATGTTTTTGAAGCCGTTCAGTAAACTCACAGGTCTTGTTTTATCGGGTCTAAAACCCGATAAAACACTCCATCTCGTTACGTGGGGCTCCCCTTTGTCTGGACTGAACCCCGCTGGTAAATTACGCCAATCCTTGCGGGTGTTGACCTTGGGGAACTGAGGTTGCATTCACTCCTGTTCCGAAAATCTGAGCGGAAGTCATCACACAGTAAAGAGAATAGACCAATTTCGATATTTTAAAGTACAACTTGACACAATAAACATGATTTTGAGGCTCCGGGGAATAAAGTAAGAATTTGTAAGAGTTTATTCCCTGGAGTCTCCAGGTGATGCCTTTTGTCTAAGAGTGAATTTTAATCTATCGAAACTGGCCTATTGAGCAAGGGCAGTTAATCAGCTGATTTTTGTTAAAGGAGAAAACAGACTTGGTTTTAAGAGGATTAACTGGCATGACCCGAAGGGTTGACTTGAACAACAGAAAGCAAGATCAGTTAATCAGCTGATTTTTGTTAAAGGAGAAAACAGACTTGGTTTTAAGAGGATTAACTGGCATGGCGTGAAGGGTTGACTTGAACGACAGAAAGCCCAGGGATGAATAGTGGCGCCTTTACCTTTGTCCGCTTTTCCACTCCTTAAACATCTGAGTTGCGTTTGCCAGGGCCTCTGGATCGCCCGAACGACAGGCGGCGCCCAAAATTGAACTTCTCAGGTATCTGATAGGTACAAGAACGCTCAAAAGCTCGCAATTATTTTCATTTTAACTCTTGACAGCTATGCCACACAATCTAACATAAATGCCAAAAAGATCAAAAGTTATGAGACCTCGCTTGAAAAGAGCTATATTAAGACATAATAGCCAAGAGCGCGTGACTTCGCAAGGTGTCTCTGAAAGAGCCTTTGCGAGGGTAAAAACCTTGGGAACTATACTTGGAGTGTATGAATGTATCCACTTTAGACTTTAGCCTACATATCTTCAAGGACTGTACCCATGGATATTTTTCAGTAAAACAATTTCCTGCGTGGCAGTGCCCCGAGGCTTTATCGAACGGCATTCCCCGCTCTCGCCCGTCGCGCGCTTTTCTCTCTCGTCACCAATCCCATCCGTCTCAAAATATTGTAACCCTACTTAATATGTGGATACTCACTTGTTGATGTGCGAGTCATTCTTCTCGTTTTTCCATCCCAACTTATCCGCAAGCGCCTTCACTTTGCTTCTTATAAATTTCTGTTGACACATTTACGGCAGTTTTAGGCTTCGCCAGAATTCATAAGGGTAAAACCGTTTTCACGGTTGTCTGAATAGTACAAGAGAATTTCACACAGACAACTAAAAACGTAAAAACCTTAAACGGTGTAATGTAATCATATTTTTGATGTGTGAAAGCACTTGTTTGTTTGAATTATTAAAAAAAAAAAAAGAAAACCTTATGATGTAGAAACTGTAATCACGGGGCTACCACGAAATTAAGAGCCACATGAGACAAATTCATTTGAAGTCAAAATTTGCTACCTTTTTGCGCATAACCCGTGGTCCACCTTCCAGATCCGTGGTCATGAATTATTTCTTGCCTTGGCCTCAGATAATAGCATAAAATTCTATGAAGAAGTACATCCGGAATACCAACCTGAAAATAGCCATTTCCTCGCCTATCACCTAAAATGTTCCCAAAGTAAGCAAGACTATTCAGTGCTGTCCTCCAAGGAACATACTTGGTTTCTTTTCCCAGATATTGCACGGTTCCCAAGGCGATAGAATACTTGAGGTAACCAGCCCTGGTGCGGAAAATGAACGAAAATTGGGAATTTAAGATTGAGGACTACGGTTGAATGACTACGGTCGGACGAGCAGGAGAAGTCTGGTTCTTGTCGATGGTGGATTGGGTCGAGTAGGAACCGTTTGGCGCGAAAAAAAAAAAAGAGATTAAGACAAGCAAGCTGCTATGGTTGAATCACTCATCGTGTCAAAAATATCGTTTCATGAACTTCGTGAAGCCTTAGTTTGCGCTTTTCTGATGCAATCGTCACTGAAGAAGAGTTTCTAATTCTTTACGAAGAGTACGAGTCCACAAAATTAAATTTTCCTCACCTTTGAAGTCACACGTTCTAGATTTTTGCCTACGACGAGAAAAGCTGTCAAAACTTACCGTAGTGAAACACGACGGTAAGCACAAGGCCATCTCATAACGTTCAACCGTAGCCGTTAACCGTAGTCTTCAATCTTAAATTCCCTATTAACTCGCGTTTACTTCGTAGAGCGGTTTCGGTCGACTGTTCAACCAATTTTCGCTACGGCTTCTGTTGGTTAAATTGCATTACTGCATAAAGCCGTACCGTGCATTCTTTTGCAAGTATTCTTCTGTTTGATCCCTAAATATCCGAAAGAGTGGAATAAGGCGGAAGTCCATAACCCAGCACTTCTGAATAAGGTCAGTTTTCCAAACCAGCTTTCTCGCACGTGGCCTGGAAACCAGCACCCAGAGTGGTCTGGCGCCCGTTTCTCGAAAGTCCCGAAAAGCAACTTGTAAAACTGCCATCCACTTATTCTGAAAATCAAGTCTTTAAACATGATTTCAAGATAAGAGAGAGCAGGCTAATTGCAAAATTTTGTGGCTTAAAACGTCTTTCGTTTCAAGATACGGAGGGAATTATGGCTCCCGAAATACGCCCGAAAAGTTTCGGGGCTTTCGAGAAACGGGCTCCTGGACTCTACCGTGAATCATCGTATCATTTCTGAAGGCCTCATTCAACTTTCCCAAAAGAAATCTTGTTTGGCATTGGAAGCAAAATAAACAGAACAGTATTCCATTCACATCAAAACGAAGTATAGGTACACGACTGCTGACATCATATAATCCTATTCCAGAAATCATGGAAAGGTCAGGTCTGTTGAGGCGGAATTCCGAGTGAAAACTTCGCTAGCGTTCTTCATTCATTAACTGTAACAGGTTGAATGCGGTCACAATTAAACGACAAGCTCGAACCCATTTTTTTTTGTTGTTGTTGCGCGACGACGGAAACTTCAATGACTTAACTCTGACATCACTACTTTTTGCTTCGAAATTGGCAAAACAATGACAATCGACCAAAAATCACAATCCTAGAGTCAAGTATGGGCTTTTCCAGACACACCTTGCCAAGCTGAATGCATCATCAATTAAACTTGATCGGTCCGCCGCTGTGAAAACCTACAAAGTAAATTTTAAAGTCACCTTGACGGCTATTGACAGTGAACCTCGCTTACGATTGGCTCTTCATAAAAGTTGTCATTAATTGATTTGCAACTAAACATCCTACATAATCGCAAAACCTTCTCTCTCAATCTTAATAAGCGCCATGTATTGCACGGAATTTGGATGCAATAGCCCATTTCCGAGTTGCCTGGTGCACAACCATTCAAATGGGAAAAAAAAGAGAAATGAGTTGTATATTTTCATGCAAATTAAACTCATTATCATTTGAGTGGTTTAGCACCAAGACTCGTTTTGAAGCAGAGGCAAACAGCGACTCGGAAATGGCCTATTTCCGACACAAAATGACGAAAAGCCCATCCAAAAGTTCACTAGCATGCAGCCCTTCAGTCAGTTTCAACGATTCGTTTCAAAGCATCCGTGAAAACTAGAGAAAAGGATTGATCGCTAACCGTGTGGTCTACGTTAAGTTGGTTGATGAGAGCATTCCAGTTTTCGTCCTCGTAATGTACTCTGTAGAATCCCACTTGTCTGAAATTCCCCTTGATCCATTTACCCACAGGCCAAGTGAACTCAACTAAGGAATGAATTAACACCAAATTGATCAGCTTCTTATTCACGATAACCGCGTCGACGAAGAAGCTTCTTAATCTGGTGGTTTTCCTGTACGTTGGTAGCAATCCTGAGCGTGTTTGCGCCAATCTGCCCCATCTTAAGACGTTGGACTAGCAAGCATTCCCTACGCGCGCACGTTCTGTTGAACGTAAGATCAATGCTTTCCACAAATAGAGAGGTATTTCACCTTACTATCCCTGTAACATTTACGACCTGAATTACGGGAAAACCGGGAGTTCCTCCAATTCGGCACCCCATTATAGAGACGGGGTGACTGAGGGGACGCCACTGCGGATCGAAAACATCGATCACACGCACACAGGACAATTCCTCGCGTCTGACCCACAATGTCGGACAACTTCTTCATTAACCACTATAACAACTGCATCGCTTGGTGGAGGTTGGGTGCCTGGGATGTCCAGGGGCTTCCACTTTGGCACAGCCAGCCCCTAGAAAGAGTTATTACGCCCCAAGGCTGGGAAATCCCCGCCTCCCAGCCATGAGCCCCCCACGCCAACAGAACTGGGCACCCGTTACGCTGACTAAGCAGTGGAGAAAGGAATATAAATACAAATAATTATCACTAGTATAATTTTCAGCGGTGAATATAAGAATTCGGTGTTATATTCACCGCGCTACCCGATGAATATAACATTTTGGAGGCGCGGCTGCTAAGCTAAGCAAGAACTTTATTGTGTTTTAGCACGTTGTTTTGCACTTTCTTATATTCACCGCTGAAAATTATACTAAAACAATTATTCGCCTCAGGCTCAGTGAATATTGGGGAATATTTACCTCGACTACGTCTCGGTAAATATTCACCAATATTCACTTCGCCTTCGGCGAATAATTGTCAATTATAAAAAGGGGAAGATGACAAGAAAAGAGGAAGGGAGGGAGGGATGGGGGTAAATGTAAGATCCAAAGGCTAAGACAAGTGCAATGGCCGCCATGAATGTGGTACGAAGCACATGGAGCTGATGCAAGCAAGGCAAACGGCGCCTGAGCCACGAAAATTGACCACTGACTGACAAACCTGACGGCGCTCTTAGTTGTTAACTGCGTTAAATTTCATTCAACTTCATTTAACGTGAAAAACTGAATTCAAATTTCCACCCAAAATAGTCCAGTGAAAGACGCTTAAAGTCCAAGACATGCGTGGTGGAAGGCGATTGCTCTCGTCAGCCAATACGCCCAGCCCTGTTGACTAACTGATGGCTGACTGACTGACTGACTGTCTGACTGACTGACTGACTGACTGACTGTCTGAGTGGCGTCTGATTCATGGATTCAATTGAACTTCCCATGCATTTGAGCAATAGTTCAAGAGTCAAACCTTGATCTGCTGATATATTCATCCAAGTTGTTTCAGGCTCTTGAGATGATCCTTCAAAGACGTATGTCAGAGGAACATACCACTTGTACCTGAATCAACAAACAAACAAACAGACAAACAAATAAATAAGTACAAGTCATCGACAACCTAGACTCAATCCAGAAGTTAAAAGTCAGATCATAAAATACAGGTGAGGACCATGGGCAGGAGCGGCTATATGTTATAGTCCTGGCCTCCAGCACAAGAGTAGACCAGGTTATTTTTAGTTTTTTAACTTCCCGCGAAAAATGGGGCTCTCCTCTGTGCGAAAAATACATGGCATAAATAATGAGCTGTCAATCGCTGCCATGCTTAGCCATTTTATAACATAACTAAAGCAAAGCGCGCGCTCTGATTGGTTAATTCTGCGTCTACTATTTAACAAATAGATTCCATGTTGCCGTGCGTCTGTTCAGTAATAGATCACAGATGACGTCAAAATGTGGTAAGAACAAAAAAGTGGCACACAAGGCGATAGCCGAGTGTGTCACTGATGTTCTTACTACATTTTGTATGTATATATGTTTTTTATATGAGCTCCTCCCCAGGACCTCCAGTTGGCCAGTTAATTAATTATTCATTGAGTATTAAATATTGCATACTGTTGTTCACACGAGTAAAATTGTACATTTTAATGGAATCTCACTTGTATGGTGAAGTGTCTGGTTCGACGACTGCATTAGGATCCAACAAGAAATGTTTCTGTGTGGCAATGGCCTTGTTGGTGTTACCGACACGTTTGATTGACACCACAGGAAATCCCATTTGCAGTGTCCAAGTGTCCATGATTGTCTTGACATCCATTTCAGCTTTCTGACGAACAAAGCAAACGGAGAATCATGGCTTTTCAATGCTCACAAACCAATTTTCCCTCTTGACTATCAAGAGTTGGTTGGCTTTTTTTCCAGAAAGTATGGTAACTGTACGTGTACCATTAATACACTTTTTAAGCAGCGTAACTTCGCAAAAAAACTTGAAAGATTTATTGACATTAATTGGGCATTTTAAAATATTATTCCACTTGTTCTTTGTTGGATGTGAACTCCGCTATGCCTCGTTGTTTATCCACCATCCAATGTCTAAAGCATGCTCATGGAATATATTCGAGCCCCTGTTGGACACGAGTCAGCTGTAACCACTCTCCCATCCAACAAAAGCGAATGGAATAACTGTTTTATTACATTCTCAATCTTCTGTCCATTTTTTGCCGACAAAACTTGGCCTCCCACTCAGAGGTTTTCCTCCCGATACTCCGGTTTTCCTCTCGCTTCAAAAACCGACATTTGATTGGATCAGATTTGATTTGGACTGATTTGATTTATGGTCTCCCTAATTAGTACTCAGAGCACTTGTTCTCCTCTATATGAGCTAGAGACTAAAATAAAGTTATTTCATTATTACTATTATTATTTTCCTTGGTGTTCAGTTGTTAACACCTCAAAGTGCCAGGAAGCTCCCAGTTTCCTTGGGGACAATGAGGGAGAGTAGCCTGCAGTGCAGGCGTATTTTGGGCGCACGAGTGCACATTTTCGTATTAGGCCACCATCTTAGATTTGGTAACTATGGAGGATTGGGGCGAGGAAATATTTGCCAAGGGAGTAGGCGTTAAGTGGAAAAATGGACCCTCTACCGGTCAAGCATCTAATTACAATCCAAGATGGCGGCATCGAAAACCTGATTTATCTAGCGTTCCCCTCCAAAATAACGCCTGCACTGCAGGCTATGAGGGAGGGAGGTGCTACTACTGTCCTCTACGTGGTGGGAAGTACTTTTCTCAGAATGTGGGCAGTTCCTCATAGACTGATCTTCTGTAGGTCCTCAATGTTGATGTTTCCAGGATTCTTTAGACATATTTTTCCAAGCCCTTTTTGATTGGCCCAAGTGCTCCAATCACTACAGGAACCATTTCTGTTTTCAGGCCTCATATCCTTGAGGCATCAGTTTCTAAATCCTTGTATTTGGAGAGTTTTCCACCATTTTGACAGATGTGTTTCATTCCGCGGGATAGCCAAATCAATCAGCAGGCATATTTTCCGATCTTGGTCTTTGACAATGATGTCGGGCCTGTTGGATGTTGTTTCTCGGTTGGTGTGAACTGGCATATCCCAGCGGATGGTACTAGTTTCATCACCATTATTATTATGATTATTATCATTACTGCTGCTGGTGGTGGTGGTGACATTTTGACTAACAGTGATTGTGCAAACACTTCTAGTCCAGGACCAAAAAGATGTATTTACCTCCCCCAAAGCATTCCACAGGTCTTTTGTCTCGGCATTGTCAAATGCATATTTCCTCAAATAATACTGTTCAGAAAATGAAAACAATCATAAGCCCACAGTTAATTTTAAAAAAGAGGATTTAATGATGATCTCCTTATTAGTTTTGTAACAAATACTGCAACATTATTGTGATGTACTTACACTCAGGCCCTCCTTGAATTTTTCTCTTCCAACAAAACCTTCGAGCATTCTAATAATAGAGGACCCCTGAGAAAAGGGTATTAAATAAATATAATGCACAAGAAAAATCAGAGCTAATAAGTGAAAAGAAATTAGAAAAAGCCAGAGGAAAGCAAACAAATAGAACTTCAAAATGAAAGAGCTGCAAAATCAAAGTGCTCTTTCTAATGCTGGTAAACGTTTTAAATTTTAACTTCTTTGAATTTGTGGCTACCATTTTGCAGAAAGGGCTACTAATGTAAAAGGGAATATAAAATTGGGAAAAAATATAACGAGAGCTGGAAAGAAATTTGAAAGAATTCTAACAATAAATAGAAGGAAAGATTATGTTGGAGAAGACACTGCAACGTTGCTGCGTAACATAGTTGGACTTGTAATAAATTTAAGAGTCCATGTGAACGAAAACAAAACTAATGATTTAGTCCATGAAATTCACTCCAGGCAAGCTACGATGAAAAGGTTACTCCCGGGGAGCGAGCACATGGAAAAACTAGTGTCTCATTGGTCAGCAACAGCAGTGGTCATTGGTCACGTGACATCACAACACCCTTTCCTTCTAAAAAAAGAAAAGGGGCTTAAAACAGGAACAAAAGACACGAATCTTGCAATAAGTAAAGTCTAAAAATGTCCTTCTGAGCAACAAGCACCTTGCTGTATGAGATCCTATCAAATAGCTGTTTGATTTTCTTTGGATGATCAACATCGACAGATATGGGATGAGAGCTTGCCAAGGCATCGAGTGGCAAAACACGCTGAAGATCTGCCAGGAGAAATTGTTCCATCTGCAAAAAAATCACTCCAAATTGACAAAATCTGTTGACAGAATTTTGGGGGTTTATTTGATGTTTGCAATGTTCCAGATTTGAGATTGGCCACAAGTACGATCAGGTTGAATGACCAAACAAACAATAGAAAACTTGTGACCCAACAGCACTCCAGTCTGACACTTCAGATACTCTGTAAGCACCCTACCTCTAGAACGTATCTGGAATGCTGTTCTTGTTGGCCCTTACGTGTACTGACGAAACATCATCGCTAATACACCTGTATTACCACTCACCATTTCCCAGTCTGGATGAGTGTGGTTCACTCCAAGATACTCCACAAAACTCGCAAATCCTTCATTCAACCACAAATCATTCCACCACTTAGGAGAAACGATGTTGCCAAACCACTGTACAAGGACAAAATGTACAATGATAAATAAAACATTGCAACAATTACTACAATATGCTGTTATAACTGTAGAAGAACATTTTAGGAGTTTCTTCAAACCTCTAAGCTTAAATGGAGTTACTTATATACAGAGTAGAAAAGTTTATCCTGGTGTGTAGTGTAACATACAGTGTATTTCATCATTGCCAACAGAAGATTCAGACAGAGAGTAATTTTTATTTAAACCACAATGAGTCAAGAATATGTGCAATATGCAAATCAAGTGGCCTCATATGAGGCAAATGCACCACATGCAGGATCCGACTTGTTATAATATTATATAATATTATTACCCCTCATTTCACCTCAACAAAAACAGCAGCACACTTTTTAACTATAATCATGGAAACAAAAACTGCTATTAAAGCGTCTAGTTATATTTAATAGCTAGTGATTAAAAGCTTGTTCATTGAGCAGACTATTACAAGTTCATTACTAAGAGTCCGTGTGGTGATCCTTATGATAGTTAGGTGTCAACAGCAGTGTCCAAGTGATTTAATTATTAACTTAAGATCACAACAGTTTGTACCTAGACTTTAACTGATAATTTTTAACAATGCATCGTTATTGGCTCTCTAACATACCTAGACTTTCACTCAACAAAACGAGCACTGTGATTGGTTGATTCTTGGTCTCATGCCCCTGATCAAATTCAAATGTATCCTGACCGGTATACAATTGCACAGTTGTTGCCTGCGTGCCCAATACAACAGTGCGTGATCAGTGCATAACTAAATTATAAATGGCGTGATCTTCAGTGCTCACGTCAGCAGGATAAAGAAGTTGTGCCATCTTTTGTTTTTTTGTTTTTGCTATATGATTGTTTAAGGGAAAGTCTAAATATATAACGAAGCACTTAATGTATGTTCAATCGGGAAACTAGTTAGTTTTGTATCCCTTGAGTCCTGATCTTTCCCACAACTTAGTCTCGGGAAACATCAGGACTCTCGGGAAAACAAAACTAACTGTTTCCCTCGGGACCACACATCAAGTGTATAGTAGTATATTTTGGAAGGTGGTAGTTAGAATCAACTGTCATTAGGGAGAGTTGCCTCTTTTTCACAGGATTGCCTATGATAATGTTGAAACTCAATCCCTTCCTAGCATGCACTGGACTTCATACCTGATGAGCTAATTCATGAGAAACCACCACAGCAACTCTTTGTTTATTGCTTTCAGAAGACACGCCTTCATTAAACAGCAAAGCTGTTTCACGATATGTGATCAGTCCCCAGTTTTCCATTGCTCCAGATGAGAAGTCGGGGATAGCAATCATGTCTGACCAAGGTAAGGGCAGAAAAATACATTACACAATATGCAGTACGATTGCTAAGACCACCACAAGCTTACCAGTAAGCTCAGCAACATTTTGTTAACTGGTCACTGATTGGAAATGTCAACCATCTGAGGTGTGCCACACATTATTTAAGTTTCCACTGTTAGAAATTTGTCAGCCAACAGTCAGTTGACTGTGGACTCAGTCAGCCAACTGTCAATCAGCTGTGATCGACTAATGGCCATTATTTTGTCAACTCACAGATGAGAGGTCATAATAGCAAAGACTGGAAGAGGTCCACATCAAAATATCATTGTGTGGTTGAATTCCATTTACCTTGTTTTGGAAGAGGATAGCCCAGGTTATAGTACCCCTCATAATAAGTGATGATGTCCCTGCCAACACCCAACGCATACTCTGTTTGGTTCACTTGTGCAGGGGTTGTCCATACTCGCAGCTACAAATAAAATCAATACAATTTCAGGTGAGCTAGCCAGTAAAGGCAAACCACATTTCTGAAGCATGCACATGTTGAACCTGCAGCAAGCAAGAGACTTGCAAGGATACTCTGAGCAGCATTCCTTGCCATAACCGGCTATTTATACGAATGCCTGAATTAGAGAGAATTAGAGCCACTTTCCTGCCCAAACAGACAGATTCACAGCAGAGATAGACCTCGAACAAAACTGTTATCCTCCTTGAGCAATGCAACAACGACTGGGTCCTTGCAAAAAATTAATAAAACCTAGTCAACAATTAAAATAACTATGCACCCAAGCCATGGATAATTCACCAACAAGTCCACATTGAGCTGACGCCTCTAGCATACAACTTATTTATGTTGTTTATGTCTAGAACGGTGTATCAGTTAAAGTGATTTTGCACTTGAGAGGCCAGATCAGGCAAGCAGTTAACATATATTGACCCATTTTTCACTTACTGTAATGTTATTATAAACTCCAGTTGCTGCATTTGTGTATTTGAAGTCACAGACAATAAATGCCAGCAAGTATGTTGACATAGGAACAGACTTCATAAAATGTGAAGCAACTCTTCCATTTGGCAACACTTGCTTTTTGGTTACTGGCATATTTGACAGAGCAGTGTAGTCTGTGTCATGGACAATCACAGTGGAAAATGTTGCTTTCATAGCGGGTTCGTCAAAACATGGAAGGGCTTTCCTGGCATCTGTGGGCTCAAATTTTGTAGTTGCAAGACGTCTAAAGAAACAGGAAGTATGATATTTGAAATCAACAAAATGAATGTATTTCAAATTAGAACAGTGGTGCACAGAGCTTAACTTGTAATGTAACTTTCGACTTTTTCTAATCAAGTTCACCAATAGATTTAAAACGTATTATAAATTTCCCAATCAGCAGTTTCAAGGGACTGAGGTTGAAGAGGGACCTGGCTGCATACCAACATGTACTGTCTTGCAAAAAATTCAAAGTACTCAGTGTTCCTCAATACACCCAAAGTCTCATCTTGTATGTTGTCTTGATTTCAAATTTTTTTAGTTTTAGGTCAAAATTTCATTGACCAGCAAAAGAGATATAGCTGTAACTTGTTCTTACCACATTTGCCTTGGGACTGTCACAAAGTTTACAGTTGTTATGGTAACTGGAGTCTTCAACACTACAATGGATACCCATACTTCAACCGAGATTTAAGCGAAAGACCACACGTTTCTATGGGATATAGGCTCATGAACCATGTGGGAAACTGTTGGAACAACAGGAGAAGAATTCATAAATCACAAGCCACAGGCAAGTGATTTACAAATTCTCTGAGTGCACTTACAACAAACAGAGTGGTTTATCGGGCCTATAAACCATAAAGATGTTTGACCAGTCTTTTGCTTTTATATAATGATGAAAAAAAAAAAAACACTACAGCTAATGAACCAATCAAAGCATGCACATTGATTTGATTATTATATAAACATAAATATAAAAACAAAAAACAAAACAAAACAAAAGTACCTTGAAAATACCTCTGAATATGGTGTGCCCAGAAATGCCAGCTTACCCTGAAGATGGAATTGCTGCTAATTCTTCAAACAGAAAGATATTGGGGGGAAGGGTGGGGAGGGGACTTAATGTTTGAGTGATGCCAAAAGAGAAAATTCACACAGCTCCCCCTAATCCCCACTTCTACCCCCCTCCCCCAAGCAAGGGCTTGGCACTGACAGGTGCATAACTTAATCCGAGCTGGAGTGGCACCAGGTTTCAAATGACAATTGGGAAAGAGCGTGAATAGAGTTTCGCAAGGAATATGCATACATTATAAAGTAGGGACCTGTACGGAAATCTTGCCGACAATTGTTATAATTTAATCATTTAAGCTTATTTCACGCTCACATCGAAGCTTAGGCTTATGAAATTCCTTAGTGCTAAAAAAACAATGTCACAGCTCACCTCTCTTCACCGTTTTCATTGGTGTACGTGCTGATATACAGACCGTTCAGCTGACTGGAAAACGTCGATTTATATCCCATTCGTAGCACGTATTTTCCAATTTCAAGGTCCTTCTCCAATTCGAAAATAAAGAAATCGTTTTTTTCGTATTCAAATGTCCTTTTGAGCGGCAATTCACCACCCGGGGAGGCAGTGTCAAGTTTCGCATCGGAAGAATATTTATAAACTTTGGCCCTTGTCACATTCATGTCGTTGATATGGATCAGTATGTACGACATAAACTCCGACTTTGCAGTAACTTCGATCAGAATGGACACGTTTCCTTCGAAAGTGTTCTGCTCCAAATACGGATCTAAATACAAGTCGTAGTGAATCGGTCGAATATTTTGCGGCAATCGGATTTTGTACCATGGCTCCGGACCTGTAGGTTCGATGGACGTGGGAGTAACAGCCGTTGCGGGGCTGTCAGATGTACTACCTTCTCTTTTTGCTCTTTCGACTTCCTTCAGTGCATCCTTCCTTGCCTTCCTAGCGCTGAAAACACCCGATATCACAGCAACAAAGATGATGATCAAAATTACGATTACAACCAGCGCTATTGCTTTGGTCCGAGTGATCAGAAACACTTGTTCCTTCTTCTTCCTGAACTGTTCTTCATATTCGCTATCGTCCATCCTATCGTCCATCCTAAGTTTCTCAGCCATTCTCTCCCCCTGAAACAACCTCCAAGCGACTCTTTTCACTCTAAAATAGGAACGCTCTCTTCTGACCGTCACTAATTGCGAAACTCCATTGAACAAATAAGCACTTGTCGAAGTCACCCTTCTAGCCAATCAAAGCAAGAAATGGTTGAAAGCGGGAAAATACTTTATGTGGAAAGCCATCAAGCAGGTCAACTGAGAATACTCAGGTTTCTATAATAACGCTAAAACTACACTCGACAAAGTACGGATAACCAGACTTTGATGGTTTAGTTTCGCTCACAGCAGGGGTACACAAGATTGGATGACGTATGCCTCACTAATTAAACTTACTTAACCGCAGATATACAAAAAATCCAAGGCGAAAGTGAAAGGGAGGTAAAGTAGCTTTGATGGTAGCGCTGGGCGTATTTACTCAGCGCCTCCTTGCATGCTAGCCAGACCTCTGCCAGCAGGGAACACAGGTAACCCAGGCTCAAAATGGTTATCGTACCGAACGGGAAAAATGAAAACGAAAAAAATCGCCTAATCGTAGCTCATAGAGTGGAAAGTAATTAAAATTAACTTACTTTTGCTGTCCTTAAGTCGGTTTGAGGCGTTCTGGGCTGCTTTTGTGATTCGCTCCTAACCTTCATTAAAAGCACAGGGTTGCAACACAATCTGTTTGTGTAACCGTTTGTAATTTTATAGTAAATGTATTGGATTCACCGTTTGCTATCTATGGACCGCCATTTATAACAAAAAGATAAATATCTAAATGTAGACAGAAATGATAATATCCGTAACAGACTATCATAATTGGGATTGAGACTAAAAATAAATTTATGTTGAGAAAATAACAAATATACGTTCTGAACTATGCTGTATCTATATGTTTTGAATAGACCACCTCGCGGTTTTTTCCGCCATATTGGACGGGTATGAAAGAATTATTGGCGCGGCTACTAAGCTTTGGGCGCACGTTCCCTTTCAGTTTTAATTTTTGTGAGGTGTTACTAAAACGAAGACCCAAAAACGAAGACCTAAGACCTAAGACCCTATGGACTAAAACGAAGACCCCTTTGACTAAAACGACTGATGCTAGCCGCTGAGGGCAATGCCCGCTCCGTAATTTGTTATGCATCAGTCAATTGAAACCCCGGCCCCCCGACCCCCGGGACATAGCGGGGATTTAACGCTTCCATAGCCGGGATTTAACGCACTTTTAACGGCGCGTTGGCCCCGTTGGGCGGTGGATTTAACAAAATGCCATTGAAACCGGGACCGTGGGGCGGTGATTTAACAGCACGCGATCACCTAAAGCGGGGGCGACAGCGGGGACTTAACATGGAGGACTAAACAGCAAAGCCTTCAATCTGTTGAAACAATCTAATACGGTAAATCTGTCATCTCAGGACTGAAATGAGTGAAATTCACCTCTGTTTTCATATGTGTGTAGATAAAGATCATAGTA
>BLFK01000540.1:125717-136205 GCA_014634185.1 Astreopora myriophthalma
CTGTCAGTGGAGTCTTAAAAATGTTGCAATCTTGGTGACCTCTATAATACGGACACCTCTCTAATGCGGACACTTTGGTCTGTCCCTTTAGTGTTCGCATTAGAGAGGTTCACCTGCATATAGTTTTAGGGGAAGTTGCCTATCTACTTTTGTTTAAATTTTAAGTGATTGAATCATGATGAGAATACCTTTTAAGGACAAGATAATTACATATTTTTATAATTAAGTTTAAGTTGATCAAAGTTTATACGGAGTGAATTATTGTTGAGGGTATATATTTGGAATAAAAGTATTTAGAAGCGTTTTCATCACTACCAATTGGAAATTTATTTTAAATAAATAGCTTTTTTTAAAATCCACTTTATTGTACGAAGCGTTTGAGATATCGGCTCAGGTATCTATAGAGTATCCTATAAAGGGTGGGTCGTTAGCGACGTTTTGGTGTCGTTTTCCGCCGGAAGACAGGTCTTTTTATGTGATGAACCTGTTGTGTTTGACGTTAAAAACACACGCCCATTTGCATTCATATAAGACCAAGATCCATATAATTCTGAAGTAGTTTTGGGGATGACCCATTCGCTGTATCCGACACTGCCGATTTTACATGAACTCTGGCTTATCAAAATGAAAGTGGATTTCTGCAGCAAATTCGGCATATTGAAGGCCAGCTTTCGGCGCAAATGGAGATTGCAGCTTATTAAAGAGGCTGCAGTTTTTAATAAAAGAACGAAAAACAGTTAAAGTTTGACATTTACAACGAGTACACCAACGATCTCGATTTGAGTTGAGTTTCTTCACTTGGTTCGGATGTCCCCGCTATGCGGGTCTTTTAACAGAAGTCTTGTCCCCGGGGGCGGAGTAATAAGCCATTTTTTAACACTTGGTAAATGTTAAATTCCCCGTCATCACAGTTATCATAAAAACAACTGTTTAAGCCGTAAAAATCAGTCATTTTTTAACAATAGAGGACAGAATATCGTAACAGCGTATGACAGGGATATAAATAAAACAAATAAAACCCGGCATAAAGACAAATGAACCCAGCTTAAATGAAACTCGAAATGTTAACCTTTACTCGAGTAATGTTCTCGATCGAAGGCTTTTTTTCCCCTATTGATGAGGTAAAAAGTAATAAATAGAGCGCGAGGTTCCTCTGTCCTTGAATTCGTCAATGAGAAATGTCTCCTTGTTTTTTCCTCCCTGTACTATCTGTTGCCACTGTTTTGTTTTTTAAATGCATTGATACAATTCTTCGACATTTTACAAAGCTGGAGCACGCGGTTATATTTTCTTAACTCATTACACCCGGGATGACACAAAGGTGTCTTCGTTTTAGTCCATAGGGTCTTCGTTTTAGTCAAAGGGGTCTTCGTTTTAGTCCATAGGGTCTTCGTTTTAGTCCATAAGGTCTTAGGTCTTCGTTTTTGGGTCTTCGTTTTAGTAACACCCAATTTTTGTGTTGGTTGAAGAGTGCGGGCTTTCATCACAAAGTCACCCGCAGAGGATTCAAGGTAAGTCTATAAACTAACTTATCTGAGAGGATGAGCCGAGTTTGAACGAAAATTTGTGTTGCAACTCGGCTTCCTACGTAAATATGACAGCACGTTTCTTACGTGCTGACTGCTTTAGACATAAAAGTTGGTTTTCGTTCGATTTTTAATCAATTTTAAATTGCTCGAATGTGGTAAAGTAAAGAACCAAATGTGCAAAAATGACTTTATCTGACATTAAGATTGTTTTCACTCAATATACCAATTCGGCTACTGGACTCAATGTTGTAACCAATTCAAATCTCTCGGGGCTAAGATTATTTGTGTATTGCATTTGCATGATAATGTAACACTCACATTTTAAATGGTATGGAAAATACTTAGTGCCCATGTCATGAAAATTTTTATTTTCCTGTTTGAAAGTCCATATTAAAAAATGAACTTCTGCGAAGGAATTTTTTGATTCGAACGAAACGCGAATTTTCCACGATTTTTTAAATCCTACTTTTATTTGGTACACACCTTCCGCTGGTCAGGGTTTCATGGGCTCGCTGTGACGTAGTTAGGGAACGCATGTTGGCGCGGGTCTTTAGAATTCTAAGTGCTCAACGCCAAAGTGTCGATTCCTTTTTCAGGATCCGCCGTGTTGTTACATCGAGCGGCAACGCATCTTTCAGGCATTTTTACGCATCAACCCTACAAAAGTCCTTATAGCGTTAATGTTATCACGTGTTCCTTAATCTACGTCATAAGTCGAGAGAAGACTTGAGCGAGTGGTGTGCCAAGATGGCGGGCAATTTGACCGCTTTTAAAAAATCGTAGAAAATTCGCGTTTTGTTCGAATCGAAAAATTCTTTCGCAGTTCATTTTTTAATATGGACTTTCAAATAGGAAAATAAAAATTTTCATGACATGGGCACTTTAAAACAAAACGCTTTATTTCCAAAGGATTTGAATTGGGCACAACGTTGAGTTAGCAGAATTAGTCTAGTTATTTTATCCCCGGATATCAACATAACATCATCAGTCGGATGTAATTCGCTCATGGTAAGATCGTTCTGCAATAATTAAGAAGAACTGCTAGTTTTGCAGACCACAGTTTTGGTTTACTATTTTTTTGTTATTGTGTCTTCTAGGTTTTATTTGAAACGTAGTAACATTTTGATTTTTCTTCAATGAGAGAATGGAGACAAAGAGTATTAAAGCGGCATTGGAGATGTTTTGTTGGGGGATGCGATAACGACGCAAGGTACCCTGAGAAGTGGGTGGTCCGATCTCATGTCCAAAACATGAATTTTTTCAAGTTTACAAAGAACAACATGAAAAGGTAAATTTGGTTAGAGAGGACAGGCATGGGTCGTCAAGACTTCCAGCCCGGAAATGGGACTCATTTCCCACTGATGAAAATCCACATCCAAGCCTTTTTCTGACGCCTGCCAAAAATAGAGAACTTTCGCCAAAGAAACGAAAAAGAAGGCCAACACTGAACGAGAAAGAAGAATCGTCTCACACTCATATTAGTGAAAAAAAAAAAAAAAGAGTAAAAGGCAGCTCTCCGGTGAAGTGACGGTGTTTTAGTTTTGACGGTGAAGTGAAAAACCAAAATGTGGGACAACACCTTGATTTGCTCAGTACAGAAACTCATCCACGCCCTGATCTTACCTTTGAGCAAGTAGCTAGGGAACACGAAGTACATTTTTACACTGGCCTGGATACTGAGGTTTTCCAACTTCTGTTTGATCACCTAAAACCAAAAGCTGCCAACATGAACTATTGGAAGGAGGAGAAGGGGGAGACAATGTTAAGTATTAAGAGGTTATTAGCAACTTGAATCTATGCTTTGCTTGTCATTTTATAGCCATGTAAACGAAAACAAGCGAAGAGAATATATCAAGGAACATGCCACGAGGTCTCCAGAACCACGGCCAGAGTTTTAAAATTCTGATATACGGGGAATACCAAAACGCCTCCTTATTTCAGATACCAATAATAGATGAACACAAAGAACAATTACTGAAAGCGTTACCTCTGAATCGTTTATAGATAAGATCATTTCAAGCGAAAGGCAAACTTCGCCGGCGTGTCTTCTTCTCCTTCGGATGCAGTGAGTCCCGAAGGCAACGCAAATATTTCATCAAAACTCGACTAATGTTGATCGCACTGAGCTCATACTTTCAAATAAATTAGTTTTAAGACTAATCTTGAATTCTATAGGAAAATTCATTACCTGACTCGTGAATTCCGCGTTAAATTGCTCGCGAAAACCGATATCGCACGAATCGCGAAGCGATGAGTGCGATATCGGTTTTCAAGAATTTTTTTATTGGCTGTTACTTAACAACTTCTAAAGAAACCGTCCCAGATTTTGTGGGAAAATGGCGTCCATTATCCCAGGGTCTCTCCGGGCGCCCACCCGCTGACCAAAGAGCCCGAGGACTCTGGGTACGAGATTGTACGGAGAGAGGCTAGACCAATCTCGTTACCAGAGGCTGCGTTACCCTTATCCAGCGAACGAGAAACGTTAGTATCCTTGGTGCTGACCAAAAGGATCGCGGCCTCTGGGAACGAGATTGAGGCTAGACAGTTTTCTTCGAGAATTACCTTCGCTTTTGGAGCAAGCAGACAGACACCTTCATTGCGATAATATAAAAATAATAGAAAATGTAGGACGTCGACTAGCTTTCGGTGCCAGGCCGGCGTGAGAATTCGACAGGTTTACTAATTTGCATAATCTGTCTAAACGGTCATTTGCCTTTTTTTAGTTTGACCTCCTCTTTTCGTCACTACAACCTTTATTTGATTCTATCAGAGTGCTTAAATTTGAGGAAATATGTTTTGGAGTTGCAATAACTGGAAAAAAGAAATGAATTTTAAAGAAGGGAAAATAATGACCGTTGTTATGCAGATTATGCAAATTAGTAAACCTGTCAAATCCTTACACCGGCCTGGTGCCAGAAATCATCCAATCAAAATTCCAGTTTGAATTGAAGCTTATTTTGAATTTTGAATTATTTATCCTTTTACTGGATTATTCAAATGATTAATGAAATCAAATTTGCAATAATGAACGTATTAATCCACTCCTGACAGGAACGCTTGACCTGCTTTGACTGTAAGGACTCCACCAAACATACTGACCCTTACATTGCTATTACTCGTTCTTTCATCCACTGCCGAGCCAAACGAGCCGTGTACCGCGTAGCCACTTTATAGCATTCCTTTCCGACTTGAATTCATTTCTCTCCGCGTACCGCGTACCGCGTAGCCACTTCGTAGCATCCCTTTTCTACTTGAATTCATTTGAGACCTATGTTATTCGACTATCGTAAGGCGTTCGATTTTATTGACCATAGAATTTTAATTGACAAGTTATATTATGTAAATTAAATATATCCCGCAGTGTTGTTAATTGGATCATAGATTACCTTTCTTATAGGTTCCAACGCATCAAGTTAGCCAAGGGCTGTTTTTCCGAGTGGGCTTCAGTCCCCTTCGGGGAACCACAGGGTACCAAATTAGGCCGGTGATTATTTGTTTTGATGATCAATGATTTAGATATCCAATCACCTTTTTTATGGAAATTTGCCGATGATACCACAGCCTCGGAGGTAATCCATAAGGGAAATGTTAGCAACGCCCAGGGTATAACCGATGAAGTGATCGAATGGTCCCGTAAGTAAATAAAGATCTTTATTACGTGGATGCCACAGGCAGACCACGTCTAAGAATCGGTAGGGTTTCCTTTTTCTTCGTAGTCGCATATTGCAATTAGCCACGTGCTTGTGCTTCTCACTGGAGTTAAGCCCTGTTGGCTGGGGTTACCACTTGGATGGGTGACCATGCATAATATCCATGTCGTTAACTTGTTCTTGTTTTTTTTTTCCTTTGCCTTGTTGCTTTTCTTCTTAGACACAAATTATTATTATTATTTGTAATAAATTTCCAGTATCATGCGGGAAGTGTTATAAGCAACACAAAAAAGCAAATTCTAGTGATCTAACCCGCACCTTGAACTCGGATCTGGACTAGCCGTTGTACTTTTACAATTTCTGGTTAACTGTTTGTGCATCCCACGGAAACGCCCTTAGGCGTCTTGTTGAAATATACTCTCAGACAGACGTGAGAAGTGTACAGTTCAATACTGAGGAAAACAAATTAATACTAATGAGATCATACTACACTATGCTATACTATATTACATTTAAAACACTAGATACTAGAAAATGCAATAGCTACACAAAGCCAAAAAGGCACCTATTTATGAAGCAGCGCTTAATTAAAGCACTTAGTTCTGACTTGTGGTAAAATATAGTTGTGACCTCTCTCTCGAAGTGCGCGTGTCTTCTGTGGGAGAAGTAGATCATTCAGGCAATGATTTTGGGCTGTAACCTTTCTCCATAGTTTGGTATCCTTAGTTTTTATTAGTTCCGCAATAGATGGTCGCTTATTTGTATAACCATATTTGACTGCGCGCTTAATGAACTTTATCTATCTGGGAAAGATATTTCCCGTAATAGGCACAGGCCCATACCTCAATGGCATACATGAACAGAGACATAATAAGGCTATCAAATAGTAAAGTTAACTCTTGTGATGAATATCCGTAAAACTTACAAACTCTCAGAATATATAATCCAGAGCTAGCCTTAGTTATCATTTGATCAAAATGGGTATCCCAGTTGCATGGATGCTCGTTAAATGTCACCCCTAATAGTTTAAGTTCGTTCTTTCTTTTGATATCCGGTGCAGGTTCCGGGAGGGACTTTTTGGTCTTCCCTCTAAGAATCATCTCCCAGGTCTTCTTAACATTTGGCGTCATTCGATTCTCTGTAGCCCAGCGTTGGATGTTATTAAGGGAACTATAAAGATCTTCGTAATAATTGGAGCAAGGTGAGAAGCATCGTCACGCCAGAGCCAATATGGGAGTTCATCAGGTCCAGGTGCCGTTCTCTTTTGATGCACAAGAAGATTTCTGACTTAGTGTTAATCAACTGTAGGAACCCGGCACCCCTAGGGTGTCTGTATTGTCTCGGGAGTTACATACTTCTGGTCTGTATTAATAGATTGAAAATATACATTTATATCCTCAGGAGATAACACTGAACTAACAGGGATACCATGCGTTTTCCTTCCCGTGATCCTATTGGCGGTGTCCCACCACCCCTTGGAGCCCTTAGAGTGTTTCTTATTTTCGCTGTTCACGGTCATCACCTGATTCATGCGGATGAGAGAATTAATCTTCTCGTGTCGCATTTGGTTCTCAACCGCACCACAGTAACACGAGATCTTGTTCCTGAGATTACAAAGGTGCTTGACTAATGGGGACATATAGGGTGGGTCTCTTGATGACATCTTAACTTTGATGAGAGGAAAACTTTCATCAAAGATTGCGCATAAGCTGTCATTGAAAAGTCTTACACATTCCTCAGGGTCATCCAAGGTGTCTGCAAAGTTCAAAGTCACATTCCTCTAATTTCCTGTCTATAGCCATTTTACGATGGTCGCGAGTATCTCTAAAAACGCAATTTCCTACTCGGTTTAGCAGGAACGAAGGGCGATACAGTAACAACAAGATGGTCAGATCTAACAAGTCCTGGGTGTACCGTTCCTCGTTTCCATAGTAATGGAGAGTTAGTAAGAAAAACATCCAAGATACGGCTCCCTCTTGTGGGGACTTTGACCGTTTGCTCAAACCCATGTTGACGCATAAACTCCCCCATGTTTAACTGATTGATGTCACCAGCTATTATGATCTTGGCATTGGAGTCCTGAAGAAGAATCTGGTCACAAGTATCAGACAAAAAATCAAGTAGCTCAGCCGCATCGTAGATAGGATCCGGTGGATGATAAATGCTTGCTACATGATATTCAGAGTTCGGTGTAATGACTTACACCAAACGGACTCTCGGTGGCCTTAACAGATTTTATTTTCCAGTCGTTCCTGCAAATGACAGCAACCCCTTCACCAGCCCTTAGGTCAGCCCGGTCTTTCCTCACCATAATATAATCATCTGGGCAGATTAAATGTGACAAGATATTCTTATTTAGCCACGACTCAGAAACAAAACAAATGTCGATCTTGTTAGAGCTTAGCTCAGCATAAAGAGCTGGGGCAGCATCGGCTTTCGCAAGAGATCGAGCATTCAAAACCATGCACTCTGGTACAATTCTAGGAGCTGTAGGTCCCTTATTTATTTTGACCTGTGTTAGCGTACGCAGCCTTCCTTCACGTGTTGTTTTGCATCCATGATCGCGAGACCAGCCATTGATATTTGCATAACCAACAGAGCGCAAAGTTACCCTTGTAGATATTGGCAAAGACAGATTCGATTGAACAAAGTTGTTCTCAATCCAGACAAATGCAAAGAGCTCAGAATCTCGTTTTCTCGGAATCCTCAGCCCTTTGATGCGGTGACCATCGACGGTAACGAAATCGAAGTGGTCAATGGCGCCAAGTTACTAGGGCTAACTATGAGTGACGACCTAACCTGGAACGCCCATGTGAACGAGGTAGTCAAGAAAGCTTGTGAGAAATTATATTTCCTAGTGCAGCTCAAACGGGCTTGACCACCTCCTTCAGACCTAGTTCTCTTCTATCTATCGTGCGTAAGATCCACTGTCGACTATGCCGTACCTGTATTTTACCACGCCCTTCCGCAATATCTAAAGAAAGAGCTCGTGCGTATCGAGAAAAGGCGCTGCAACAACGCGAATTTTTGGGCGTAACGCCAATAGCCGAGCACCATAGTCTACTATGCAGTAAACTGTTCGACGACATATTAGCTTAAACAAATCATAAGCTAAACAATTTACTGCCACAAGAGAATCACGCGAAATATATTGTACGAAACAATCGCCCTTTCATTTTACCTCGTGTCTATCGATCGATCGATCGATCGATCGATCGATCGATCGATCGATCGATCGATCTATCTATCTATCTATCTATCTATCTATCTATCTATCTATCTATCTATTGATTTAACTTTCAACAAAAGATTAATTGCCCCCGAGGAACCCGAGGAATTTCGGGTACACGTAATTCTTGCAACCAAAAGGTCGCGTTTCGTCGCCGACACTGCGGGCGATTTCCCCAGTTTGAATTCAAAAGCATTCAGCAGTACTGAAAAGAATTATTCGGTACCAAATTTGGTTTGTGAGTGATGTATATGAAATGAATCATATGAACTGCGGAAATGAAATCAAATGAAGACTGATCCTCGCAGTTGTGAACGCAATTATATGCATTTGCGTAAACAGAACTGCCTGAAAAAAATTCAGGACTTCAACGGGGTTTGAACCCGTGACCTCGCGAAAGCCACTGACGTTTGGAGCAGGTCAACTGTAGGTTCATATTTCCCTGCTAGCAGAGGCCCTTTTCCTGGCTTTTGCTGGTGTTTGCTAGCAGGGAAGGTTAATATGTTCCGAGAATTTGGTTTGTTAGCCAAATCAGCAACAGGGGTGACAGACTTGAGACAACAGATCAGAATCTCAGAACAGAATCGCACCTCAATAAAATTTTTGAAACATCAAATTAATTTTCAACAGTCGTATGTACAGTATTTATATTTAATACACATCGTCATAAACAGGAATTCAATAGCGGGGGCAGCTCTAGTGAAAACTATTTCTAGTTTAATATAAGAGACCTTGTGCAAGAGGCAAGCTATTGCTTACACAGAGCAAACAAGATGCATTTGCCCTGCACGTGCGTGTTATTTCATTATGTAACAAGATTAGATAATTATGCCATACAAAACCCTAAGCGCAAATTGTCAAACTTCAAAAAAAAAAATGTATTTTAGAGTCTCAGGCGCGGGAAGGTATCGGCCATGGAATAACTTGTCCATTACCAAATTTACCAGAAGTCCGTGACCCGTCAGTTTACGGTATTATGTATTTGGGCCGGGTCGCATTACAGACCAATTTTTAATCCCTCCTGCGGATCTTGCTTCCGGACCAATCCAGAGACTTCTGGATTATGAAATTCTGAATTTACTGATTCCAGTGAGGACGTCGTTATGGACTCTTTTTGGCTGTGGACTATTTTCATTGTCGGCCTGTCGTTGGGTAAGAACACCATTGCGTCCTTTTTTATCGAATGTGGCCCATTGTTTGCTAATTCACATAAACAAGCATTGAAATCATGTTTACAACTAAAAGGCTAAACTACAGAATACATGCAAGGTCACCTTTAGCAATCCATTAAAGAGCAAGCTATTAGTTTGGCTCGTTTGATTTTCATCTACTGCGGAGCCTAACCAGGGCTGTAGAATGGGGAGGGGCTTGGTGAGCGGCCACGCTGTTCATGCTTCTCGTCGAAAACATTCAGTGTGTTAAAGTTGTATCTCAATTTGTGTTATAAACCTGTTTAATAAGAAGAGTGCAACGTTGAACATATCCAATCAATAGTTTTACTCAGTTAAAATTGCTGGAGACTACTCTTGAAAGGCTGGAAATGCTATTTCAGAGACCACATATATTTGAAAATCTCCCGGGGAAGCATGCCCCAAGATCCTAGGAACTCACGCCTTCGGCGCTCGTGATGTGCCCCCCTCCCCAATAAATTTAACCGTGCTACGGCACTGCTAACTAGTCAAACGACTCAGTATATCTACAGAGAGCCCGCAGAGGACTCGATCGACACATCATTTATATATATATATATATATATATATATATGTACAGGGTCTTACTGACATAACATGGCATCATATATGCTTCCACCTTTGATCCATACGAGCCAAACGAGCCAGCAGCGGCTGAGTGTTACAAATATGCGAGGCGGCGAGGCTTACTGTAGTTTGCGAAACGAAATGGAACGAAACGAAATGGGACGAAACGAAATGGAAATCTGTAGTTTGCGAAATGGAAATCTGTACCAGGGGCGGATCCAGGATTTTTTTTAGGAGGGGGTGCACCCTCAAGGAATGGGGTAACTGACTGGTGACCGGACGTAAACCAGTTGTATTACAAAGCCGCAGGTCATCTCAGGGGG
>BLFK01000540.1:137627-142627 GCA_014634185.1 Astreopora myriophthalma
AACTCCATTACTCCGCCATGCTGGAATAGACGTCAGCTAACACCTCTCACGTGACAATTATGCACGTGCCAATTATGGCGGGACATTCCCATGTCGAACTTCAATTCATGTCGTCAGTCTATCGCTATTTCGTTGCGCTATTCTTTTTTTCACAGTGTTTTGTATTCAGTCCGCATTTTATACCTGGTCCGCGTTTTATACCCGGTTCGCAGTCCGCAGTCCGCGTTTTATACTGACCGGTTGTGTAAGTGTCATTTGACGGCAGGAATTCCCTTTAGAAGCAGCGAGAAAGGTATAAATGTTTATTTCGCAAACTACAGATTTTCATTTCGCAAACTACAGATTTCCATTTCGCAAACTACAGATTTCCATTTTGCAAACTACAGATTCCCATTTCGCAAAGTACAGATTCCCATTTCGCAAACTACAGATTTCCATTTCGCAAACTACAGATTTCCATTTCGTTTCGTTCCATTTCGTTTCGTCCCATTTCGTTTCGTCCCATTTCGTTTCGTTCCATTTCGTTTCGCAAACTACAGTAAGCCAGGCAGCGAGGCATAACAAATAGTGATATATAACAGCTAGCCCTAACCTTAAACCTTCTTTAGGCATTTTAGAGTTAATTTTCTTAATCTAAATGCAATAATGCTGATTTACCTTGCCTCACACGTATGCCTCGCTGCCTCGCACTTTGTAACGACCCGCAACGGCGCCAGTGAAAATTTAACGTAGAATTCACAAGTCAGATCAGGAATTTTGCCATATATTAGACACTGAGTTCCAAGAAAAGTGCGAAAAACCCTCTGTGCAGCATTCCGAGTAAACAGGTTCCAATTTTCCAAAAAAAAAAACCAAACAAACAAACAAAAGAGTTCCAAAAGCAGCATTTTTGACCTGCCTTGGAACGATTGGTTCTCGAGGGCCGACTGTAACTGTACATATTCCTGATTGATTTGACTGGGTAAAGCCGACTGAATCGCAAAGGCTGACGTAGCAGGGATGAAGGCATTTTCCCCTGCAGGGCTTTCAAATCTCGTCCTCTTACGCTGCTTATAATAATTCAAAGTTTGAACATGACTTCTGACCTAGAAATAGAAAGGATTGGCTCTCTACGGCCGATCTGTAACTGTAGATATTCATTGAGACTGATTTGTCTGACCAGACGGAATCGTTAAAGCTGAGTTGGCAAGGATTAAGGCATTCTCCTCGGCAGGGCTTTTAAATCTCGTCCTCTTCTTACACTGCCTATAATATAGGTCAAAGTTTAAACATGATCATGTTTACTATAGGTCGTGTCGACTGATATATCGGTCGATATAGCGGTCGATACTCGGTCGATAGTCGGTCGACAGTCGGCCGAGAGTCGGTCGACAGTCGGCCGAGAGTCGTTCGAGAGTCGGTCGACAGTCGGTCGAGAGAGCGATACACTATCGGTCGATCTTTCGTAGACGCACCTCGACCGAGTATCGGTCATATGTCGGTGGTACATCGGTCAACTGTCGGTGGTATATCGGTCAACTATCGGTGATATATCGGTCAACTGTCGGTAATATATCGGTCAACTGTCGGTAATATATCGGTCAACTGTCGGTGGTATACCGGTGAACTGTCGGTCGCATATCAGTCTTGCGTTAATTTAACAGGTGAGTCCAATGGCTTTATTTTTTAAGCGATGAGGTCATTAATTAATGTTATCATGCGATGGGGGAAAATGTTGCAGTGCGAGGCGCGATTACTTTATGAAGCGAACCGAAGAGCACGTACGATTTGTATTCACAAGTTGTGCAAAACAGCAAAGTGTTTAACGATCAGTTATTAATAAAACGCGCTGATAATGTGCCGAGGAAGTAGACAAAATATCCACCAGAATACATCCATTTACTGTGGAAATGATTTTAATTTACAGTCATTAAAATTACTCATGCGTTCTCGTTACATTATCTGTCTTTTTGCTCTGTTCTTTCGCTTTATACTGTGTTCAAAATAAAGACGACCATGCGTAACAGACCGATATATCGGTCAAGTATCGACCAACTATCGGCGAAAGTGTCGACGAAGTGTCGGCGGACTACAAGCTACATCGGGCGACATACATCTCGACCGATATATCGACCGATTATCGATGGACCATCGACCGATTATCGACCGACTATCGGCCTACCGTCGACCGACTATCGACCGAGTAGCGACCGAGTATCGGCCGACTATCGACCGCTATATCGGTCGATATATCAGTCGACACCACCTATAGTAAACATGATCCGATTTGGTAATGATACTATGTACAGTATTATGGTTCGATCCATTGGATCCCTCCCGCCTTTTTCGCCAGTTTCATCAGTCAGATAGCCACTGACATGACTGTGATTGTTCTGTTTCAGACTCTGTTCAAGTACAAGGTTGGTAATTCCTTTTACTTTCTTTATGCATATATCCGTAATACAGTATTCCAAAATACATTTATAATATTCACAAGTCATCACATCAGATGGCAGAAATCGGTCACGTGCGTGCATCTTTGGAGCTGCTACAGAATGAAAAGCCACGAGGAGGTTTTGATTTCGTTCTCGGTGGAAATCGGGGTTGAATACAGAAACAATTAAAATATCAGTGAATTCATAACCAAAAGTAAAGCTCACTAGTGATACAAAAATCACTGTAATGATTAGCCAAAAAAATAAATTACAATGTAAATAAACGAAATAGCCTGAATCATGTAGAATGTATACATCTTTAGACATCTGTCGAGGCTGTCTACATAATGATAACCAATACAGTCGAACCTCTCCTTACGGACACCTCTCCAATACGGACACCTCTCTATAACGAACATTCCCCTTTGTCCCGAAAAAATTCTCACCCGTTTTCTATAAAAAAAACCTCTATAATACGGACCCTCTCTAATAAGGACAACGGACACTAAATCTCGGCCCCAGAGAGCGAAGTCATATAAACTTAACCTCTTTATTACGGACACTCTGGTGGTCCGGTTTTTTACATATAGTTCACATATAGTGTGCACGAGTTTGTGATTACGCAAGCATGAACGTTTTATTCACTGATCTTCAACTGGAGTTTGGAAAATTGTACTTTTATTAGTACCTTTTTAGGTGAAGCATTGCGTTATACGTAGTTCCTTTGGTTTCAAATAACTGATTCGTATAAGGTATGTACTTTACGGACAGCTGGATTCTCTGTTAGCCTAAACATTCTTCATTCTCAATCAATTTTAACACCGGAATAAACTCAACTAAAGGAAAACAAAACGAAACAAAATGTGGACGTTCTACACCTCCATAGCGATTTTACATGTTGCTGTTCTTTCACAGCAACCTTTTTGAACAGATGCTTATGGGAATATAACAGCTAAAAAAGAAACAGTTGTAACCAACCAATGTCCGGGAGAGTCCCTGAAGGCTGCAAACATTTTAACACTAGTTCATTAGGAGCTATTGCTCTTTTTGAATAACTTTTTAGTTCTTTTGTCCATCCCCTTTCCAACGAGACACGTTAATGTCATTGTATACGCGAAATTAATGTCCTCGTTTGTTCGCGCGGAATTCAAACAATAAAACAAAACAAAATATGTCTGAAAAAGCGACAGCGTTTTAAAGTTTTACCGGAAAATGCGTGGTTCCTTTTGCTGTTTTGTCATGCTTAGTAAATGCGCATGCGCCAACTCCGTGTATTACAAATTAGTACCAAAAAATATCCTTACCATATGGAAGACATGACAACTATAGTCGCAAATATATATCGCTCCAAATCATAGTATAAAGCAGAAGGAGTTGAGCTGCGAGTACGTAAGGGATCTGTCACGTATGGTCTAGGGGCCGACATTTCTCTCCCTCACTGCCTATCGGGGATAGGTATCCGAAAGTGGCAAGTATAAGCGATCCGCGGGCCGAAATCTCGGGGAGACTCGTCATGGTACACCGCTCAGGCTTAAATGTCCAGAGGTACCGCTACCGCTTCTGCATGTTTTTCTTTAGGTATTTAGTATGCGCATGCGCAACTGCCCTTGTGTACCAATATGCCACGTGGGAGTAAATTAATATGTGCCTTCAAATCAAGATTACTTCCAGTCCGTGATAGATCTATTGTTGAAAAGAAGAAAGAGCAGAAGAATAAGTCGTAATTAGGGTCTCTCCGTTGGGAGGACCACAAGTAGTTAATATTCCAGTTAGCAGTGATAGTTTTTGACAACATAACAAGTTCGCATTTTGTTTCTGTTCGTTCGTTCGTTCGTCGTATCATTGTGTAACCCCGTTAGTTGGCAACCTCGTTCCCAGGGTCTCTTTTCTTTCCGTCCCCTGGAGCGAGAGAGGGGACGGGAAGAAGAGAGAGTTTGTGATTACGCAAGCATGAACGTTTTATTCACTGATCTTCAACTGGAGTTTTGAAAATTGTACTTTTATTAGTACCTTTTTAGGTGAAGCATTGCGTTGTACGTAGTTCCTTTAGTTTCAAATAACCGATTCGTATAAAGTATGTACTGTAACTGAGATGTACAAATCAATGTGTCTGATACCGTATATTAGTCAGTTTAGATACACTGGGCCTATTTTTCGTTACTGAACACTTAAAGCTGTCAGTGGAGTCTTAAAAATGTTGCAATCTTGGTGACCTCTATAATACGGACACCTCTCTAATGCGGACACTTTCGCCTGTCCCTTTAGTGTTCGCATTAGAGAGGTTCAACTGTATCATAAAATTCATTGCTTCCGCTTTCTTGATGCACCCATTAGTTTCCTTGATTTGAATTTTAGTTCCTTGGCGGCTTTCTTAGCACTTATCGGCTACCAAAATATTCGCTTCGAAGCCGTGCTGTCAGTCTCGTACAAGCTTGTCCTTGAATGAAGTCCAATTTCGATATTTTAAAATCGAGTTTCAAACAATGAATATGACGTCGCGGCTCTAGGGAATAAAAATAAAAAAATGGTTTGGTATCCTCCTCCTAATTGGGAACGGGAACGATTTATGTGTTTTTGGCAGCAAAA
>BLFK01000540.1:147627-161753 GCA_014634185.1 Astreopora myriophthalma
GCATTTCTATTTAAGTTCAGTTATTTGTTCGTAAAAACACTGACTGTTGAGAGCCATTCATCGATCAACGCATCCCACGTGAACGCCTCCAGGCGTCTTGTTAATGATAAATTGCGTCATAGCATTTCCACAGCAAACCTAAAATTGGGGTGGGGGGGGGAGGGTAGAATGAGGGGAAAAGAGCAATAAACAGCGGTAAAGGTGAATTTTATTTGATATGACGCGAACATTGTCAATAGCTTTTCTCCCTTTTTGAGTGGCTGGTTAAACAGTCAATAAAATTCCATTTTCGCATAAATTAAAATTTTATCGGTCTTTACTCTTATTGATGATAAAAATTTAGCCAATGAGCGCGCGGGAATTAACCGTAGACAGTTATTGTAAAATACATTTTTAACACAATGGCTAAATAAAGAACAGAACTGAACTGAACTGAACTGAACTTCGTGACAAAGCCCTTTAAGTGATTCTGATTTCAAGTCTTAATCAGTGTCTCGGAAACAGTTGACCGAAACAACATTGCTTTGTACAACAAAACTGACACCGAAAACTAACAGTGAAACGTTTTGTATTCGATTATCCTGACAAACAAATGGACGTAGCCATTTCGGTCGACTTATCAAAAGGCATGTCACAGGACACGCAAGAATTAGCTCTAAGTATACGCGCAAATGCACAAACTGTCGAACCTGGTTGTCAGTCTACTGATTCACTGACACGAGTTTTAATGAAGTTTTGTGTTTTAGAGTAAATTAGGGGGGGGCTCTGTTACGAAATTGGATCAAAATCCACGCCAGTCGAAGAGCTCTCGCGACAAATGGTCGCTTTAACAAAGGTTCCGTTTCCATGTTCGATTTTTGGGACTTCTGTTCCCGCCGATGCCGATTCTCCCAGCAACTCATTCATCCCACGCCACCCGTGACCGAATGGACAAGTGTTACACAACGAAGACATAAACTGGTGAAATGAGCGATTAAATCGATTCACAGATGTTTTGGCAGTTTTGGCATTGTATTATTGGAAACGGTAAAACTGAGCAACAATGCACGACGATCAAGATTCGGTGTCGTTATGAAATTCCCTGTTGATGTGCTCAGCCACCTCATCCCCTCTGGAAAAGATTCGCCTCTTTCTCCGATTTATCTTCCTGAGGAACCTGAGGAGGAGATAGAGGGAGAGGGTGAGGGAGAGGCTTTCAACAGGCTATTTAATTTTTTTGCGAGAACGGGTATTCTAAGAATAGCCTCATTTGTGACCGTGCTGGGGAGCTCACCCAGGGCCATAAGAACGCTCTAGCCTTATTCACTCTTGGCTATTGTTACTAATATACCCGTCTCAACTAGCTTTCCCTATAAGCAGGTGGTGTGCGTTGGAAGCACAACAGAATACACTTTATTAACGTGGAATATCCTTAGCCAATACGGCTTGATGTAACCGAGTTAGGAACTACTCACGTGATGTTAGTTTGATTGACAAGGCGGTGGGAGTCGAGAAAAAAAAAAGAAGAAATGAGATCGAAAGGAAAAACAGTCAGAAACGGAATTGTATCAAAACGGAGTAATTTTCAAGTTGACATCCTTCGCATGTAATCAGTCAATGTCGGAAACATTCAATATTAAAGAGTTCTGGGCCCGGTTGTTCGAAAACCGATTAACGCTAACCCTCGCTTAAAAAGTAACCGAGGTTTTAATTTCTCCCCCTGAAAACACGTTCAAAAAGTGGTTTTAGACTAAAGCGGAAGAAAAGTGTAAGTCACAAGCGATAAAGCTAACCCTGGGTTAGAGTGAACTTTGATTCCAGTTTATTTACCAATTCACAGATGCAATGCAAAGAAGAAATTTCAAGGCTAGTACTTTAAAGCATCAGCACAATCAAAGGTTCCGAAACAGTAAAAAAACAACAGCTGCACGACGTTTTATACGATACGTCAGCTCTAATGGCAAATTTAGGTTTATTTTTGGTTTCTTTTCCCATTTACGCCCAACCTCCATGAACATTCAAATGTGGTACGTTCTTTGAATAACGTGATAGCAGAATCAAGCTAATGTGACGGGTTTGTTCTCTCCCTTCATTTAGTCTTCGATAGTGAGCTTGCCATCTCATGGGACAACTGATCGTCGTATGCACCAAATAAATGTAAACAGCGGAATGCACCGGCCATGTTCGCGATGAAATTTGACTGTAGCGTTACTTTATCAACAATGTTAATTGCTTTCATCCGTTCTTATTCTTTCCAGATTCGTCCGGCTCCGTTTGTTCGCACGGCCACCTTTTTGATTTCGAAACTTCAGGCGATACAAGTTGCTTTCAATGTGATCCACCAAGTGCTGGCACGATAACACTTTCCACAGACAAGAAGACTGTCAAGCATGGGCAAAAATCCATGAGATGGCAAGCAACCGCTTCTTCAAATCTTCGACTGAAACTGTCAGATTCAACCATTCCCAATAGATGGATTATGTCGGGTGGTGTCAAAGTTTGGTTTTACAAGGAACAGACCTCTCCAGGAAAAACCCTGAGAATGGAGTTCAAAGAAACTGATACGGCAAGCAGCACAACTGTTTGCAGCTTTAACGCCAGTCTGGATTTCCAGGGATGGAGAGCAATCTGGGTCAAGTTTACAGAATGCAAGCCTTCAAGTAGTAACATTTCCTCAACCACTGTTATTAAGAATGTCTTCTTCATCATAAACGGCGCAGATGCTATCTACATAGACTTACTCGAGTTTACGTCTAGTCTTGAAAACCAGTCACGTGACAAAATAGTGCCTCCAATTGGAGGAGTGGATTTGTATGACGCAAGTTACACTTGGCAACGGACGTACCACTGGAGTCAGCAACCCGTTCCTGAGTCACCCTTGACAATAGATCAAAAGAAGAAGACGAGTTTGGAGATCGTCAAGGCGCGGCTCAAGAAGTGGTACCTCGACGAAACGAAAACGTCCCCCAACTTTCCAAGTGGAAGCTTTGTCAAAAGCAGATGGGATTCTCTTTTCAAAAGTGTTGAGGAAGCACATAAGCTCTATGAAAACTTGACCATCGTTGGAAGTAAAGTCGTGGGACCTCCTCTGTTTTGCAGAGACTGCAGAGATGGGGAAAAGTTTGGGGATATCATGTCGAATATTCTTCTGCCTTTGGCTTTGGAATACTATCTGAGATCTCGTACTGGTGAAATAGACAGTACTGCCTCCGCCCATCTTAATAACCTCAACTCCAACGATGTATCTGCCAAGACTACTGCATACAATGCCGTCGCAAGTGGCCACCAAGGCATGCAAAACGTTTTTAAAGGCTTACTGCCCACTTCATCTAACCTTCAAAGTGACCAAGTGAAAGATGCGATCAAAGCTCTTAATCTTCATCGATTAGGCAAAATCAAAAACCTTCTCGATTTCGTGAAACAACAAGGATTTGCCGACGGAAGTGGTCTCGGCTCTTTGGACTACGAAATGAACAGGGTTGGCGCCGGGTTCATGCACACTCTTTTTCTTATCAGTGAATCACTGAGCCAACCTCTAAGTAAAGGCAGATTGTTGGAGTTGATTGACACAGCCAAATGGTACAACGATTTTGGGGAGGTTTATCAATCACCAGTCTTTGAACTTAAAGGAACAACTGCCGACCGTATGATCACACTACTTCTCTTTCGACCCATTATCGTGCTGGTGATGCCACAGGACACCGATGATGAAATCAAAGCAAGAATTCGGGACATGGAAGCCGTGGTGCGATGGATCAATAACGCTTTAGCAGTAAACGAAGGCCTTGGAGGAGTGATGAAGCCTGACTTCACAGGTTTTCACCATGAGACGTTTTATGCAGGAGCCTATGTTCCAGAAGCCTTACACACTGCAGCGTTGGTTCAATACCTTCTTGAAGGGACCGAATTTTCTTTATCAACCACATCGATGAACAACATTCGGCGAGGACTTGAAACGATGCGTCTTGTGTCGGCCAAGTATTCGACTCCAAACAGCGTGAATGGGCGCTTTCCAAATTACTTCAATAAAGTACTCATCCACGCTGCATTGCCAGGCTATGCCTACATCAGCGTTTCTCATCCTTCTACCCTAACGCTACCAACAGGAGTTAGTGTCACTGATTTAACGGGACCGGAGATGTTTTTGCGGTTATATGATGAGAACGACCCAGACGTGGACAAGTATTTACGAGATGGGAAAATTGTTTCAAACAAGTACTATTTGAACAGTTTGGGTTCCTTGGACATTATGAAGAATGTGAGTAAATGCATTTGTTTCATTGCAAAGATCAATTCAATCGTAAGACTGAGCGCTTTTGAACTGACTTATTTTAGAGCGCATTGGTGTTCCATCGAGCCAATGACAATATTCCACAGGTTGCCCTATTTCAACAGAGACAATGCGAGGCTTTGTTGTCAAATCACAAACTTCAAATTCACTCAAACCTGCATTGTCAACTTTCCTAGATTTCGAAATATTCACAAATCTTCCACAGACATGTTAACTATAAAGAGGGTCCTGAAGCGGTAAAATGACAGCTGGGATTCACCTGTTTTTTTGTTGTTGTTGTTGTTGTTGTTTTTTTTAATGGGATTTGTTCACCGGGAATGGGAGGTAAAAAGTCCTTGATGGGAATAGGATTAGCATTATCAGAGGTTACCAGGTATTATTTCTGCTCAAAATTCCTGATATCAAATATTTCATGCGGTCTTCGTGAGTTCCTGGCCACCACCGTGTAACAGTTCTTGAACCTCAATGTACCTCGCTTACAGGCTTTGCCCCTTTGGTAAACTTGCGTTTACAGTAAAAAGGCGAACAATGGGCTTCTCCTCCGCTACCAAAGTCATGTTGATAGCAGGTACAAACGGTCAATTTTAAGAACTATGTTAGATCGTGCAAAGCGCTTGCCATTAACACCAAAGCTCATCGACTCGACCATCCACAACTTTCAGCGCCCTCCAGACCCGAGTCAGTCCCCATCGGATCGCCCATTGGACAGCCCCTTGTAGATCACTATCCCGTTCAAAGATCAGAAATCTGCCGACGTGGTTCGCAGACGACTTCGCGACGTCGGAACAAAATCAACCAAGATCTACAGCCACCTTTTAGCAACAAAAAGATCATTGACGACCAAAGAGTTACGGAATTGAAGCCTCCGTCATTTAACCAACAGAACGTAGTATACGAATTTCAATGTGATTTGTGTGACACAAATATGATATCGGTTACACGTGCCGCCACCTCCATCAGCGTGTTGAGGAGCATAAACATTCCGTAATCAGGAAGCACTTCGAGGACGAACACAATTTAAGACCGCCGAACCTGCGTGCGAACTTTAAAATTCTTAAGAAATGCCGGAGCAAGCTTGAGTGCCTAATCTTTGAAATGCTTTTAACTGGGAAGAAAAGAGCGGAGTTCAATACCCAAATTGACTCTATTCGCGCGAAACTCTTTGCGTGAGCAGCTAGTCTCGGGCTATTATTTCATTTTTCACACACACACACACACACACACACACACACACACACCCTTTATGTATACGGCTGTTTCGAGAAAAGTTGTCCAACTGAGAAGTATCAAAGCGTACGCAACAGTGCCGAAAGGCATTATGGATAGTGGTCTGTACGGCGTGTTAATGCAAAGTCGGAGTGACGTAATGGCGGAGAGACTTCTTGAACGTTAGTCTACACGTTAGGAGTGGCCATTGTATTTTCGTGGCATCCCCAATTCTGGGTTTTTATAAAAGCTGACTGAATATGTCCCACACTACCTTTCGGCATTGTCGCCTATGCTTGTACACTTCTTTTGGCTAACCTTTCTCGAAACAGCTGTATATAATGACAGTTATGTTAATTTCTTCACATTCAACAATGATGACATAGAACGTCGTGTAGTATTTTGATCGTTAATTTTCCTTTTAAACTATTAGCGTTATTTTTATTATTGTTATTACTATTATTTCTAGGTGGTGACCACCGCTGCATCTCAAAACATTTCTGCCGAGCCCTCCCCGGAAGGTCACTGGTCAAAGAACTTTGCAGTTTTATCCGTACATCGGCGTCAAGACTGGGTTGCAACAGCCAAAGGCTTCAACCGCTTTACCTGGGACTATGAAAGTGAAAACAACAACCAAAATATTTACGGAATGTTTGCTAGTCATGGAGCACTACTGATAGCAAACAGCGAATCACTACTCAAGGTAAACGATGTCGACAACGGGTGGGACTGGGCTAAGGTTCCTGGTACCACAACTATCGCCCTTGGAGACCCAGATCTGGATGACTTAGACATACAAGTCTCCAGGTTCTACAACCAACGGGATCTAGCTGGAGGTCTCACGTTTACGGGAACAGATTCCTTAGAAAACGGAATTTTTGGCATGGACTTTGAACAACCGGACTATGGTTTAAAAGATTGGCGAAAGAATATCCAGTTTCAGTTCAAAAAGTCGATTTTCTTTTTTCAAACCTTGATCGTGTGTTTAGGAAGTAATATCTGGGCGCAAAACACTAACAGCAAACTTGTTCAAACAACTCTTTTCCAAGACAAGTTATTTAGCGGAAACAGTTCATCTAAAATCAAGGTGAACGGAGTGGTAAAATCCTACTCAGACATATTCAGCGCGCGAACACCGACCTCTGATAAAAGGTACACAACCCTGACAGACGCAAAAGGAAACTTTTACTACATTCCAAGCCCGAGCAAATCCAGCTTAAACGTTCACGTGCAAGATCAGAATTCCAAGACCGATGATGGCGAACATGATACAACGGGCCGTTATGCCACGGCGTGGTTTGATCATGGCGATGCTCCATCCAGCGGCACGTATGAATACGCTGTTTTGATACCAACGGCCATGTACCATCAAACATTATCCGACCTCGCAACCGCCCAAGATACCGACGGAAGTGAACTTTATAAGGTTTTGAAACATGATCGCACTGCCCATGTCGTCATGTTTCTCAAGTCGCCGAAGACATGGACCGCCCTCGGTCAACCTGTCACTGGTTATGTATTTTTTACAGCAGCCTCAAACCTTCCAGCCGTTGGTCCAGTCGAGGGAGTAAGCCTTGGAAACTGTCTTGTCATGGTCGAGGAAAGTACTGACTATATTTTTCTCAGTATTAGCATTCCAAGCTTGAACCTGTCCACAACGGGTGACCTGATTAACGTAGATGACGTTAAGCAAGAAGAACTGTTCCAGTCATCAAGTAAGGAGAAGGAAGTAGTGGTCACATTGCGAAAGGAAGTGGAAAACAGCGTCGTGTATGTCCAGGCCCATGGGAAACCAGATTGCTACAAACCCAACGTGTGGATTCTCGAAGGAGGCAAACGAATTCGATTTTTAAATCTTAAGAATGGCTTTAGTGTTGAAGTAAAATTGAAGAGGATGCCATCATTGCAAAGCGACCAAGAAATTCAATTTTAATTGACTGAAGTAGAGTAAGTTAGCACATTGCTTCATTTACTGTAACCTGAATTTTGCACTAAATGTATGGCGCAAATGCGTGAGTAAATATATGTTAACCAAGGTGAGTGCACCACGCATGTTTTTCTAGTTTTCAAAGTATGGCGTTTGCCAAATTATTAATAAGCAAACAGCCTTACTTGCGATCATGTCTTGACAATATATAAGTAGACAGTATGTCGTTTCTCTGGGGAAGACCGAATAAACAGCAAGGATCTGATCCGCGTTGTCTCGTTACTCTGCCTCAGCACAAACATAGCAAAGAGAAGCCTAAACCTCACCTTTAATTCTCTCGAGGTGAAATGAAGGTTCAACGAAAAAATCAAAATATTTATGGGAAAGTTGTCTGCGTCAACCTCTGGAAAATAGCTTCCTGTGCAACACCTGCAACCATTTTACTACCGGGGAGGAACGGTTAGAGAAGTGGTTAGCGGGCTCCTGCGATTATCAACCTTAGGATGGAAAGGGGGGCTGAAGTGTTACCCCCTCAGATCTATTTTATATGTTTAAATGGAGTAGATTATGGCTGCTTTAAGAAACGCCAGAAATCTTCTTTCTTTCTCTCACAGAATATTGTTCTGAATTGTGATCCAACCGGTGCGTACGTTTTTCCGGCGGTGCTATATTAGTTCATCCACTATTCAGTAGGTTAAGATGACTTCCTCTCTCATGTATACCATCATAGAGCGTCGATAGTCGAATTTTAAAGCCTTTCTCTCCTTGATATATACTTAAGTACTTATGAGTTGTCCTTGTAAATTTGCCTGTAAAGGGATGATAAAATCTTCGCCAAGCACATTGAAAATATGGAACAATTATTGGACTGGGCTGAATACCCTGCCCCTATTGTTAGCATTTAACGGAGTTCTTTGAAGAACGAGTCAGAATACAGTAGATGCTATTGTAACCGAAGTTACGGGTAATCTTGTTCGCTGTTCTTTATTAAAATATCCACACTCTTACGATACTCCATGTAAACCAGAAAAATAGAAGAATTAGAAAACGAAACCTGAGAAAACGATAGTTAACAAATGAGAAAAAGAAGCGGATAACACGAAAAAAGGTTTACCTTAACGGTGTCCTGACTCAACGGAATAAAAACTTGCTGCTTATAAAAAGACTTCAAAATATTGGCGTAAAAAAAAATGTCCTAGGTCCTATTTATTCTAAGAAACTTGACAAATAATGACCCAACAATACGAATAAATAACTGCGAACAGTGAAACGGGACAATAAGGAATATTAGAAAATAGCTCAAGGAAAATACGCGCGCTGATTGGTTAATAATCGTGTTTCCATAACTCGATGGAAACACAAAGAAGCTGACGTAGTCACGGGCAAGAGTCACGGCATTCCCGTGTGTGCTGACGTGTGTGCTGTTATGGCGTAGAGAATTTACGTTTTGCTGATAAATAAAACCAAGTTTTCTTCGTTTTTCGTTATTTTCCTTGGGCTATTTTCTAAAAGAAATAGAAAACATTTTCCGTGTTTCCATCGAGTTATAGAAACACGAGTGGAGGTTTGGGAGAACGAGAAATACTATGGGAACACGAGCCGCAGGCGAGTGTTTCCACAGCTTTTTCGAGTTCTCCCAAACTTCCACGACTTCTATTCTTAACTAACGACTTCTATTTCTTAACTAACGACTAATGAACTAGTGTTAAGCACCAAAAGAAAGAAACACTTAATTAAAGAAAAACAAAAGCAAAAAAAAAAAAAAAAATCAAAAGACGTAATTAACATCTTTCGCTGTAACAGCTATTCTTATTCAGTGACATACGCCTTATTCCAAAATGGCTGCCACTTTAATATTCTATTGGTTTTATTCAAATTATCCCTTTTGGCCTCGTTCAGGGTAAACTATTCTTTTGAATTTTGGGCTTGAGGACGAGGCAGCGAGGGCTAATTGGAATAAAAACAAAAGAGTATCAAAATGGCGGCCATTTTGGAAAAAGGCGTATGCAAATAAGTGGCGGGGTATTCACGGTATTCAGCAGTTATACACGACAGTAGACCGAGCTATTTTTCGGCGCAGTTCTAAGCAATTCCCGCTCAGGTCATTCGAGAGGTTTCCAGGTTTTCACTGGCAGCTCTTCGTTGAATCCCTTTGATTTCATGACGATGCCTTCGGGTATGCTGGTATCATACGCTGCAAGCGTAGTCAAGACAGGGACCTACAACGAGACGAAGGCTCGACTTTCAACACTTTCAGGACCGGAAGACAAATCTAAGGTATTTTGATAGCTCCAGTGTAAAGGCATTTTCATCGAGACGGAATAAAATCAAACGCAAGTGCAACTCTTAGTGATACAGCAATGAGAAATTTAATGGCATCCCTTGGAGAACACAGAGAAGCTTGCATTATAAACAGTCCCACAAAAAAGTTGCATAGCATCGAAGCTTTCATCTAATTCCAACAAATCAGTGGAAATTTTATCGCAACAGTAATAATTCACGAAAAAAGCCTTAATTTATTGCATACTGCTCAGTGAAGTAAATATGTGAACTTTCCCTTGTTGACATCTTTCCATACTTAACTACTTTACACACATTGTATCTCATTGTTTAGTGTTAATTATTTTAATACGTACTGTACAAAATAGGGATATGATCCGATAATAGCATCTTTACCCACCCTAACCTATGACTAAGACATTCTCATGAATCAACTTTCCCAATTCTTGCATTTAAACGAAAGAGCAAAACTGATACATAAGCGCTCTTGACAGATTAACACATGTACGAGCATCTCAGCAACAGGTTAGCCACAATACTCACATTTTTACACACCTACAGAGTTCAAACACTTGACCACAAAAAGAATGGTGGTACAAAAAAAACTGGAAACTGATTTTGGTTCTTACAAAATTATGTTGATGTTGGAAAGCAAAGATCACAGATGGGATATCCTGCCAAAAACCTTGAAAGAGACAGGATGCAGCGACACAGTCACCTCTGAATTCGTGTGTCCTCCCCAGAATTGGAATTTTTACAAAAATTATGCCAGAGGTTATGATAAACACACACCCACTTTATAACGGTAATTGAACTGAGTGGAGTGCAACTTGATCTGAAATCCTACGCGAGATTTCAAAATCGTACTAGCGCGCGCAGCAAGTTCGATTTGAGATCACAAGTATGATCTCAGAGCAAAAATGCACGTCACAAAGTTCATTTGTCACTTTAGTACATCCATTCTGAAATCACAGTCTTTTTTGCCAATTTCAGCATATATTTATCCACTTCAGGAAACCCGTTTTTTTTTTAAGTGGAACAAGAAACAATGTTAAATTAAGGATGCGATTGAGAGCAAAAAATAATAGTGGGATTTGTGAATTAACTGCACTGTTGAGAGCAAATCAGATGGATCACCAGTGATTTCAAAATGGGTGTGATAAATGTGTTAACACTGCATCTAAGATAGATCCGTTTCTTGGAAGGCACCTGATGATCTTTGACTCTACATGGTCAAGAGTTGAACTCTGTATCACTGTATCACTTAGTTTCTAGTGTCAAATGAATTTACCAACAAGACTGATCATAGTTCAAACATGAGAATATTTAGTTCTTGTGATAATTATTGTAACTAGTTATTCAACCTCAAACGTTAAGTATACGTAACGGAAGTTTTGCTAAGTTTCAAAAGAGAACATGCAAATAGAGAAAATAATACCTGATGAAGCTAGTAATGAAAAGGTAATCCGAAGTGCCTCCCAACAAAATCAAACTCCATGAGGCTCTAGAAATGCTGGCAGATTCCATGGGAATTGTTCCTCGCTAGTATTCCTCTAGACTAAAATCTTATAGCACCTAAATTTAGAGGTCCCCTATCAATCAGTTCCTCCCAGCACAACACAGTGACCTGTTGACTGTATTTAAACAATGTTGGAAACAATAACCTCGTCTTCACACCTGAGAGAGCCTACTGTGGCATCCTATTTTTCTCATTTATATACTAGCGGAGATACTAGGGGAAAAGGTTGTAGGGAACAGAAGCCCTTTGGGTATAAAAGAATTAGATATGCCTGAGACTCATTCACAATAATTGTTAGTGACATGATTACAAGGATAACATGTTTAGCTGAAACATCAACATATTTCTTTCAGACAAAAAGGAGCACACATTAAAGAGGTTTTTTGCTCACTCACATTGAAATTATTTCTGGGAGATATTAAAAGTTCAGTAGCTGGTTTAAGAACAAGTATAAACAGGTCCCAGTGTTCGTTTTCAAGTCTGAATCACTTGCATTTAACAATCAAAAATGTCCTACATAACTTAAAATTTTAACTTGAGCATAATTTAATACCTGTACTGTATTACCTAAACCTGCAAGAGGTGATCCAAAAGGGAATTATCTGGAAGAAACGAATTCAAAAAGTAATGCTTGGCCAAACTGGTGTACTATCTCTATAGTTCATGATTGTAGGTACATGTATCCTAAGTATTAACGATGAAATCTTGGAGATTGGGAGACAAGACACTTCCCATGAAGATTTACACAATGACCACAGTGCCACTAAGACATGAGACTCAAAGTAATTTACACAGATTATTACGCTACAACTTGAACAGAAACACAAAGGTAGTTATAACAGTACACTGGAATACACCTTTTGAGTCAAGCACTCCCGACTAAACTTGTTAATACCTTAAATTTTCTGAATCTTTGAGCCCACGACTACTGGATTGTCCTTCGAAATCTTGGCCCTGCCATCTGCCTTGTAATCAAAGCTGCAGTCATGTTTGTCAGAGTATCTGTGAAGACCACAGTACACATTTCCACACCTGCATTCAAATCCTGAAGGAAAAAAAAAAGTGCATCTTACCTACTTCTTTCACACTGCCATCAAAAGTTTACTGGAAATGACCCTCCCCCATATAGTGTGCAGGTACCCATGGGCCAGAGCTGCCTGCTTATCATAGGTTATAAACAAAAGACAAGGGATTTCAAACACCCAATCCATTTAGCTGTCACACAACGTGACATGTCACAAGACAGATCTGTATGTGGAGGTTCAACTCTGTACGGTGTTCTCCCGAAGTGCTGGCAGTCAGCACTTTGCACCGGCTAGTCACTTCTGAACTGTTGGCTAACTTTGACAGGATAAAACAACCGTAAAATTTACATGCATTGATCTGGACTCTTTCCAAAAGGGCAAAAATGGAACAGATGTAATGATAAATAAAGGCTACCTAATCAGAACATGTGTGAAATGTTATCTTGTTTAGAGCAATGCACCAATTAAGTTCACTCACAGCTCACCTTTTAGTAGTGTATTTGTCATTCCTATTTGCAATTCAAAGTTCAACCAATAGGAGCCATTTACAAATGAAGGGCTCAAAGCAAAAACATCCTAACGGAATTTTTTTATGTGTTTTGGTCATTTTGTGAAAATTGCGGCCAAATTTCATGCAATACACCGAAATTAAGTTATGGAATTACCTAACCTCGGTGATGTGAACAAAATAACGAAGTAAAAGAAATAAAAAATTACTAGGCCCTGGAGAAAGTGGTGGGAGGCTGTGGGTGGGGCCACAAGAGCAAAAAAAAAAAAAATTAAAATACAAGTTAAATGTGGTTAAATGCAATTTAACCTAGTTAACAACAAAGAGATGCTGGTTTTCCGCATGTTCAGGTTCACAATGGAGCGATTTGCTTAGCGGTCAGCAGTTCATTTGTACATGCACAGGCTCACGTAGGTCACGCAGTCTGTGTAGCGGCCATTTGGAGCTACCGTGGGAGAGTGTTGTGCGGCCTTCATTTTTAGCGTTTCTCAGTGTTAGTGGTTTTTTCTCCTATTTTTCGGCTTCCCTCCCTCTTTTCCACTGTTATCACAGTGTGACGGGTGCCTGGATGTCTGTGTGGGGGCTCATGGCTGGGTTGCAGGGATTGCCAGCCATGGGAGCATTAAATTTTTACTGTCTAGGGGCTGGCTGATCACAGTGGAGGCCCCTGGACATCTCGGGCACCCACCTTCCACTCAGCTCGAAGAAGTTGTTAAGATTTTGGGGCTTCTTTTCATCAGATTGCCCTAATTTTTGGCACAGCATGGGAGGTTCACCCCATAATTTTACTGCAGTTGATTCGGTGGAAATTGGCTGTGATTTTGCAAAATGACCTAAAAACCACGCAAAAATCTGCCCCAGAGCCCTTCAATCAAGTTTACACCAAGCAAGAAGATGCTGAAGCAAAGAAGTGAAGGAGATGAATAACAAGGTCTTTTTTTTCCCCAAGGAATGTACAGATAGTACCAAGTTAGCTTTGCATACAGTTTCCCATTTGATCAGCTGATTGCATGATTGATAATTTATGTCAGGATAACTTGTAATATAACACATGAAAACTTCTGTTTTAACGAAGACGTGTTTTAAAAGGTGGAGTTTTGTTAAAAAGGACAAGCCAAACTTTTAAGTCTTCTAAGACCTTCAAGACTTGACACAATGCACTTGGGAAATGGCTGCCAGTTTAAAACAAAGTCAGGCACAGGTCCCCCCCACTCCTACTGTGTCCTCACACATTCTAAAAATACTTGCACACAAAAAAAAGAAAAAACAAAGCAGGAGAAAAACTGACCAAGACTGACTATCGTATTTCTGTCCTCAAAATGAACATTTTTCAAAACATTTCTACAGCAAGGGGGAGGGCAAGCCCACTGGACCCCCCCCCCCCCCCCCCC
>BLFK01000540.1:180736-215736 GCA_014634185.1 Astreopora myriophthalma
TTACGTGGGATGCGTAGGCAGACCACGTATAAAGTTTCGGGCGAGTTTCGTCGTCATTGTAGTCTCATATGGCAATTAGCCACGTGCTTGTGCTTCTCACCGATGTTAAGCCCTGTTGGCTGGGGTTACTTCTTGGATGGGTGACCATGCGTAATATCCGTGTTGTTGACTTGTTTTTCTTCTTGTTTGCGAAATAGTACAAGCAACACAGCCGGCAACACCGTTTGTTGATGCTGTACTGAATGTAGTCATGAACATTTCTATTCAAGTTTAATTTATTTGTTCTTATAAACACTGACTGTTGACAGCCATTCGTCGATCAACGTATCCCACGTGAACGCCTCCAGGCGTCTTGTTTAAAGATAAATGTAATCACCTGTCTACTAGATGAATGTTTGTAGCCTCACTTGGTTTGTCATGCAACCTCCTCATGATGGGGAGTAGAGGTTGTGTGAGAAGCCATAGGAAGCAAGTAACGTTTGTGGCTTGTACTACACTTGTTTGAGTCACTCTGGCAGAGAATACTAACCCCCTTTTGTTACTGGTATCCTTTTAGGCGATTCTGTTCGATTAGATGGTGTCCATCTTTGGGATAATGTAACGGTCGAGGATGGTTGTAACATTTCCAAATCAATCCTTTGCAAAAATGTTCACGTAAAAAGGTATCTATTTGATCAACATTTGATACAAAGTTTCTTTGGAAGGTGAATTTTGCTTTTAAAAGTAGCTGATGTTTCATGTACATAATCTGCTGCCACATTCTTGCGTTACAGGAACGTTACGATTTCATCTGGTTCGTTAATTTCTTTTAATGTAAGTATTAAAACAAGCTACATTGAAATGTTTCGCAGCGTTTTTCTTTTGGCCATCTTGTATTTTTTTTCCACATTTTTGGTTGGGGCAATCTTTGCCAAACGTCGACATAAGAACAGCAGAGAGAGCATCAAGGGAGATTTCAGTGGGAAAAAAATATATTGATATTTGTCCTGAAAGCCGCGTGGTAATGTCATAATGTTGATGCTGAGCGTGGAGCTGGGAGCGGTTCTCGAGAGGTCGCGCTGTATCGCTCGCGTGTCTCCACCCTCGCACGTGCCACTATACCACGCGCGCGCCCTCTAAATCCCGCCGACCGCTATTCAAGCCAGTTTCTGATACAGATGTTTGGTTTGAATTTGCATTTGATCTAAGTAACTTTTGTTTCGTGATAGGTAGTGGTTGGGCCTGACCTAGTTCTCCCGCCAGGAGTGAAAATCACGCTAAAGAAACAAATGGAGGACAAGACAGACTTTGGAATGGATGAACTTTCACTTGAAGAGAATTCGACACCCGAGCAGCAGGACGATGGTGAGTTTTTCTCCTGTATTCATTTGATTGCATGCAGCTGTGTACTGACGCTCAAGGCCTCACATGTTGAAGTTATTCTGATCGCCTTTTTGTATAGGGTTCATTTCCGAGGAAGTGGGATTCGAAGGAAAGGGTTACATCTGGAGAACTGGAGCCCATTCTGATGATGAAAGAGAACAGGTGCAAGATATTTGGGGTGAGCAATCTTAACGCTACGGCGGCTTCGTGTACTGCCGTTGAAGCAGTGCTAATGGTCTTACCACTGAAAATTTCAACTGCAGCACTTTTTCCACTTCTTTCTTTTCATAGTTATCTCTAAAGAAGAATCGATAATCATTAAGGACTTCACGAAGTGAGGACGGAATTATAACAAAATCGAGAAAATACGTTGCTTCATCATTCGTTATTAATTTTACACACCATGAAAATAAATAACGCAAATTCAGTGAAAAATTCCTGTGTTAATTTCCGTGCTGTTAAGTAAGTGAGGCTTTCCTTTCCTCGACCTTAATTTTCATTGTTCAACCTCAAATTGTGGCTCCAGTCCAGCGATTTTATGACATCTAGGAAACAACAGCTTCCTATTGCACGCCCGAATTAATCTTGTTTACAATCATTTTCTGGCTCATGGTCACTTTCAGAAGATTTTTTGTGCCAATAGTGTTAATTTCCTTCATTTCCGAATTTAAGCCTTTCTCCTGCTTTAACTTCGAATCGCGTTAATTTGGAAGACTTAGATAACACATGCGTTAATTTATTTGTGTCACATTTTGTCTTCGTTCGCGATTGTGGTATTTTGTATCGTTCTGGGCCGAGTTGCTCAAAGCATGGTTACCGCTCACCATTGGTTAAGTCCTGTCAAAACCTATAGGTTCAACCTCGTTCCCAGGACCTCTCCCTTGGCTTCTGGTCGAGGAGACCAGAAGCCAGGGTTCGAGGTTGGGTTCGAGGTTGTTCTGTACAATGGAGGCGGATTGGACTTACGTGGTTTGTTTCAATAGGTCTGGACAGAGTTAGCTCCAGTGACGATGACGTTAGTTCAGCGTCAAGCGATGAAGAGTCACCTCCTGGTAGCCCGCCACCCGAGGACAGCAGATGTTAGTATTGTCCTTGTCTTGATGAAGTACAGCGGTTTCACTAAGCAACAGATCCCTCGTTTCTATGGTTTATAGGCTGATCTGTGGTCTATTGATTTTACATACTAATTCAGAAAACTTGCAAAATTTCTATGAGCTTACAGGCCCGATAAACTGTGGTTGATTGGCCAATCAGAGCGCGCGCATTGATTTAGTTATCATATAACAGTTGATAATTGTGAAAATTCATTTCATGTTGCTTTGCAATACCAAACTTTTTTATGCAACACTTCTCATCCACGTAATGACGTGCAATTTTTTCACGCCTTTCGTCTGTGTCCTTTACCCTCCAAAAATCTATGTGGGAGAGAGTGATCAACGCCGGACGTTTACTGGCCGAGGAGCGTTTAATTTGTTTTTTTACTTATGTATCAGTTAATTAATTTATTTATTTCTTAATTGATTGATTAACTGAGTTAAAACCGGGAAAAGATTTCCGTACAGCTCCCTATATTAATTGTGCATGCACATTCCTACTAACCCCCTTTTTTTCCTGGGAAAATATACATCATGAATTAATGTTCGGAGCTGTGAAGAAGCCTTGTCGAAACCTGATAAAAAGTTAGGAGCTAATGAAATTCAGCAGTAAAATTATTTAGGCTAGTCAAACCACCTTTTGCAAGTAACTTGATTGCGCAGTAGAACAAACAAAAGTATCCCAGTCTGCCTCTAATAGATAACAACTGTTCTTTTTTTCTTTACTCAAGTATTTTATACGGAAGCACTGGAGTCCATAAGACACGGAGTGGCTAATAAGGTGGATCCTGAAAATATTACTCTGGAGATAAACGCCTCTAAGTAAGTCGTCACAATTTCTCAAGACAAGGAAAGCGCTTTGCAGTCAGTGTGTGTGGAAAGAGATCTTGCAGTTGCTTTGGCTACGCTCAACTTCACTTGCTGATTGGCCGAAAAATCTCGTGTCACTTTCGCAGCCAATTAGAAGTAAAAGGAAAAGCTGTGACTTGCTTGCCGCGAGCACTTTCCCGCGTTTAGCAACGGCTGCATTCGAATTCTGATAAGTTCAATCGGTTGTTTGTGTCGATTCTGATTGGCCTGGGCAATGTCTGGTTTTGTTTTACTAGTGGCACAGTTATTTTCTCGGCACACGCGATTATTTATGTCGAGTTTTGACCCGATCGCGCTGGGATTGATTGTAGAGTTGCCTTACTTAACATAATTCGCGGTTAAACCGGTATTCAGTTATAGGATTTATTTAAACCAGTTCGGGGAGCTGTCCTTGTGTCGGTCGCACATTATTGTTTGTTTCTATGATTATCGTTGGTATTCTTCGAAAAGTTGAAATGTGGCCATCGATGATTGTGTGGTCATTATAGTGTTTTTTCGATCGTGTGACAATCATTGGCTCAACCGTTCCACCAAGTCTAAACCAAATTTGATCATTTCTACACACGCTCTAAGAACTGCAAACTTGCAGCACTTCCACTGTAGACGGAAGGTTTTCGTTTACCGCCGCTGTATTGTGCCTGTAGGGTGGCCTTCATTCCAGTGAACTGCGCTTGTTATGAGCAGGACTTAAAACTGGAATTTTATATTTGCAGGTTCGCGTATAACGTGACGTTGCATGAACTAAATCAAGCAGTTATCAAGTCTTTGTTGGAAACATCTCTTCACGATTCTTCATTATCAAAACAAGGCCTTTCGAAGAATCTAAAGATGGTACAGTTTCACGTCACCCGTGTCTGGCGTGTAATCTTATTTCCTGCGTTGACTTCGGTTTGTAAGGGGCATTTTTTTGGGACTCAGATTCTGGAATAAGAAAGACTACACGGAATGCTCGGTTTACCTGTTCTTTTAGGACTTAATCCGTTTTCGTGATGAGCGGAATAGTATTTGTTGATTCTGCTTAAGATACGTGGAATACACAAAATGCGCGTCCTTTGGCGGAGATCTTGGCTCGAAATCGTGCGCGGCCGCCGAAATGTCAGTCTTAGTCGTGTCCAGACTATTCCGAGCGTCAGTTCTCAGGTCACCTTCCAAATAACCATTGCCTTTTCTGAGTACGCGTTCTTTTGGAAAACCTTATTCCAGTTATTACATTAATAGGCCAACTGAAGCCATTTTTCAGGTCATATTTACGGACTCAGTTTTGTTACCAGGCAACAGAGCATCTGCTACCAGTCATCTCGAATTACATCAAAACATCTGATGACCAAATAGACGCACTGAACGCAATCGAGGTTTGATACTTTGATTAAATCCTGTGTTTTGTTTCTGTTCCTTTATTCCGGTTCCTTTTAGTCCTCCTTTATCTAAGTGCTTTCACCAGGGACTTCACAGGGCATCACAGCGAAGCTTGTTCATGAAATTGGCTTATAACGGCTGGTGAGCCCACAAACATCCCATCTCACGGTGGTTCAAATTCTAAGACCAATGTTTTTGGTCAGTGGTTTCCGCAATCACTGTTTCCCGGATAAAGCAGGGTTCGTACGGGTCATGGAAAACCTGGAAAGTCATGGAATTTAAGTATTTCAGTTTCCAGGCCTGGAAAGTCATGGAATTAAATTGTCGGTCATGGAAAGTCATGGGGAATTGTAGTTATGTGTGGTAGATAAATTGTTGCAGATGGCGAAGAATGGACAAAATAAAATGCAGGGGCCGATGTTATGTCAGAAAATACCCTAAAACAAGGATAACTTTGACAATTTTCGAAAGTGACAGCTAAACTTTGGGTCATGAAAAACTGGGGGAAAAAGTCACCGTGGGAAAGGCAATGGAAAGTCATGGAATTTGAAAAGCTCAAAAGAGTACGACTGAAGCCTGTGAAGGATAAGTGAACATTTCCAGTCCCTTTTATTTGCTATTCAGACTCAATATTTACGTGTGTTGACTGAAATATCCGAAATATGAGTAGTCGTGCGGGACCCGTAATTATAGTCGCTATCAGAAAAGAAACCACTGCTCCGTCTCCCACTCTCCTTTAGTCTAATATTTAGGTTTGCTTTTTACTCAGGAGTTTTTCCTACAAGCCATGTGGGCTGCTCCGCTTTCTCAATCCTTCCTTCACACGTTGTATGACAAAGATATCCTGGAAGAGTCCGTTATTCTTGAGTGGTATTCACGCCAGCCCACAGGAGGAGACGCGTGTTGTTTGGAACTCCAACGTAAACAGTTGAGGCAACAGGTCAGTGTTTGTGACCATGTCGCACCCATGGATGCTTTTTCGGCTGTACCAGATGGGTATTTTTTTCTTCATCCAGTCGAAGGGTTCTGCTGTGTTCTTTGAGATTGTTTTGAGTTTTGCGATAGAAGGCGGTATGCAAATTTCGATTTGGGCGCATTACAGCGCGGCACCTGGAAAGTAGTAAACATTCCACCAGTAGGGAGCTCATTTACGAAACGACGACGCCGACGGCAACGAGACGCCACAAAACAATAGGTTTAGTGAGCAAAAACAGTGGCTCTGCACGTGCGTTTTACATTTTGGGACGGCTCTCCTAAATAACGACATGAAATGACCAAATATAAGTATTTCCTCCTTGTATTAATACGCTTTTGTCTTCAGGCCGTAGCGGAAACACCGAAATGTCGACTCGCCCTCATCCTCAGGATGAGTATATTTTAAAGTGAGTTCCTCAAATTCTTTTTATTTTGTGATTCACAGATTTCTCGTTTTATCACTTGGCTACAAGAAGCCGAAGAAGAAAGCGACGAGGACGATCATGATTAGGAGATTCTTAAAAAATTGTTCGAACATTTATTTAAGTTAATAAAAGTTTTAACTTAAGTTCTGTAGTCTCGAGCAACTGTTACGCACTTCTGAATGGGCCTTATTCTCAAGCACCGTCATCATGGCGGCTGTCGCAGGGCTTTTGACTTTGCACGAAAAAGTTCCAAAAAAACTCCCCATGCGCGGGGAACTCTCCTACGGCCACTCTTTTAACTACAAGTAATATTTTCTTGAGACTTGAATAAGAAACTTTCAAGAAGCCAAGCAGCAATACTGAAAATTCTATCATTTATTGAGACATTTGGTATATAATGTAAGGAAGAGTGCTTTAAAGCCAACACTGTATGCTTTTATAGCAGTTTTTCCGTCTTGCTCCTTGAGCCTCTGGTGATGAAAGGGCGCAAACTTGCTATGAACTGGTTAATAGCGACCTTTAGATTGTAGTACGAGTACGACTTCGAGTCCGAGCAATCTTGTTCCCAGAGCCCGCTTTTCTTTTGGTCTGCACCAAGAACACTAGACAGTTCCAAAGCAGGAAGTCCGCAAACCACGGACTTCCGGCTCATCTACGCAGACTCAGAGCTTTGAAGCAATAGACGGTTACAAAAATGGACCTTCGCTGCGACTGCGGGCCCTGGGAACTAGATTAGAGTCCAAGTTTTCTGTTCTGAGCATGCGCATTGGGGTGTGGAGGTCAAAATATTTCGAAGGCGTGAGTGTGCGTGCTCAGAACGGAAAACTTGTACTGGTATGAACTACTCGTTGTCGAACTCGTACTCCAATCTAAAGGTCGCGCTGATGAGACCCTATGCTTAAGAGATCACTGAGCAAAGGCACGCTTCTACAGTTCTGGATGCGCGTGAGAAGGCACCGGTATTGTCCATAATTTGATCAAAACAAATTAATGAGTATTATTTCACGTCCAACTTGACATGTTTTGTTTATTCGATATGGAACAGGCGTACAATTTCAACTGTTCCCTTGTGACGACTTGATGGCCCAATATTTAGGTTGACTGTTTGTTTTTTGTAACCTCGCCTTTCTTTGCCCATTCATTGATGCTGCGATCATATTCATCTAGTCCCGGGTTTTCGAGCGTTTTTCGAGGGCGTGGTCGAGGTCGAGGTCGAGGGTGCCTAGGATAGAAAGACCTTTGCCTTGGGCGCACTGGACGAGCCAGTCTTGCCGAATTTAATCTTCTGAAGGGACGCAGCCTGAGGCGTTTTCTCAGGTACATCTGTCTAGCCAGGTTTCTCTGGGCGCTCCTGTATCGGCTATATTGTTTGGACAGGCTGAAATCAAAATAAAAAATAAATCGTTTTCACATGACGACGTCACGGCGGCCATATTGGTGTATCTACACAAAGAAACAGCGGCCATTTTGGTGTATTCAAACAATCTTCAGGGAATTGAACTCCATTTTATGCAAATATTTCCTTTTGTTTCAGTAAATCAATATGGGCTGCTGGTCACGTGAGTGAAAACGACCTACAAACAAGTGATCCTGGTCAAAAATATTAGGACAAATTGTCATCTCCGTTATTTTTGTGCGCGCGCCACAAACCGCGCTCAACGCTAAAGTGTGATCTGGGTAATAGGTAATAAAAGTTACAGCAAGGATCCTAAAATAGTGGCAACCACTAATTCACATTCTTTTATGCGTGTACGCTATCCAATCACAAGCCGAAGATGGCGATTCTTAGGGTCTGATTGGACAGTGTATGTGAATTTATTCAAAGTGGTCACTCACATTTTTGGGATCCTGATTGTAAATGTCACTTGTTGTTTTGCATACCTGTTTACTAGCGATTTCCGTACAGCGCAACAGGTGTTGTCGCAGGTTGGTGCGCAGTAAGCTGGGCACGAAGCGTGACAAGGATTAGGCACATACTCCGACGCACAGCATTGTGGGGAACACTCGGGATAACACGAGAAGTGACACCCTCCGGGGCACGTTATACTGGGGGGCGCAGGAGGAGGAGGAGGCGGAGGAGGAGGAGGAGGCGGGGCCGTGATCGCCCCTACCGCATAAGTAGCCTGCGGTGGCTCAGAACAGCAGTCGTCATCGCAGTCTGGAAAGCAGCTATCGCTGCACATGCCAGGACATGACGGAAGTACGGGAGGAGAAATTCGAGCTAAAGGGCGAGGACTGGGGTGGAAAGCGCAGCAAGACGCAGTGCATCCTAACGAGTAGCATGAGTTTGGTTTGGAGCAGGGCTGTGCACACACGCCAGTGCCATTTGGCTGCTGAATCTGGCTGGGTTTCAGGTAACCCGCTGGAAGCGCAACTGAAAAACAAAAGCGCATTTGGGTCAGTTCTGTCTGTTTGAAAATCGGTTATCAGCTAAGCGAATGCAACCTGCCCGGCTACAGTTTCTGTTGTCCCTTAATTGTCGCTTTCCGCGCGATGTTTTGATATGAATTCGAAAAGAGATTAAAATAACCTAGCTTCAGTTAAACGTACCCTCAAGTTGCGAGCTATCAATCAAAGGAACTAATGCGGCTTTTGGATTGTCTTTAAATCTTACAACTTAAAGCGGTTTTTAAATGACTCTCGAAAGTAATTACCAGATTGCGACTGCTACGCTTAGTGATTGGCTTAAAAATCTCGCGCCAGTATATCAGCCAATCAGAAGGAAAACCAAAACGAATCGCGACTTGCACGCGCGATTTTTTTCCGCGCTTTGAGCAAGTTACAAGGAATTGCTACGATTTGATTGGCTCATTGCTCTGCTCGCACCTGCTGTGATCGGTCGGAGTAATTACTTTGGTATTGGTTTTAAGACACTCAATTGAAAACCGCTCCAAACCATTTCTTTTCAAACAATCACTGACATTACAATCCTCTTTCAATGACATTACTCTTACACTACAAAAAAGTGGGTTTCTCTCACCGGCAGAATCATATCTAGGTGATACAGGCATGCCTCCAAGCATTCCTGACAGCAACGTCATTGTCAGCCGGTTGAGGTGTCCTGTGGCGTCCTTCGAAAACAGAAGTCCCAATGTAACAATAACGCTGCCATTTCTGTAACGCAAATGAGAATATAGATCGTTTCACTGTCACGCAAGAAAAAAATAAATTCGAAACCGTTGACTGAAAAAAGCCAAGAAATTGAAGTGTTGTAGAAGACAAATATATACACTATCTCTTCAATTCTCAGGTCTGTTCGGTACATCGTTTCCGAGTTATTTGCCGAAGCGTTTTACACAACTTAATAGAGTTTGTATGGAGCCGCCATGTTACTGGACCTCCGTGGTCCGGGAACATGGCGGCCGGCAATCAACGAAAACATCTGAAGTTCACTTTTCTATGAAAGCGCTTACTTTCGCTCATGAGATAAAATACATGTGTATGGACACAGCCCCTGATGTACTTGAAACCTTCAAACTGCTTCAAACTGAGAATCATAGGGAGGGAGACTTTTTTCAACCAAACATCCTTGTGAGGTGACAATTCCGAATACTGTATTTTTTAAAGGAAGGTCGTTACGGAACTGGGAACTTGTAAAACTATTTATCTCAAGGTCATCCTCAGCTTCGTATAAATAAAAATTCAGAAGGTCTCGCGGTTATGATTTTAGAATTTGATGACGTCACTATGAAAACCATCTATTAGCTCCTTTGGTTGGTTTCCGTGATGTCAGACGTCGTGGCCATTCTCTAGGGAATTGTTCCTTTCAGTGTTTGCCACTTTGTTTTGCACGTCTGCACGAGATCTGAAATGATCAATCACAGGAGGCCATAACCCGGAGCGTACAACTCCTATACTAGGGCTATGTCACGGCATTTTTACAGACCAAGCTATTTCCCGCAAAAAGTTCAGTTCTAGTCCGCACGCGTCCAAGTAGTTAATTATGCAAGGCTCATGATTGGCTCGCAAGGCTCCTGTGGGAGACCAAGGCTTCTGTGCGAGACCAAAGCTCCTGTGGAAGACTGAATTCGCGGGAAAATCAATCTAAAAATAGCTCGGTCCGTGAAAACACCGTGACAAATATATTAAAGAACTACGCTCCGGGTTATGGACTCCTGTCAATTAGCATAAAGAGTTAAGGGCCTTCGTTATCAGATGATTCTAAGCAATTTGCAGGGTTTAACGATCAAACATTTTCGTCCAACATCGTGTTGGACGAAAATATATGACCGTTGGCCGCTAGTCTCAACACATCGAACAGTTCAACATATCTTGATCGAACCGTTTTATCCAACATTTTGTGTTGCGAAGAAAAAGGTTTGATCCGGTTTAGCCACCCTGGCCAACGCATCTCGCACACCATACAATGGACGAAAATGTGTGATCATTTAGCAGGGACTTCAGGTATTTCTGTAGCATGGGATTGCCAATAAACGTTTGTCATGTTACCTGACAGATATGAGCTGGACTTCTTGGAATTCGTCGTCATCATCAAACAAGTTGATAATCTAAGCAAAAATACGTATTTTAAAAATCATAATTATTGTAACAGACCGTCTGTTACAGCAACACACAAAAAAACAAGAAATGAAGTCAAATGTAAAAGAAAAAATATGATATCTTTCGAAAAGACTGTACCATTTGAAAGGAACGAATTCTTTTATCGTTTAAATGCAATGAATGACGCGTTTACTTGCCGAAGTCAGATCTGGGCCATAAAGTTATACTTCGTCATTCCTCATTGAGATAAGTCGGAGGGAGGAGAAGACGGCAAGTTTATTCCAGAATTCCGCTATTTTTCTCGTTGTTCCTGCCCCCGCGTTTACGACTTTTCTCTTGCTTCCCATTCCCATAGAAACAAGTACTTCCTACTATTTCCTTTCTCGCTACCCTTCCTCATATTGGATTTCCACCCTCCTCCTTACTCTTCTCCAGCCAAAAGCAATATTTAATAATTCTGATGGGGGTTTTTCGCTGGTTCATGATCTTCCTTGTTACGAATAATGTTTTTACATTTCATCGTTGAGCCCTTAAATTCCTACAATCAGGGACAAAAGGGTTGAGACATTTGAGCGAAACAGACACTTTTTTCCAAAAGGCCTCCTTTCCTAAATGAAAACTTAACACCTTTATTTCTCCAAAGCGACCCTCCTTCCCCTTTTTCAATGTTGAAGAACACTTTGTGGACACTGTCAATTGATTGCAGCATTGAAATGGAGGAGGGGAACGCAATATTAGCAGTGGAGATGGGATAATTCACGAGTTGAACGAAAAGGTTTCTTTTCGGGGAGTGTCTCAACTAATTTTGTCCCTGATTGTAGCTTCCATTTCTGGGGAAATCAGGACGGGGATAGTGTTGCTTGCGTCACGCAAAAGCGGCTGAGCAGGGGATAGAAAGTACTTCTTGAACTTGTTAAAATTTCATTTCTCGAGTAGGCGGTTCTGCTCACCGCAGCGGTGACGTTCCGTTTCAATTCTTCAAACGCCAAAGTTCCCGGAGTCTGCATATCGCTTGAGTAGGTCATGTTAAGAAAGCGAATAGCTACTCTGAAATCTTTTCCTGAAAAAGAATGGGTGTATTTCAAGACTAAGAAAAGCAACGAGAGCTAAATTAAAAGTATTGTATGGAAATCTGAGTGACTTTTCATTTCAGTGTCGTAAGAAATTTCGTTACATCCATTGCTTTACTTCCAGTACCGGATCAACTCATTAAAAACATCCCGAGCCCACGGCATTTTATCCCTTTGAAAAGGAGAGCAAACTCGCGTTTTCCCGCCAGCGCTTGGCATCGGTTACATTACATTCATTTGCTGGGTGTTCAGATCGGTTGATTAGACTGTCTTTATATGTTGGGACTGCTTTTACGACACTCATTTGAAAACGACTGTAATTTGGAGTACTGGTGTTGTTACGACGACCGACTAATCTTTAACCAATTTGGAAAGATTTCCGTATAACCCCGTACATTTATTATGCATACAGTTCTTTGTTTATCTAAACAATAGCGGAAACAATAGCGCTCCTTTGAGACTTATTCGCTTTGAATAAGATTAAATTTTACCATAATAATAATTCTGCATGCATAATAAATGTATGGGGCTATACGGAAATCTTACCTTCCAAATCACCCGTTTACTACGAAAACTATCCTACTACTGACTTTTTGAATAATAATGAAGACTTATATAACATCTTTTACTATAAGCTCTAATTGCCCTCTGTTTGGCCTTCCCAAGTGGGACGGCACTAATGAGCGTTTTCGACTATCTACCAGTTTCCTGTAATGCGTGCGCTAGAACAGGTGTATCTCGGAGATTACGTCCTTAGACAAGTAAAAACAAGCGATATAATCTCCCAACGTTTCGGCGACTTCATGACGCCATTATCAAGGGTACAAATGAGAATAAAATTAACAAATGCGAGTTCTAGAGTTACAGCTGATTTACATAGCGAAGGTGGCTACACAAATACTTTAGCACGGATAGAATCCGTTTGATTACGTCCTTGATGGCATAATTCTCAAGAAGAGGGAATGGGTAAAGTTGCAAAGTAGCTTCTGTTCACAAAATTTTATTCACTAAATTATGGGCACTTTTTACCTTTCTGTGGAGTGATAAGAGCCATCTCTGGAGATAACTTGACTTGAACTAGTACAGGCTTCTTAGGAGGGGGCTTGGGCACCAATGGGGGGACGTATATGATACCTGGTGCGGGGTCATGGGTCTTCAAAGGCTTAGGCTTAGGGTTAACGATCACTGGTTGCTGTAGAAATTTATTAAGCGCCTCATCCTTGTCTTCCTTTGCGCTGCTTCCCTGTTCTGCTTTTAGCCCCTCCTGTGTTTCCTTCGCATTCGCTTTCGTGTCGCCGTGCTCGGCGTCGGGATAAAGCGGCCTAGGTTTACCTTGATCGGGTCTTTCATTCAGAGGTGTGGACTGGGCTTTTTGCTTTTCTGGCTCTGAGAGGCTCAAATTATTATTTGACACGCCATCTACTTGACCGCTTGTTTTTTCACTGAGAAGCTCCTGAGAAATCGCTTCTCCCCCAACAGAGCTCAATGCTTGCTTAACTGTGTTAGCCGCATCAGTGGATGGCGTTGGTGACAATGGTTGCATCATCACTGATTGTTGTGTCTCAGGACTTGAACTTGAATAGGTTGCATCGGGCTCCAGTCCACTCTCAAGACCAATATTTTCGTTCGGCTCAGATTGCGCCACAGGTTGCTGAGGGGGGCTGGGGGTGGATTGTGCCGCGTTCTCCGATTCGCCTGGTTCAACATTGATCTCTTTGAAATAAACTATGTTTGGGTCATCCTTGGTCTGAGAGGAAGAGGTTTCGTCTTGAGCTGAAATGCGAAAGCTATTAGATTCGAACATCCACTATGCCGAGACCCTCGGAACCCAGTGGAGACGGTGAAAGCGCCGTTTGCTTACGAGTGGCTGCAAGGCTAAACGCAGCAAATGAACGTGTTTAGGTTAAGCATTTTAACTCAAATTTTGTGACTTCTTTTTTTTGTTGTTTTGTTTTGAGACATCGATATGTAAATATCCCGGTACATAGGAGGCGGCGTGACCCAATGCTTAGGAAGCAGGGCTTTGCATGCTGCTACTTCTCCTTCAAATCATTGGCCCGCTCAGCTAACCATTGACTTTTCGGCGCTTCCTGTTGGGTTTCCTAACTCTGCATAAATGAAGTGGACCTCTTTCGTCACCTGGCTCGAGTTTTGGCAGGTTTGTCTACTTATGGGAGGTTATTTTGGCCCCTTAAGCTCAAAAGAGGTGTCCCCCTACGGAAGGTTAAATTTTATTGGGCAAATCTTCCGCTTACAGAAGGTGCCCGTGAGCAATTACATTTTACCGGTGCCCAGCAGTGGAAAAAGCGCGTCGCAAACGGATTTCGTGGTGTGTTAACTTTGTAGTTATTTCAGTAAACCAAAGAAACTCTGAGCCATGTCAACTCTTCAATGAACATCCTCGTGGTGATCTAACCTGGAGCCCTGTTGTCGGAGTTATTGTTTTCCCTGTTGTCTTGTTTGTCCTCACCGGAAGTTGTTTCTTTCACTTCCGGGACATTATCGTTAAACTGTCCGTTGATGTTTCCTGGGGGACTGTATCGGGCCACCAAAAAGAAGTTCCCCGATTTACTCTGAGCAGTACCAATACCGAGCTCTTTGGAGCCACGCCACACTAGTTGACTGAAGTGATCTGTGAAAAGAAAGTTATTTTAATGTTATAGTCATCTTGTCGATAAGAATTTGTAAGTTGGACTTAGAAGCAGGAGAAGCGTCGAGGGTATTGTTGAGGTCTTCTATGGTCAGCGCATTTTATAGTATTTTCCCTATATATGATCCAATTTTACGGTTTCTTAAAGGGACCTCCCTACCAATTCTGAATAAGTATAGGCTTTCAATGAGTCACGAGGATCAAATTTATAACACTGGGTGTTAAAATGTTCTTGGACGCAGTATTTTGCAGTGTTAAGCCTTTTTTTAAGCCTCATGACAAATTATACAATTTTATAATGTTAATTGAACTGAATGGAGTGCAGTTTGGTTTGAAATAATTTGCGTGATTTGAAAATCGAACGAGCGCGCAGCACGAAGTCGACTTGAAATCAAAACAGACCAGAAGTTCACACGACACGAGGTTCAATTACCACTTTATTACACCTACTTTGAAATCACAGTTTCTTTTGTCAATAGTAATATTTATTTATCCACTTCAGCATGACATCAGACCAAAGTTTGACCATTTTGATGGGCTAAAAATAGGATGCGATTTAGAGCCAAAAAGTGGTGCGATTTGTAAATAAATCACACTACAGCTGAGAGCCAATCAGATTGCAAGGATCACCCGTGATTTCAAAGTGGGTGATTACAGCCGATGTGTTAATCAGGGCAAAGGTTATGCACATTTTATTCTCCAAATTCTTGTTCTGCTTTTAGTGCTTACTCACTGGTACTATCATCCAGATGTGGAGACTTGAAATCGTAACTCTTGATTTCCTGGTACCAATTGTTAACGGCTCTATCACAAGCCTGCCCAGGGTCCCCTCCGTACATGTAAAACAGGTTTTCCCCATCAGAAGTCGAGGAGTCGTGTTGAAGCTGGTCTATTGCTGCAAGGTGATTGGCCCATTTTTGGGCGTTTACAGCAGTCTCCGCTGACCAGTTGAGGGGTGGAACCCCGTGCAGAGCTCGAACCGCGTTATGGGCCGCCAGGCAGTTCCGTATGAAAGAGCTCTGGTAAGAATGAACTATGAGCAAATCGTAGTGGTTATCATTGCAAGAAAAAATATATTAAAGGAAACAAATTGTATTTATATGACACCGACGTCTTGTGAGTAACTTCCCAGTTTCCAGTCGGGGGCATTCCTGCTATCCGGGACTTAATTCGATAGGATCCCTTATAAGGCATACAACTAAGCTGAAATCAATTTTCCCTCCCTACCTCCCTACTTTCCATCATTTCTATATGGCGGGTGTGCCCTCACCTTTGCTGGGATTACGTCTTTTATATTAGGCTTTTTCCAAGTTACTACGCGGAAACTTAAAACTGTTTAAGAAGGCAAAAGAAGATGGTAAGACCATCTATTTTACTAGGGCGGAGCCTGATAAGTTGCTTATTGACGGTGTTCAAGTATAAAAACATAAAATCTAAGATTCTGGCCATGTATAAAATGGTTTCTTTTATCAAATTTGCATATTTTTTTCTTCCAAGAACTGAGGTTTTTGTTACGTGTTATGACGATTGCAAGACCCTTTGTTAGTAGCTCTATATTTAACAGCTTTTGCTGCCTTTTGTTATTTTTTCGGATTCTAACTGGTTAATTGCATATTGTGCTTGTGTGAGGGACATGCAGTACACCTGTGACCTGAGTGTTATGTATGCAGATGCGTTATGTATGCAGATGCCCCTCGACATATTTCAGTATTGTTCCGTTCTCTTCACTGAAATGACTCTTTGTAATCTTCACGAAACGAAATCTAAATTTTAGACTTTTATCACTAACTGTTCTGGAGATTTCTTTAATAACTGAGAAATACAGTGATTGGCTGGAAGATGGAAAAGAGATTCAGGATCCAAGGGTCCTTTGGGATTCCATTAACTACAAAATCCGTTATGAAACCATTACCATTAGCAAACAGAAGGCTAGAATTAGAAGGGAGAAATTATCAGAGTTTGAACAAAAAAATCGAAGAGTGCGCAGCAAAATGTGATGAACAGTCCGGTCAAGAAAACTTAAGCAAGGCGCAATAATTTCCCCCAGGGCAAATTGGTACGAATACGGAGAGAAAAGTAATAAATACTTTTTGAACTTAGAAAACTCCAAAAAGAAAGAAAGGTGTATTAGGAAGTTAGTGGGAGTCAATGATGAATGCATAACGGATCCGCTACAAATAATGATAGAGATTCACAGTTTTTATGCAAATCTCCATGATAAAAATTCCTGTGAACAGGGCGGGTTGTCGACTGACGAATTCCTTAGGAATGTAAATACTAACATGTTAACAGATGAACAGCAGGAATGCTTGGAGAAGAAAATTACAACAAACGAGTATTTGGAAGCGTTGACATCCTTTGAGAAAAACAAAACACCAGGGAATGATGGATTAACTGTGGAATTTTATCTTGGCTTCTGGGATCTCGTAGCGAAATGCCTCGTCAGTCAATGCTTTGAATTTCGCTCACGAACAGGGAAAACTGTCAAACTCGCAAAACAAGCCATGATTACGTAGTTGGACAAGAAGGACGACAAAGACAGACGATTTATTAAAAATTGGAGACCGACCTCATTGATTAACGTCGTCAAAGGCGATTGCAAGAAAGTAGAATTGACTTTACCTGGGCTTATTCATTCTAATCAAAATGGTTTTATCAAGGGAAGGTCAATACTCGACGGAGTTCGAACACTTGAAGATGTACTTGAAGTTGCTAAATTTACGGGCAGTTCAGGTATTCTCTTAGCAGTTGATTTTGAGAAAGCATTCGACTCTTTGAATCATTCTTTCCTTTTTAAAATCTTGGAAAATTTGACTTCGGAACACAATTTGTGAAGTGGATCAAGACTTTCTACACCAACATATAAAGTTGTGTCTCAAACAATAGTTTTACTACTGATTTGTTTAATATTCGTTGTGGCGTTAGACAGGGCGATCCCTTGTCACCTTTGCTATTTATTTTGGCCGTTGATTTGCTTGCTTGCAGAATTCGGGATGATAAGGGAATTAAGGTATTTTAATTAATGAGGAAGAATCAAACTATCACTTTTTGCTGACGATATGACTTGCTTTCTGAGAGATATTGCATCATGTCATCGTTTATGGCAAGATTTCCGCACAGGTCCCTACTTCATTATGCATGCATATTCCTAGCAAACTGAACTCCATTCACGCTCGTTCTTTTTGGAAGAGGGTTAGTAGGAATATGCATGTATAATCAATGTAGGGACCTGTACGGAAATCTCTCGTTTATTGGCAACTCTGCAGCTTTTTTATAAATTCTCCAACCTCCGAGTCGATGATGATAAAACGGAGATCTTTGCCATTGGCGGACATCTCCTGGATCAAGCTAGGTATCCTCATAAAGTACGAAAATCATTCAAAATCCTGGGAATTGTGTCAGTTTGAATATCATACAGCATCAAGGATGAAAGCAAACTTTGACCCAGTTCTTAAGTCTATCAAAGATATATTGAATATGTGGAAGTGGAGAGGGCTTACATTACTAGGAAGAACTCACATTGTTAAATTCCTTATTCTACCGAAAGTTTGGAATAAAGCGGCGTTGATTGCAGTTTCAGAAGATTTGGTTAAAGAGGCCGACAGCTTGATTTAGCGTTTCATTTGAAAAGGTTATGATAAAATCAAGCGTCCCGCTCTCATTAACGACATCGAGGGTGGTGGACTTAGAATGCTGGACATTTAATCGATTATACTAGCACAGAGGGTGATGTTGTTAAAAAGATTTGAGGATGAAGAAAACACCAGTTCGTGGAAGACAATACTAGACTATTTTCTCTCTTCAATAGGTGGAAAATTTACTCTCAAGTGTAATTTTGTTACCAGAAAGTTGCCTGTCTACCTTCCAGCATTTTATAAAGAGTGCCTTAATGCCTGGTCGGTACTAAATGAATGTCCTGTAAATACGTACAGAAACGTTGTGCAGCAAGTTATTTGGAATAACAAAAACATAACTGTTCAGAAGCTCTCAATCTTCGAAAAACACCTCTTTTCTAAAGGAATTATTACAGTAGGTGACCTTCTTTCTGATGCGGGAGTCTTCCTTACGGGTACAAATATGTTAAATTCAAATCTTTCTCCATTAGAGTGTTTTAAATGAATGAGTGTTGTGGACGCAATCCCTCGTGAATGGAGGCAGATCATTAGACAAAATGCACAGCATCTCCCGCCCTCACACATTGGTGACACAATTTATTTAAAGATGGAAAATTCTGAGGTAGCTTTGTCAAAGGTCTCATCCAAATTGCTTTACACAGCTTTCAAAAGTAGAAAACAAGAAGAGTACCAGCGACTTAACATTGCCCGAGGAAATTTAACCTTCATCGAGTAATCTTCACTACAAGTAAGGTGTTACTGTCTTTATACGAGAGTTCATTTTTATCAGCGCGGTTGTAAATTCTCATTCACTTAAAAAATGTTGAAGACGGAATTAATTCTCTCTTTGTTGAGTGGTTCAATCCTGAACATTTTCGATACATTTGTGACTAGTTATCACCGGTAAACGTGTCGTCCGTTATTGATTGTTTTTTATCTTGCCAGATTCCAAATATTATTGTCGTAAAACGAACACACGAACCAGATTTCTATTGGTACATTAACTTAGCAGGTCATGATAACTTCCCCACCCAAATTGTGGAGAACACTGGCTAAGTTCGGCGACGGTATCGCATTTAGTTGTCTCTCCCAGTTAAATGCGCGCTTACCTTCCTCGAGGCAGAATAAGATGGTGATTACGAGTAATATTTCCTTCATTTCTAAGATGAAAGAGGAAGCTCCATTGGTAAAGACACAAAGAAATGAAGCCATTTATCATTAATAAGTTGAACAAACAAGGTCCGTGTAATTACCTGCCGAATGCAATTCAGTTTTCGCTTGACTGATCGATTGTTTAGCTAACTCAAAAGAACGACCATTGATCATGAAGAAAATGTCGGGAGTGTGTTACTGAACATTTTCTACCGCAATATAATCGCAAATTTGGAGCAACCTGTTGAAATGGGAGTTGAGGAACGGGCCTTGATATTCCACAAACATGTTCACTGATGCGGGGTTGAGCGACTGAAAGAAACGTACACTGTGCATGCGAGGAACGACTGGCCTTTACTGTGCCGCTCTCATGGTAACCGAGGTGCTGTAGATAGCTGCGAATACGGATCAAAGTCAAAGTCAAAGTTTACTCAAGAAAACATAAATTAATACAATAAGAAAGAGATTCAGTTGCCCGCAAATTGCAAACTAAAGGCTAATCTAGTGTTTACATTTCTGCTATTGAATACTATATTACAGAAATCCAAAACAAAAACTTAATTAAAGCTACACTAAATGGCACCAGTAGATCAATTTCGATATTTTAAAATTCAACTTTAAACAATAAACATGACTTCGAGGCCCTGCGGAATAAAGTTGTATGAGTTTATTTCCCGGACCCTGGCGGTGATACCTTTTGTCTAAGAGTGAATTTTAGTATATCGAAATTGGCCTATTTACATGAAAGTTGTAGAAATAAGATCGTGAAACACTGTGATTGTTTATGTCATAGTGTTTAATTATATCTTAACAGTAATGTCTAGTTAATAGAAATCGCGTGCAGAAAGTTTAAATCTTTAATTAGGGTATGGACATCAACATAGGTATCCTAATGAGCTAATAATTCCAGTAATCCTTTCTGGAGACATCTTTTAAAAAGAGTTTTACTTTTTTTAATTAAGTGCTTGCTTCAGGGATTTCATTGCAAATTTTACACCCAAGTCGTGAAAAGGAATGGTTCTGTTGAGTCAGTCTTGGAGAATTTAATGTAAAATAATGGATCAGAAAAGAATACTGATTTGAACAGGTTTATCAAACACAACTCTCCAATACATGTACCGGCGCAAACGTTTTCTAATGAAGCTGCATGCATTGTCGGAGGAACTCTGCAGGGACCGACGAAAATGATGTAAACATTTCAAACATGCACACTCAGTACGTGGTGAATGCCAATCGAGTCTCAGGAACGTAAATACCGAGTAATATTGTAACCTTACTCCTAGCATTTTCCATCTCGTGCAAGCGTAATCTTATTATATTCCTAATTCCAATAATATACTGATAGAAATTGCTCCGTTCACATTTCCATAGAAAGGCAACAAAACTTACAAAAATCGAATTAGAGTTGAGTAACCTAAGCGTCATTAGCTGACAGCGCCTTGCACAATAAATCAAGAACTTATAATTACACCACATGCGCATACTTCAGCGGCAAAAGAGGGACTGCTCGTAGTCTACACTCTAGCCTCTATCCTGCAACTGGTATTGCAACGTTTTTGCGGCATCAACCAATGAAAATACCCCCTCGACCTCACGTGATCATCAAAAGCGAGACGACGAGTTGCAAGAAATGTTGTCCGGTGTAAAGCCCTGGAGCAAGTTGTCTCGCAGCGTGGGAACTTTTGTGGCAACAAAACTGATTGCGGGAGACCTGTTGCGAGAGAAATTGCCTAGTGTAAGAGCGCCTTCATTTGAACATAACTTCGTCTCAGGCGATTTTCGAAACGTCAATTACACGATTAGCTATGGCAACCAAATTGTCTCCATGAGACGTACAATCCCACCCGGACCGATGTCGTGATCCATAAAGTTATGATATCACTGACATTCGCAACAGTGAGCGATTTTCTTAAAATACCAACTCAAAATCTAGTGAACCCTCGTGTGTGCAAATTTCTTGAAGTTTGTGTAAGGTGTTACCCCAATGAGCAACGCAGTAGGAATTAAAGGTAATTTTACTGATAACATTTCGTTCAAGTCCTGTCTTAAGATCTTCTTTGAAGGTCAGGGGATTGCTATGACTTCTAACGGTAATTGTGAATTGTTATGTGACATTTGTTTCGCCTTGTCCTCTTGTAATGAAAGCGGTTCACAGAAAAATTGTATAGGGGCTAACGTTTTGCCAGCAAAGGAACATTAATTGCCAATATCGAGGCCGAATTGCCTCGAAACTATTTTGATAGACTAAACTGACATTGACGATCGATAACAAACGGCGCTAATAATGATTTTAAATCCTCAGTTCATTTATAGGGCGCAGTGTACTGAAAATTATAGAAATCAAAGACGGATTCAGTCCCGATTCTTCTTCAAAGGGAGCTTTTAACAAATCTTTACTGAATATTTCTCCTCAAAATTTCTGTACTTTTCAGCTGTTTATGTCTTACTGCACCTAATTTCCTCTTAATAGTGTTATTTACATTGCTAAATAATTCACTTCATGTACCAGTTGGAAAACTCGACTCTTAAAAACAGCAAGCAAACTGATGTAATCCAACCGGCGGTGGCCCGGCATTACGATTTACCATCAGCAAACCTTCAAATAATTGCCGTGGCGGTTTCGTTTTTATTTATAAATGGGTGGACATTCAGCGCCAATCTTGATAGGATTCCTCGTCTGGGCGTGCTGTTTACATGGTAAGAAATCCCAAATCCATAAATATTTTGATCACGAGGGGTGGCAATCGTAAACAGCAACAAAAAATAGAGTTTTTTACTACGAATCTAGTTACTTGCTAACAACGAAAAGTGAACTCAGTTGAAAAACGGTTTAAGCTGAGTACTTTTTTGTAGCCTCAGATACACCTACGCAAATGAGGAATAACCCGAGGTTTTTAACTTGCGCTTTAAGCCTCTTCAATCATTGTCTGATCGACTGTCAACTGGTGGTGTTCTGCTTAAACGCACACAGAAGTGGAACGTAGTTTCAGACGGGCATCCTAGCTTTTCTTAAAAGCTTACGGTTAGCGTAAGTGTGTCTTCAATTAACGTTTAAGAAATAGCTACGCGATATAAATATCTGAATCATATGCATCACGAAAAGTGAACTAAAACTAGCCTCTGCGAAACTCTTCGAAACCGAGGATTTCCATGCGCATCGGAAAACGGTAAAGTTTTGGCAATTTTAAAATCAGGGATTGAAATCAAGGGACACTGAATATTACTGGAAGATAAGAGCGCATTAGAACTTTGAAGCTGTAATACGCTCTCAACCGAAGAAAGTAACTGAAATACATACCTCAGACACTTTTCTTGATAGTACGGATAGAAAACAATAGAGTCTGTGTTTGACCAGAGTTATGACACACAAAGTATTTTGTCCACGTCTGTAGTCTTTCGTGCACCTTGGTCTGTTAAGGCAACTGTTTGGGCATGCAAGTGTAACGCTGGGCATTAGCGGTCCGTCACAGATTTCGATATAATAGCTGGTATTCTTTTTCTTGCAACTTAGCAACCCCATGCAATTCTCATTTCTTAACATTTACTCTTTTTCAATTTCCAAGGAATCCTCTCAGCTCCGAATCCAGGCTCAATTAACAGCGCTCAACCACCCAGTGCCATGAAAGTGGTAAGGAAGAAATATGTCTACTTTTAACAGTGAAAACAATTTTGTAAAAATGTAGTGAGTGAGAGACAGAATTGTTTGTCCACCAGAACTCTGGAGAAATAACGGATTTTTAGCCGTCGTCCTTGGAAATTAAGACTCAACAGGCCGACAAAACGATTTCTTGCTTTGGCGAGAAAGTTCTGGAGGCTTTGTTCAAATGGTCCCATTTTAAGCCAGCAAGAACTTAAAACGCAAGACGGTGCGAGCAAACAATTTGTCTTCACCGTCCAACCAAACTTTAAAAGGGAGCTTAAGCAACGACGACGTCGACGACAACGAGAATGCCACAAAACAATAGGCTTAAAGAGCAAAAACAATGGCTTCGCACGCTCAGGTCGTGCGTTTTACATTATGGTGCATTTCTTCGACGTTCTCGGCGTCACAACGACGTGAAATGACCAACTTTGCAGTTTTGTGTAGGACGTGAGCACAAGGCGATGGATTTTCCATTGTTTGTCTTAACTTTAACGGCGCTGTTATCAGTTCTGTTCCTGAACAGTAAGAAATTGTTTTACACGCGGAACGAGTTGAATTAAGCGCGAAGTGATTACAATAACTCAATTTTACGTTTTCAGAGGACGTTGCCGTAGCCGCCGTCGTTTTCGTCGTCGTCGTCCTTGGCAGAACGAAGTTCGAGCCATAATTTCAGGGGTCAGCTTTTCTAATTTCCTTACCTTGTCACTTTTTTTTCACAGCTAAATTCAATAGTTTGTGAAGGACAGAAAGCTTTTTTAACATGTCAAAGCATTTTCGATCAAATCAAAATCGTGGAAGCGATGTACGGTCGGAGAGATACATCAATCTGCGTGCATCCTAGTCTTCCCTCGGACACAGTGTGTCAGGAACAAGAAACTCAGATCAACGCACAGGTCAGAGGTCTGTGTGAAGGAGAAAACGACTGTGAAATTGCTGCCAACAACAACTTCATGGCTAAAGCTGGAACAACAATCTGCCCTAATGTGTATAAATACTTGGACATAAAGTACCGGTAAGTGTTATTTACGTGTAAGTTAGTGAACTGAGTGTCAAGTTAAGATTTTCAATGAAGTCGCAACAATCTTGCGTGAAAATTAGCCCTCCCCTTCCCCCCGGAATCATTGATGAAGTCCTCCCGCTGTAGCCCAATTTCACATCATTTTACTTCGTTGAAAGATTCTAGCGTTTTACTGTTTTTGCCGATTGAATGCATAAGGGCTGAAAGCGATTACTATGTGGGACCATTTCCACTCGTTCGTTTACTAGTCTAAACGTGGCTCTTGATGTGTACACTAGAACAGTCGTCACATTTAGTCGTTTACTCGTCTAAACGTGACGACTATTCACAAAATTCATACCATTTTCACTAAACGTACATGGGTAGACCGGGCTTTTCAGCTCTATCGGACGAGCACTGTTCATTTACACAAGTGTGCTGATATTCGCTCTAACGCAGGACAGACGTGAAACAGGGATGGTAACTGAAGGCCAGTCCATGAAGTCAGTCTACCAGTCTACCTGCTTTCTTTGATCTCTTTTAGTCAAGCTTTTCAACAGCAAACGGCTAACTTCATGACGGCTCACATACCGTGGTAACGAAGAGGCATTTTATTTCATAGGTGTGTACCTCGAAGCCCCGATGTCAGTGCAGACAGCCGTTCAGAAAACAGCCAATCAGTAAGCGAAGTCATAACAGCTAATGGCTTGGGAGGCCTGGGATCTTCCTCAGTCACCTCATCCACTTCCTCTTACGTACCGGAAATCACCGTTCATGAACAATTTAAAACTGAACCAGTCACGACTGCTACGTCCCAAGCATCTGTGACTCCAATCAGTCACAGGGACACTGGAAGTGACATCACTGAAGAGTTCGCCCAACCGGATAGTGCCTCTGACGTCGTAACCGAAACATTCCCAAGTAGCGAAGCGTCATCCAAATCGACGGAAGTCAGCGAGACGATTAAAAAGTCAGAAACTCCCCCACAACCGGAGGGGTCTGGGGAAGAGTCGAGCGAGGACGATAGTGGTTCAGGGGAATGGGAGGGACTTGACGAACAGCGAGATATTGTGTATGACATGGATTGGATCGCTTAGCAACCGACGTCCGAAGTAAATATCTTGCTCTCCAGGCTTATCTATCTTTTCTTGGTTGGAAAAGCGTAATCTACATTTCAGTCACGTTTCATTCATTTCTGGCATCAAGCTCTGACGTCGTTGTTTTGATTGAAGACAGTCATCAAACTTTCATCATCTTCGTCATTAGAAGAAAATGAAAAATCTTAAAGAGCCACTCCTAATTTAATAAAAATGCGTTATTGGTTTCGTTGGGCTTGGTTTTTTTTACATACATCAATCTAAAGCCTCTTTGTATAGTAATTTCAGCCACCGGAGTTAGAATTACTTAATCTTTCCAAACGACATCCACGTGCAGTGTCACCATTTCAATGTAAACTGTTGTAAAAACAAACAACAACAACAACTTCACTTTAGCTATTCAGGTTTCAATTATGTTCTGTACGTACAGGAACTTATTTAAAAAAATGTTTGTCTAGATTGTTTTAGGCACATAACGTACGGAAAGAAGATATTAGGCTAAAATCGATCGAATTAAAAAAGAACGAACGAAAAAAATTGTGCAAGTTATAATTAAAGAAGTGTTCCCTTACTGCGCGAATAAAATAAAATATAGTGCGGAACGTTGTGCATGCCTCGTCATTCAAGATGGCGATGAAATGGCACAGGCTTCACTATCGCAAACGAACGAAAAATCTGTCCAAATTTGACAGTTGTAGCTGTCATGAGTCTCCTGTAGCTCAGTGGCATAGCATCCGAACTAGAAATCGGAAGGTCGTAGGTTCAACTCGTGCGAGGAAGAGTCAGATTTTCTTTCGAGTATATATGCCCGAGTCAGTAACGCTAAACTCATCATTTCGAGAGAAATATTACTGATTGAAGAGTTCGCCGCGTGGTTACGCAGGCACAGGGACACGCAGGACATCATAGGCTCTGGCCAAACTATAAAGCGGTCTCCTTCGACGTCGAACGCAACCAGGCGTACTTCATTCATCGTTGAAGAGCTATTGCTTGACAATCTTTTCCGAATCAGCAGTATGATGGTATGTTTGCCACATGACCCTAGTTCAACGGTTTTTCGGAGCGTCGGAAAGCGTGCAACCTCCTCCCAACGGCCAAGCTGGTTGTTCGAAGCAGGGTTAGTTGCAACCTTTGGTTAAGTCCAATTAAAACCTATAGGTTGTCATGGTATTTATTCCGTTTTAGCACTAACCCTGCTTCGAATGACTCGGCCCAGGACCCTGCCCACCCCAAAGAGAAGAAAAAGGGCCTGGAAGCGAGGTTAATTGGGAGCGTGAAAAGCACCCATAACTTGAACGCCAGTACACCCTTGATGAAGCGCGTGTGTAATGGTGCTTTAAGTTGTCACAGGCACAACGCAATGTTGTTTTATTTACGAACCTAGTTAAGACTGCTGTTCAGTCAATCGGACCACTCCTTTGTTGTTATGGTCACGGGTAGCACAATTGCGTCATCACTATTTTTAGAATTCTCCGCCATTACGAACCTTCTGACCCTACCACCATGTTGGAAACCAAAATGGCCAAGAGTTTTAATGATTGGTAATTAGCGATAATTCTCGGATATAATTCTTTTAGTTTTGAGTTTTAAACCTTAGGCAGAAAATATTTTCGCCAGTCACCGATTGTCTCATTCTGCAATGAGTGTTTCAAGTGTGAAATTTGTCAGAACATATTTTGTCATTTCGTACATGTGTATTAACGTTTAGTTGGTGACGAACTTAATTCATGTTTTAGAAACATTTTAGCCTCCTGCGAAGTCTGGAATTAAGATAAAACTAATGGTAAGTGACATTTCCTTTATTTGAGTTTCAACAGTTCTTAATTGTTCTCATCGGTGAAATACGAGGAACGATGGCTCGAGTTTCTTCTTGAAATGGTAAACACGTGAATTCCTAAATTGTTTTCTAAAAAGCCGACACATGATAACTTTTGTATCTTGTTAAGAAAATTGCTCTGTATCAACTTAGGATTGATTTTTCTCTTAACCAGGTTATAACGCGTTTATTTTTTATTGTAGACTGCATTTCGGGACGAAAACACCTTTATTTGTTAAAAATGGCCAAGTTTAGATTTTTTTGTGCACCTTACGGTGAAAATCTTTTGCGGGTACCAGTGGTTTGGTCAAAGGGGTAATTGTTGTGCCAATTAAACCTAAACAAAGGAGGCGTGAAAACAGCCTATTGTGATCTAAAAATGGCGGAAAGAAATTGTTTGTAGACTACAGGTATGACGCCGTAGTGACATTTACTGCAAGTCAACCGCGTAGACAAGTCCTGCCACAAGTCTGATAAACGTGTCTGGGAAGCTTATCCTTTGAAACATAGCTTTTCTTTTTTTACCTAAATGGTCACGCGTGGTTCAACAAAGAAGTGCCAATTTTCAGTGCTCCTTATTTAATTTTCCAAATGCCACTTGATATCCCACGCCTCTTTTGTCACGCCTTGAAAGTCCACTTTACTCGACTTCAGATATGAGTTTCCAATTTTAAACCAGTCGCGTCCACAAAACTATTGCTTCTCGTTTCTTTTCACAAGAAAGCTTTAAAGGCAAGAATTGGTTAACTGGTGATTGTCGAAAGCACGCACGCGGAGTTGATCAGAGAGCTCGTTCTCGTAATTCACCTTGTACTCGTTGCCAAATCTGAAGGTCGCCATTATCTCTTTGAAGGCTTTTGATGCTGAAAATGTCGTCGATTAAATTTACGAGCCCATCCCAGGGGGGAAGGGGGTCCTTGTTCCCGAAATTACTACTACTACTACAGACGAGGGTATTTACCAACACCAACTCGGGAAAAAATTAATTCCGAACTTTTTCCCAGCTTTTTGATCCCTAAAAATGGTTTGTGTTCCCTTGTTCCCTGAGACATTTTGTCTTTGTTCCCCTGTTCCCCATTTTTTATTAGTCATGTTTCCTTGTTTCCCAAAACCCCTGGGGGAAGGGGGGGGGCTCATTTACAGTCATCCAGGAGTGATGTAATATTTCAAAATTCAGTGTCAAACAGGATGTGTTAAATTTGCCACATGTGATATCAAGAGAGGATAATAGGACAGAGAGCGAGCCTTATGGCGTTTGCTGGGATATGTGAATTTCACTAAAGTTATTTTTCACACCGTAAGTCGGTTTCCAGAGAAGTCCACAAACCTTAATTCTGACTTATTTAAAATTGTAAAATCATTAAACAGTGCGGAGTTATGCTTATTGCAGCAAAAATGTGGCATATGACCCAAAACATCCAACATTAAAGGCACGAGAGCCATAAATCACTGTTTGCAGACGTACCGGGAAACAGACTTTTGTCACTAAAAAGAACTTTACTAAAATCCACATATCCCAAAGGCTAGACTGGGTGTTTCTCTCTCTGTTCCCTCATCCTCTCTTGGTGAAATTTATTCCAAGTAAGTGTGACAAGAACTGAGCAAAGATTGTGTCACTTCTGCCGATAAAAGTGAGGCATTGCCCTTGTTTCGCACAAGAAAGTAAAATCGAAATTTCGTTTCCAGGACCCGTCATCTCCACCCCTCTCCTCTGTGGGTTATGAGAGTCCCTGGTAACGAGGTTGGTAATTGAACACGAAGCGACAATATTTCATGAAAGCTTGTCTTGGTTTCTCACGTCTAAATCACTTACCATTCAAAAAAGAAAGTAATTTGAGATATAATAGAAAAGTGATAGATAAACCAGGGGGGCTCCCCTTCGTTTAGACTGGACAGTGCCTCGGTTTCGAAGAAAAGTCGATGCAGGGTTATGGGCTTTTGGTCAATGGCATTGCACGTAGACGCGACAGAAAGGGACAAGAAACAGTAAAGTGAAGGTAGGAAGGCCTTAGTGGGAGAGAATATTAATATTTCCACCGCTATTGTGTTCGTTAGAAAACTATAGCTTTCATGAAATATTTTCATAACTTGGTCGTTGAACACGACTACGTTTAGGGGCCTGTGATTTCAAGAAAAGACTCCGAGGGACAACCATGTGACGAAGGACGGCGGATAAGTTTCTTGCATTGCACGTTTCGATTTGCTGTCCCTCTGCGCTTGCGAGTAGTTTCTGGGAAGCGGTTAAAACGCATGAAGGGCATTCATTTGCTAGATGTAGAGAACGTAAACAGGATTTTCCCGTTTGATGTTTTTCTTCTCTCAGGAAGTGTCAGTACAGCCGAAGACCAGTATGTGGTGCCTGGGTCTTCTAGTTGGTTTATTCATTATCAGAGTTCAAGGCTCCTCATTTGGTAAGTCAGGTGATTGCACCAACCCAGGTCACAGCCCTGGGTGGGAAGACCTGTTTTCCAAGTGGCTGACTGAACGATAAAAATCTCCTAGAAAAGCCGTCAACGATCACGTGTTTCAAGGGCTTATGTCACACTATATTTGGTCTCACCTCAAAATGCTAAATAGTAAGGAGAAGGAGACCGTGCATATGGAGAATGGCTAATATTGCACTAAACTTTAAAGTGAATAATGTAATTGTTGGTCCAGTAATAAGCCGAGGATTGTCGTCCCAGTGTCTAAAAATTGTTAGCTCAGTTAAGTGCATTTTTGCTCGTTGGGAAAGTTTGCAAACAAAGAAAATGGAGCCAAAAATACAATTCTAATCATCTCAGGTTTGGTCAGATTATTACCATCAAAGATAAAATTTAGCGACCTTGACGCGGACTGTAGAATGAATGATAGCGTGTAGAGCTGTTCTCGGTAAGATTGAAACACATTATTAACTGATACAAAATGTTTTGTTGACATTAGGAATCTGCCCCGGGAGATGCTCTCCAGGATGTTATCCCAGTTGCAACGCAATTTGCTGTTACACTGCCCAACAATCACCACTGTATCAACAACAAATAGTACAACGGCGCCCGCAGCAACAGCTGCAGCGGCAGTTTTATTACAGGCCAGCTGTTCAGCCCGCACCTTCCCCAGCTCAATATCTTCAAGCCTTGCCCGCAGCTGTTCCCGCCCCAGCCTTTGCTGTTGCTTCCGCACCCTCTCCCGCTCCTGTTGCTCCTCCAAAACCTCCCTCACCGCCCCCCTGTCCGGCGGATTGTCCGAAGGATTGCTACCCACGGTGTTCTGACGAATGTTGTGCTCCCAAGCCTCCCCCAATGCCTTTGTATCTAAAAAGGAAACAATCAGTTGCAGTGGCTTGTGAGGGACACAAACTGAAGATTAAATGCCCGAACAAGTAAGTATATGACGAAGCCTTGAGGATTCACAGCCAACCAACCTTTGTGAAACTTTAAAATGAATCTCATGACTCACCTTACATAGTTATTGATTGTATACCATCACTAGACGGGTTTCTAGTTGAGCATCGAATGAAAATTCGTAATTGGTTTGGTCAATGCAAACTGGTTCCCAGGGTCCTTCTTTGGAGGAGAGACCCTGGGAACGAGGTTGGGTTTGGTGTTGTATTGCTATGCTCCGTAACTGTGCAAAATTTTGGCGCCACTTTATCAGCTAATCAGAAGTCAGATACAAAACGAAGACGAATGGCGGCTTGCCCCGCGTTTTTCCGCGCTTAGCTTATAACTGCTTTCCCATTGGAAAGCAATTAGCTGTAACCATTCTTGCTTTCCGATTGGAAAGCAAGAGAGCTTATTCACAATGACTTTGTGTTAAGCATTGTTCTTATCATGCAAATTAAACTGTGCATTTCTCAGGGCAAACAACTTAAGGTCGAGAGATTTTAACGATATTTTACATCTTCAGATGAATTTTTTTCATGTTCATTGCGTGTTTACAGCCTCAAGCAGTAAACTAGAACGATTACACGAGTTAATTGGATGTTTTTGAACAAAAAAAAATCACAGATGAAGCAGAGAAGAAGTGAAACTATCGAGGGGAAGTCAATGTGATTAATTTTGATGATAGGTATTTGATTTTCAATATTTAAGTATGCTTTTAGCAATGCTACTTTAACGTTGTGATAAGTCGATTTTCCAGAATTTGCCGTTTTTCTAGCGTTTGTCCCCTAGCAGAGCACATGGCTGATTTGCATGACAATTTAAAAACAGTCATGGCCGCTATCGTGAATAAGGCCGATTATATGTAACCGCGCGATCCTATTCCGATTGGGATCGGTTACTCTCGGTTACTTATAATTGCAGTACCAATTGGGTTGATGATCTGCTAATGTCGTGGATGATCCTCACACTTGATTGAAAACTACTCTAATATCTCTACGTTCTGTCTCTCTTTGCCAGGTATGATCGCATCGCCATTTACAGCACTTTTTACGGCAGAGACGACAACAGTACGTGTCAGCACAAAATTCTCCCCTCTAAGGGTCACTGCGTGCAGCAAGAGCAAAGAATCAATACAAAGTTGTATGACCTGTGTCAAGGAGAAAACAAGTGTACCGTGGCAGCTACTAATTCTTTTCTTGGAAGGAAGAACTCCATCATTTGCCCTGATGTGTATAAATACGCAAGAATTATCTACCGCTGCATACAGCATCCAAAAATTGTGCCGGTGAGTGGGTTACTACGGTTCCCAAACTCCCTGACTAGTTGTTCCAGGTTTATCATAAGAGAGGTAAAATCGCAGAAAAGCCACCTGGCTCAAACGGCTTAACTGGCTTAACCGGCTTAACCGGCTAAACACGGCTTCTGAAGCATGGAAGCAACGGATCGCTATTGGATCACTATTGGACGTTTTTGAAGGAAACTGCGCATCTCTTTACCGATAAACCCGCAGGCATCTTATAAGACTTATAATGGCTGTGTACGTTTGGTTGCGGTACCGGTAGACGCATTTTTCGAAGAAAAAAGTTATCCCCAAGCTTGCGCCGGCCACGACCATTCAATGAATGATTCCATTACGGCATCCAAAATGAATCACAGTTCCTGTTAGTTGCCTATCATTGACGCTTATTTTTGTTCCCTCTAGGTGTGTTCTTTACCCTGCCACAAACCATACAAGTGTTTCCCCAGATGCGACATAACCTGCTGTTCTCCCCCGCCGCCTCCACCCCCTCCTCCTCCACCGACATGTCCTGGGGCTTGTCCAGCAAAATGTTTCCCAACCTGTTCCCTAGCCTGTTGCTCCCCTCCGGCGCCTCCCCGTGCCCCAGCGCCATTCTATTACCCGATGCGTTCTGCGGCCCAGGCTGTCACATCAAGATGTCCGGGATCTTGTCCCGCCATTTGCGCTCCTTTGTGTTCCGTGCGATGTTGCATCGCTCGGAGTGTAGCGCAACAGAATGCTGTCAGACCGCTCACTTACTCGGCCCCCCGTGTTTCGCAAGCGACAATCCGATACCCCGGTTACTATCCAGCTGCTCCCCAAAACAACTACAATAATTACTACAGGCGGTACGGTCAGTTCGCACGAGCAAGAGCACAGTATCAGAATCCGTACGGAAGATATCAGATTTATAGAAGGCCCTCTTATGGAAACTGGCCGATTTACCAGAATGCCAGAGGCTATCGATATCAGGGATAGTGCAGATAACGGAGAAAGTTATCGCTAACACTTCTTAGAATTCGAAGCCAATAGGAATGGGGACAAAGGCGGAAACGGCTTTGTGCAGTGGTTGCATTGTATTTCGGTCAACACTTGACATATCACGAATGCACCAATGTGCTGTGTACAATGGTGTACATGCCAAGTACATCAGTGTACATTGGATAAAATTTTTGAAGAAAATCCACTGATGATGACAGGATATATTTTCATGATGTTTGAAACTTTTGAAAGTAATTTAATGGCTGCGCCCTATTTTCCTTGAAGCACTTTAGAAACGTGCCTCGATTATTAATTTATTTTACCAGCCTGCTATAATTTGGGCTGCAATTCTAACACGCGAATTAACTCGCCTTCGCAATCAGCTTTGCTTCAGTTCCATCGATATCGAGTATTTACAGTAAATTTGATTTGCCTTTACTCCCTGGCTAATCGTTTTCCTTGTGCGCATGCGCTGACACAGCCTTTAACGTCCCAATCTCGTTCCCAGAGCCAATGTCACCCTTTTCCAGTGGAACGAGCAACGGACGCTCTAGTGATCCCTGGTGCTGACAAGGGGGGTTGCAGCCCCTGGAAGCGAGGTTGTTCCGCGTCCAATCAAAGCCAATCGCATTGCGCATGTCTAGTGAACAAAGTTGACTCCTTTGCCACGTTTAAAGGGGCTAACTAAAAGTAGACAAAAATGATCAGGCAAACTTAAAATATTTGTACTGGAGAGAGAGCCGTTTTCTACAAAGATTGCTGGAGGAGGCAAAGCAGTATATTTTATAATCAGTGTAAATATTATTATTTCTTCAAGGTACGCATATTTATTCATTTTTAATCCCTTAATGTTATCGCTAATCGGTGTGATCTCTCCTCCTATATTTCAAAATCAAATAAAGAGGAAAATAAAGCAAGACGAACTCTCTTGTTCTGAGAGAATAGCTGGGAACCTGTGGTAATTTGACAAGTGGGCAGAAATGATGAAATTAACCGTGTTTGATGCATGAAATATCTCTTTGTTTTATTTTGTATAATTAATACATTCCACGATTGAGTTTATAATTACTAGCTTGAAAGCTTTTTATGGAGTTCTAGTTTCGATAGAAAATAGGCGATCAGAGAATGGATTTGTATTAGCAGGTGAACTCTCCACTGAGACGAGAATTTCAGGTCTATCTGTCGAAGACAAAAACAATGAAGACCTCAGCGAGTGTTCCGGATTGATCAGGTAGACAGGTTATTCCCCCTCCCTCCCCCCCTCTCATCCCATAATTACTTGTACCAAACACTTTCTGATAGCTAATTAGTCTAGAAATGTTAAGTCGCCGGGAAGTGTCCACTTGATACACCCACTTACTCTCGTCCCCATTCTTTCTAGTCATTTAGCTCGTGGGGTCTGGAACTTTCCTTGGACGAGCTGTTCGAAGCACCCTTGGAAGTAAAGGGCGATTAAAAACTGTAGATTCTCATGGTATTCGTCTTGGTTTAGCCGACCCTGCTTTGCCAGCAACTCCGCCTTTGGAACTAGAAAGAATCCCACCAGCTGCCAGTGCCCTGCAGCTTGTCAAGTGGGTACTCTCTATATTCGAGAGCTTGATGCCTACAGAATTTGCCGAGCTGAATGCGGTTTCAAACGTTTTCCAATTTGTATTCCAGTCAGAATTCTTTTCCAGAAATGATTGTACTCTCGTCATTAAAGTTAAATGTTTGCTTTTTAGCTTATGACCTACCGCTGTGTCAAACCCTTTTAGAAATTAACAATAGTCTTCCTTTTCTTGCCAGCGGTGCCTTTTCGCCCTTCTGGTTGGCTGAAAATCAAAATGAATCTCCTGCTGTTAAATCACCTCACATCATATTGTTTCCAAGGCTTAAAAAATGTGATTACTGAATTAATGCAGAAATGGGGTGACCAAAAATCAAGGCTAAATGAAAAAACTGGATGGCCATATATTGAAGGAAAGACATGACGGCAAAGCTAATGTCAGCGAGAAGCTAAGAAGTTAGAAATTCACGTAGTTTTAACTATTTCGCCGTAATTTCACCCGTTCAACGAGCACAAGGTGGCCGAACTACCCAGGACTGCAGGAACTGAATAGTCAGGAACGGCGTTGAAGAAAGGAACAGCAGTAAAAACTTCACTCTGTTATGTGCCGGCGACGTCGTGAATTTCGTCCTTCTTTAATTAAAAGAGGGCAAAGAAATGTGCCAATTCTATCCCGAAACTAACTGACGTTTCTCGTGGCTTGCGCACAGTTTCGCAGCATTTGTTGTTGCCTCGTTTTCGCGCGCTGCAAGAAAAATTTCGGGAAAAACACTACAACATATCGTCGTTTGCGGGGACCTTAAGGCACTTGCAGCATCTATAGTTATAAAGTGCTTCTGCGAATAAATTGACGAATACCATTATTTGTTTTTGATCAAGTCGCTGAGAGTGAAAAGAAAGACACTACGAAACTGAAGGCAACGTCGTCAGTTCACCCACACGTTTTTAATCTCACACAGCGCGGATTCCCTGGATTAATTCTGGTGAGATATGAAAAACACAATTGAGCATCTAAAAATAAGTCTCGAATAAGATCAAACTACAAAGTTCCTTCGCAAGACGGCGTCTTCTTTTGGCCTAAAATACAACAAAAAAGGCAAATACAACAAAAAGGCAATCGGCAGACTTTTAGCCGCTACAACCCTGCCGAAATTTTGGGAAAAAAAACCTACGATCAGAAATGCTGTTTATTTTACTTTGGCAGTGAGGTG
>BLFK01000540.1:220736-230562 GCA_014634185.1 Astreopora myriophthalma
AAAAAGCCAGTGATTAATTGATTCGGTTATTCAGCAAAATATTTCAGCTTTTGTCTTCCCTTAAAGTTCTTCAGCCGGCACTGTTCTTCCAGTTCTAGAACAGTGGTTAGAGAATTGAAACCATTATTTATTTATCTTCTTCTAGTATATGGCGTTTGAATATAGAGAGAGAATTAAAGAATTTCCAACTAAAGCGTTCCTTCGCCGAACTATCAGTCAATGTTGCAAGAGTAAGGCTAATGACTTGGGGTCTCCTATTAGCATCGTTTTCGCTTGTTTCCTGACATAAGGGAGACTGCGGCATGTCAGGGTGAAGCTATCTATTTATTTCCGCTAAACAAATTTGGCGGGATCTGATACATCACATGTTCAGGTTAGCTGCTCTAGAATAAAAGCTGAATCGGACTGCTCGCAATCATGAATGATTTTAACTTTTAAGACCAGAATAACCATAAGTACCGGAATCCAGGAACATTATTAAAACAGAGTTAATCAAAGCGATGTGGAAAAGAAAAGAAAATGAAATAAAACCAGATGTTCTAAAAAAACAACAAAATTTGAATAAAGAACCACTATCATCAAGGGGTATCAAAACTCAAGTTCGAGGGCCTTAAAAATTATTGTGCAAGTCTGGTGTCTGAGCAATACGTGGTAAATGGCTACTGAGTTCATGTGAAGTTCAGGTTTGAGGGTGCGGATTTCCTGTTTTACCGCAAAATTGCAAAACACTTTTGAAAAGGGCACATTTCTTATACCCTGACAACACAGTCAGTAACCTTGGAACGATGAAGATGGCCTTGTTTGGCGAAACGTGAGCGGAAACGTTGTCAACTTACTAAGTCAATATTTATCATAATGATTGGATAATCTTTTGTTGAAGAGTACACATGCCGCATGACTTTTGCAAGACTTCTTTCTTCTGTAAATACAATCTTTATTCAAGAGACTCCTTTTACGGACTCCGCCAACTTCCGCTGTTAACGGAGTGCAAATAGCTGCATCGTAAACAAACGGAAAAATTCTTCTCAAGGTTACCGCTGACAAGCATTTGACCTTTGCGTTTGTTTTCCATCGTTTTCCATTTTCAGTTGTTTTTGTCGGTCATACTGGTACATTATGCTCAACTATTCCTTGTTTTTGACTCTGAAAGACTCAGATACAATCTCAAATGGGTCGAGTGACTGAGCTGAATGAACAAGCGATGGAACTAGCGATAAAAGTAATTTCCTTGAGGAATTTATCTTCGTTGACAAGCGAACGTCGATGACTACCACTCCTCCAAATGCAAAGCCAATGCAAGCATCCCTCTGAATAGCTTTCGTTACGTCATGGAGGAAGAAGATGGCTTTTTCAAGGACCAAATTTGCACTTTGACTCCTGATGAGCTCTTTGACGCCTTCATTCAATCTAGCGATCTCGTCGATACTATCGATGTTTTTAGAAAACTATGCTCGAGTGTCGGCGTCAACCCTCGAAATCACAAGACCTTGTACGCTTCACTCAAGGCCAAATTGACGTCCTGGAAGTGCAAGTCACTTTGGGCAAAATTAGACAAGAGAGCCGAGCATAAGGACTACAAAAACAGACCTTGTGGCAAGAACAAAGTGTTGGTTATAGGTGCAGGGCCGTGTGGCTTGCGAACCGCCATCGAGGCCGCTTTGTTGGGAGCTTACGTGGTTGTTATAGAAAAGCGAGATCGCTTCTCCCGAAACAATGTACTGCACCTGTGGCCATTTCTAATCGTGGATCTGAAAAATTTAGGAGCCAAGAAATTTTTCGGACAGTTTTGCGCGGGAGCTATCGACCATATTAGTAAGTACTGAACTCAGTTTCTATCCGTTTCTCGTACGTGTTGACACTTCCGGAAAAGTATACCATTCATTCCAGACGAAATCGATTATTGTATTATTGAGTCGTCTCTATTAACTTTTAAAAGACTCTTTATTGAATCGTGTGTTTTTTTTCAATGTCCAGAAGCAATCTAACCAAACAAAGTAGTGATCTAGACAGAGTCTAGATTCTGTCAGCTAAAAATATGCTAATTTACAATGGAATGTTAGAGTTTTCTTTTCGTACCCCGATTATCGCAACAGTGGTTTTCGACATGGTACAGATTTCGTGTGACATCTCAGCTTGAGCCAAAGAAAAAATTATCAACAAAAGAATAGTTTTACCCGCATACTACGGTGCAAAAGCAGCTGGTGTTTACTTCTGTAAATTCTTAAAATTGCATAATATGCAAAAAATCCCAAGGCACAACCGATTCAAAATTCTATGCGAGAGCACTTACGGCGATAAACAAGATATGGTTCGTCAAATTGTTCGCATCCTATTTGATTTGCAACCCTACTAAAGAAACGCGATTTTAAAGTATGGTACTGTTAGAGTATGGTTTTTCTGTTTAACAGGGGATTAGGAACAGCCGGTAGCTTTCATTTTGCTGTATTCGTATTAAGCTTAATTATAATTTATTGTCAATATTGTGCCTGTAGTATTGTTGTGAGTTCGTTATAAGGCAAAAGAGCTCGGAAAAGTTTTTTGGTTTTCAGTACATAGAAGAAGAGATAATTTTTTTAACTTGAAACCCAGAAATGTCCCTTCGAAACAGATTTCCCCCACTTCAGCTATTTTAATATTGCAACAATTAGTTGTCCTAGTGACCTCCTCGCATGCTATTGTTCTGATAAAAATTAGTAAAACTACTAAAAAATGTAACGTGGTTGAACAAAACTTGAACATTGTACAGAAGGAAGCTACTTGTTTGCTTACTGTAAGATCTATCAGGCTATCTTTTTGAAAAAGATTGTCATGTATTAAAAAATCTGTTGAATAAATTTGACACTTGATTCACTTCCTTACAGTTTTAAACTTCCTTGTTCTGAAGAACAATTTACGGCATGAGTCATTTTTAATTTGAATAATGTTCAAGTATTTTTTTTTTATCCCAAGCTATTTATGCAAATTAGGTATGTGGTGGTAGATGTCAATTTAACGATTCAAAAGAATCCTCATGTTATTTGCTGAAGTTATCTTAAACCAGTTGAAATTCTATTGATTTTGTCATGTATTTTATGTGGAAGTGGTATTCTGAGTGAAACAAACAAGATCAACATTTTTAACAAAAATATTAAAAGTGTCATTGTTGCATAGAATTCGTTTCTGAGAGAATGTATTAGGGTGATAAGAGTGAAGTTTTATAAAGCATCTTATACTTTAAACTGTCCATAAACTCAGCCATCCCTTAGTAGTGAGGAAAAAGTGCTAGTGTAAATAGTTTTCTGTGGTCTTGATATGGTTTAGCTAAAACTGACATTAAGTCTAGACATGTCATTCATTCCTGAACGCTAATACCTATTTTGCAGGAAGATAAAGTATGGAATTAAAGGAATGTACCCCAGGCTAGTAAATGAACTTGTCATTTTGGATCAAGTTTGACCGCATTCAGTTTTTTCAACTGAACATGGCTTGGTGGTCAGATATAGCCTCCTTCAAGGAAAAGAAACTACTTTTCAGCCCTTCTAATTATGCAAATGCCTGTAGCAGGTGATAAAAAAGGGAGGCAGCTGTTTTCATGACCTTCTCTGTCTGATTGATATTTTCACAGGTATTCGAAGACTTCAGCTTATTCTTCTCAAAGTTTGCCTCCTTCTTGGAGTACAAATTTATCCTAAGTGTGGATTTTGCAGTATAGTGGAGCCGACTGAGAGTGAGTAATAAAAACAGTATAAACATTTTGAGGATACACTTACAGCAGTTGTCCTGTGTTTTGACAGCTTTTGACAAAATGTTCTTGCCCTTTTAAAATATCTTTTTAGGCTTTAAATTTACTTTGAGTAATCTGTGTAAGCACTTGTTGGGGAGCAAAGTTTTTTATTGTTTAATTAAACTTGGATTTCCAATTCCGGCTTGCTGTTCTACTGCCAAGTAATTGACAGCTGGAACATTAATCAATATTAATTTCTAACAAAGGTGAATATGTTTGGACTTGTTAGAGGTAAGAGTATATATTATGATTCTGGGGTATTAATAAAGAATGCACACAGTCTGATCTCGAGATAATTATGTCAAAATGTGCAAACCCTGGGAATTTTATTTTATAACTGAACTAATTGTGATCTATTTGTAGGTCATGGCTGGAGAGGGACATTTGACCAATCCTCCCATCCCCTCAACAAATTTGATTTTGACATTATTGTTGGAGCAGATGGCCGACGATCAGCATTGAAAGGTTTTAAAGGCAAAGAGTTCCGTGGTAAACTTGCCATCGGAATAACTGTGAATTTTATGAACAGAAATTCAAAAGAAGAAGCCCGAGTTGAAGAGATAAGTGGTGTAGCATTCATCTTTAATCAACAGTTTTTTCAAGACCTAAAGGATAGTACAGGTATTGACCTGGAGAACATTGTTTACTACAAAGATGAGACACATTACTTTGTTATGTGTGCAAAGAAGAACAGTTTGCTTCAGAAAGGAGTCATCAAGAAGGTGAGAGTTCTATGAGGAATAAATATTGGTCCTGTGTTACACAAACATGTACTATTCAGTAATTAAACATTTCACCGCATTATTTTGTAATTAAACCCACAGCTACTTGCAGTTTAATCATACCAAACACATGGTCATGTTATTGTACCTCTGTCTTTGTACCCTGCACGTATGTAATTTACAGCCAGTGCATTACAATTCAGTTTTGGACATGTAACAATGGATAACAGCTGAAAGAGAGAAACACAGAAGTGGTGTTTTATCAAGGCATACGTCTCCAATGGATGACAGTTGCCATTTCAGTCAGTACATTGTATGATATTTAAATCAGTTAAAAGAACTTTAAAACTGTCTTCAAGGCAGACACTCGGTCCTTACTTTCTGGAGATAGAGCTGCCACCCAAGCTCTCTCAGGTACATGTACAGTAGCTAGAATTCTAGTGTGTTGTTTATGTAAACCCTTTTTAAATTGTATTTTAAAGGATTTTCAGGATGCCTATGATCTCCTTCAAACAAGCAATGTGAATCATGAGAAGCTATTGGCATATGCCAGAGAAGCTGCCAACTTCTCCACTAACAACCAGCTTCCTAGCCTTGACTTTGCCTTGAATCATTATCACAAGGAAGATGTGGCCATGTTTGATTTCACCTCGCTGTATCACTCAGAACATGCGGCAAAAATCTATGAAAGAAGAGGACGTCGGCTTCTTGCACTAGTAGTGGGGGACAGTTTACTGGAGGTAGGTAGCGTTAATAGAAAAGGCATTGTTTATCAGACAAAATCGAAGTGCTCCGAGCAAACAATGACTGTGTCCTACATGTACCAGTGTGAGTGACTTTTGAGTGCATGTTTTGTCATTAATTTGCAAAATTGTGGTGGTTTGCACAAGAAACAATTTGGCATGTAACTGGGGAGCATGGATGATTAATTTAATTAGTGGTGAGAGCACTCAGCTCCTACTGCCACTTTGGCCTGGATATCAATTCTGGATGATAACTTATGTAATTATGTGAATTTATTTTTTTGTTGGTTCTCTTCTCTGCTCTGCTCAGAGAGGTTTTCCCCAGGTACTCTGCAGAAATCCAACATTTCCAAACTCTAATTCAGTCTGCATACTGTGGATGAGTAGCTACTCTGTGGAGGTGCTACTCCATGGCCTTTGATCTTCCTAGATAAGTCAGGAAGAGGACAGGACCTCTGCCAGCTGTCTTGACTTTCTTTGATTTGCGGCTCATCCACCAAAATGGATGAGTCAGTCCAGTTTTGAGTGGTCAAACTGGTTTTTTACCGTTTGCGCATGATCACTCGTCAGGCATGACCAGTATTTTGATTTGAATTTACGTGGGCATGGCAGTTACAGAAAACAGAAAGGCAATAATTTTTGTTTTGTGCAAGTCAAAAACATAAGGCACTTGAAAAGTATAAACTGTGTTATGTACATAAAATTATTTAAATTATTGAGTTACGGCATGTCTTTCAGAGCGATTTTGGCCAAAATATAGAATGTTTATTTCACTTTGGCGGATTCTGGTCATGTGTGACTGATGCTCGGTTACATTTGAATTTAACACATGCTCAACAGGAAAAGTTGAGGTGGCTGGCAGAGGTCCCTTCCTCTTCCTGACTTATCTAGGAAGATTGAAGGGCCTCTGCTTGCAGGGTATGGAGGTGCCAACTCTGCTAATTCCAAGTTGTAATTATTTATTTATTTATTTATTTATTTATTACAGGATTACTCAATCCGTTTCCCCTGCTTCACCCCAGAGCATATTAAACATGTAGAAGTGGGAATGATTCACAGCGATTTGTTTTTGCACTGACAGTCTTTCATTGTGTTGTCTCTCAGTGATGATTTACAAATCATTCACATTGATTCTGTTTTGTGCTTTAATAGGGAACCAAAAGCAAAAAATTACCACCCAACATTTTATTTCGAATGTGAGTACTGAATCAGTATGGCACACTTTGTTTTCAGCCATTTTGGCCAACCGGTTCAGGATGTGCGAGGGGATTCCTGGGCTGTTTTGATGCAGCTTGGACAATGAGAGGCTGGGGAATGGGACGAGAACCTCTCGATCTTCTTACAGAAAGGGACAGTATTTACAGGCTTCTCGCTCAGACCACTCCGGAAAACATTTCCAAGAATTTTGAAGAATTCAGTATAAACCCTGTCACACGATACCCTAACTTGAATAAGTCCTGTGTATCTCAGAATCGAGTGAAGCACTTGTTTGATAATAAAGATGGGCCCATAGACCAACAAAATGGTTCTGAACCCATGGATACAAGCAAGGATGGCCTCAATGCTGTTGAGGGAGGAGGTGAGGGGTGGAGTGGGGTTGTTGTGTTGGTGATGGTTTGGTTCCAAAGTGGAGCTCTCAAGCCACACGCACTGAGGGCTGGACTTATGCCCTTGGGAGGGTGGTGTTCCCATGCTGCACAACGTATCATATTGATATGTATATTTATACTGACAGACGAGTGTAATGACATTTTTCAGTAACTGCCAAAGTTCTCATGCACTCATTGGTCCATTCTAAAGACTATGTCATGTGCACGCTGTCTTGGATGGAAATTAAAACCGTTTCTGTTGAAATCTTTCATCCTTTTTTTTCTTTGTAAATTTTCTATGCAATGACAACAGTTTTCCATGGTCTGTAAATTCTTATAGATCACAGAAATGACATCTTAAAAAGTTTAAAACTGAAATGGAACCACAAGCTGCAGACAAGTGGTTTCACTACCAAGTTTTGGACGTTTGATTTCTGTGGTGTATATGTAAGGAGTACATACCATGGAAAACTCTCATCACATTGTTAAATACAGTGTAGCTAGTGAGGATCTCTTGCCATTTAGTCTGGGTAAAGGCATGGAACTCAGAGACTTGAATATTGAAGAGGAAATCATTTCACAAGGAACAGGTTTCTCATTTGCACACCTGGAATCTAGCACCCCCTCTCCATGCCTAAAGGGAAAACAGTTTACCGATAAAATTTGTTCCAATGTGTTCAACTTACAGTAAGAGCCCTGCAAAAAGAATTCAAAACTTGTGTAATTATTTTGAGTAGTATGAACTACATATTTATTTGTAGGGACATGTAGCATGGTTATGCAGGTGCATTTTGTGAAATATTCTGGCCACTGTACCATTTGTGATTTCTCTTTTCTTTCTCATTGAAGTCAATGCAAGGAATCTGTTGAAATGGTGTCAAGAACAGACAAAGAAGTACAAGAATGTAAAGATCAATGATATGTCAATTTCTTGGAAAAGCGGGCTTGGCTTTTGTGCAATTATTCACCGTTATAGACCAGATCTAATGTAAGTTGCTTGAATTTTCTCCTCCTTTTATGAAAGTGTATTTCTAACTGAAAATGTTTTTCTTTAAACCAGTGTCATTTTAGTTAGGGGATATGAGCTGTGGAACCTTCTTCTGGGATATTTTGATTTGTCTATTGATCTTTTATTTTGATACAATCTCTTCTTTCAGTGATTACTCTTCATTGTCACCGAAGAATCATTTGGCAAATCTTGATCTGGTAAGACATGAATCCCTCAGGGGTTTTGGGGAACAAGGCAACATGACTAATTTGAACTGGGGAACTGGGGAACAGGGGAAAAAAGACAAAATATCGCAGGGAACATGGGAATGCAAACCATTTTAGGTATCAAAAAGCTGGGAAAAAGTTCGGAATTAACAATTTCGGGAACAAGGGAACACAAGCGAATTTTTAAAGGGAACAAGATAACAGCCCCCCCCTCCCCCCCCCCTGGGAGGGGCTCAGACATGACTTTGTATAGTTTTAGGTGCAATGGTTTGAGGGAAATCTAGAAAAAAATACCTGAAAAAATTCCGGGAAATTTATTTCCAGGAAAACATAGGGTGCATTTTTGGGGGACTATTGCAGAATAAGAAGAGACGGAATGGTCGGTTTGTGCGTTTTTTTTGTTTGTTTGTTTGTTTGTTTGTTTTTTTGGGGGGGGGAGACGTATTCCATTTTCACAATGAACGGAATAGTATTCCGTTCATTCTCGTCTCGATGGCAGAATGAACGGAATAAACAATACGGTTTACTCGGAATCCACAGAATACGCGTTTTTGGGGATTATTTTGGCGCCCAAATCGTGCGCGGCCGCCAAATGTCTCTCTTAGTCGTGTCCAGACTATTCCGAGTGTTAGTCCTCAGGTCACCTCTGCAAGAACCATTCCGTCTCGAGTAATCCTGTAGCTCGTCCTGACCTGCATTTTCATCGGTCCCTATGACCTGTAGCTTCTTTTGTTATCAGGGCTAGGGTCATTCTTTGTGTTGTATCAGCTATTGCTTCGTTATCCAATCAATGACCGTGTCTGGAAAGCTACAGGCCTCCCTCCGTTTCAGAATAGGCGTTTTTTTTTTAGAAAACCTTGGGCGCTTACCATTCGACCAAAAATTCCGGTGTGAAGTTCAGGAAATTTCCATGGGCGAATGGTACAGAATTTTCCGGTTGACTGCACCGAAGTGGAAAACGAGAAGCCCGGAGGACAACCTCGTGAGGTATACCCAAATTTTCGAAAAAATTTTCCTGGAAATTTCCGTTCCATTTGACTTTCATCCCGGAATTTCCGGTTGAATGGTTCGCTTTTTGGAAAATTCAACAATTTCGGGATTTTCTGGAACTTTTCCCAGGAAATTTCCGTACCATTTGTCCCTGTTTGAAAATTTCGAAATTTTTGGTCAAATCGTAAGCGCCCTTATTTCTGTTATTCCGTTAATCCTTAACCTGAATAGGAATAAATGGAATAGTCCCGAAAGAATGCACCCATAATTTGCTGATGTGAGCTGTTGTAACTTTGTTTTCAGGCTTTTAATGTTGCAGAAGAGCATCTTGGAATTCCACCTCAGATGTCTGCGAGTGAAATGGCCATGAAGGAAGTCCCTGACACACTCATGATTGTCAGTTATGTGTCACAGTATCATGAAGTCTTTAAGAATGAAACCCCAGGTAATCATAAGTCAATCAGTCAATGACATGGTTACACAGATCATCCATTCTCCTACAATCTAATGAACCTTGTTTTGGATCCCTGTAAACTCACATACATCCATACTCTTGTTATAGAAAGAACTCTATATTAATTTTATTTTGATGCTTCTCACTCCAGTTTTCTGCAACACGCTAATTAAAAACCTCGTTAATAGTTCATGAGCCTAACTGGCAATCAAGTCACCGATAAAACGTCACTCGCATCAGCTTTATAACCCGATAAAACATCTTTCGTTAGTATTCTTTGCATAAATAATACTAGTAAGGCATAGCTTGTTTTTCTTGTATGCTAATATTTTCAATTCACACCTTGAACC
>BLFK01000540.1:249358-260496 GCA_014634185.1 Astreopora myriophthalma
TAAAAACCCGCGTGTAAGAACCTAGTGGTTGAAGAACCTGCTGGTAGAAATTTGCCATTTTAATACCCAAAAATATAAGAACCTGTTTGGCCAAGCAAGATCAAACAGGTTCTTATGTGTGGGTTACAGTTAAATTATGATAAACATTTCAACCAAGGAGTTTGACTGTAATGAGTTTTGTTAGGCTTAACATAAATTTACAGTTGTGAATATATACTGTATGTTAACAACTGTATATTCCCAGCTAACGATAGACATAAACGGCCATCTTATTAACATCACTGAGGAACTTAAATTATTAGGTGTCACTATAGATGAGGATCTGGATTTCTCAGAGCACATTTCAGTTATCTGTAAAAAAGCAAGTAGGCTGATTGGTGTTTTAATGAGGCTTAGGAAACTGATCCCTACCGAAGCCAAACTTTAAATTTATAAGACAGCGATTTTACCCCATCATATGGCATATTGCAGCCTGGTCTGGCATTTTTGTAAGGCTTCGAATAGAAAGAAACTGGAAACTGGAATGAAAGAGGTCTCAGGGCGGTTTTCTGTAACTGGAACAACAACTTATTAAAACGTACTAATCTTAGTACCTTATATAATAAGCGTCTTCAAGATATAGCAATATTTATGTTCAAGGTCAAACATAAGTTACTCCCTAAGAATATTCTGGACCTATTTAGCGGAACGCCATCTTATCACTATCTCAGAAATTCTGATTTCTATATCCCACGATTTAACCGCGTCAGGCGAGGGAAGCACTCAATGAAGTTCTTCGGACCACGACTTTGATGTAAACTTAGCCCAGGAGACAGAGAGAGACAGACTTTAACGGCCTTAATTTTCTAATATTGGCCATTCATAGTTAAGTTTACTTGAGTTTCACGACCAATGCAGGTGATGGGGGTCACAAAACAGAGCAAAGCCCCAATTCATAGCGTGCCCTTTCCAAGGCCAGAGACCACAACACCTGGATCTACATCCCCACTCTTCGCAAACGGTGTGTGGGTTCTTTAACGTCCCACGGAGTTATTTACGAACCATTACGAGACCCATGCTTTATAGTCCTTACCGGAGAAGACTAGATAGTCTAACCATTAATTACAGATGTCATTGCAAAGGCATCACTTTCTACTCAGTCATTTAAAGACCCCAATGGTCTAGCTGAGGTTCAAACCCGTGACCTCCCACACAATAGTCCCACGCTCTACCAACTGAGCTAACCGGTCGGCAGCAATTATCTACTTCACAGCGACAAATTAAATGGTAAAAATTGGTAAGTGGGAAGCGCACATAGCAAAATTACCTCTTGAACTTCTAGATTAATGCACCACAAGGCAAGATAATTAGCAGTGTCGTCACAAGCCAAGTGCGGGTTTGTACGCAGATGCTCTTCACTGTCATTGTAATCACTGAGCATTCCAAAGTGTTCTATTTCTTTTTTGTACTTATCCATAAAGGCTTGCTATAAACAAAGGAAATGAAAGTGTTGCACAGATATGTTTAGTACTGCACAATAATGTGGTCTACGCATGCTTTTATATTATGATAAACATCATCAAGTCTCCTGCTACTCCTCAAGTAAACACAAACACTTGCCAGAGTTCCCATTAACACACCGGTGTGCATCTTATATGCACAAAAAATGAAAAGGATGCACACCTTTTCGCCAAAGTGCATAATTGGGACACAGGAAAAACCAAGTTAGGAAACCGGGTCTAGCAGTATTAAGAAACGTAAGGGGCACACTTTATTCCAAAAATAAAGCTCTCTTAACTGTGTTACCACCTTGTCTTGGTTTTTGCCTTTCTGTTGACAACAATAAAGTCAAATTATTTTTAGTAATAGGCAGGGGACCCCTGAAAAGCAAAAAGGACCCCCAAGTATTTGATTGGCTAAGACAGTCACATGAATTCATGATAATACTCACAGATCTTTCTGCTTTCTCTTCTTCTGTCATATTTTCCTCTTGTTTTTTCTTTGGAGCATTTATAATCTGAACAAAAGGAAACAAGGAATCACATTCAGAAAAAAGAAGAACACCCACTTTGTGCGTAAACATTGAAAGCATGAGTTCATTAACGGAGTTGTCAGACAGACATGAATTAATTAATAAACTAGTCTTAGCAATACTGTCAGCAGCAGTATTTGATAACTGTGACAAGGGAAAGTGTTTTGGATGCCAGATGGCAGGGGATGGGTGCGGTCCAATAACAGGGTGGCCATGACATCATCTGAGTGACTGGACAGCTCCTAAAGTACAACTATGGAATCATACTCTGTATGGATACCTGCAAACGTAACCTGCAATCAGACATCCCTATTTTTTTTTTCTTCCCACCGTGAAAAAAAAATAGGGATGTCTGATCGCAGGTTACTGCAAACGTTGATTCTGCAATGCACCTTTTCTACCAAGTTGTCTATTTATCAATGAGATCATCCCTGGCCCTTGTATACCAAGAACTGATTTTCAAAAGAAAACATCTATACAGGCTGTATGCTTATATACAGTAGTGCTTGAAACTTTAAAGGGAACCTCCACTCCTACAAAACGATAACTTTAAACAGAGGGAAATTATGTTTAGAATCAATTTTTTTAAAATATTTTCCAAAAAAGAATTTGCATGGGAAAAAAAACTGAACTCTAGAATCGCTTGTTTTAAGTTTCAAATTTCGCAGGTGCCGCCGTCTTGAATAATTGTGACATAACGTGGTTGCCCTATTATTCTGACATAAAGAACTTTTATGTAATAACAATAGGGCAACCAACTTATGTCAGAATTAAGCTGGCAGCACCCGGGGAATTTAAAAGTGGAAAGAAGCGATTCTAAAACTCAGTTTTTTTCCTACACAGACGCTTTCTTGGAAAAAATTTCAAACAAATTTGATTGGAAACATCATTTCCTGCCTTTTAAAGTTATCTTTTTGTGGCAGTGGAGGTTCCCTTTAAATACTACCAATTTTACTGGCAGCTGAATAATTATTGTACCCAGTTAGCAAGGTTATTGGTAGTGCAAAAATTGATTCTGATACGACTGTAATAAACATATAAAGTTTTTTGTTTAACAAACACAATAAAAACAACAAGCATCATTGAAGTGATAATCAATACTGTTTAATGTAAACATACTGTTCTGGTGAATCCTGCATGGCTGAGTGTATCCACATTCTTAGGAGCTTTCTGACACAAGCAATTAAGTCAAAATATTTTGTTATAATCAATTATTAATAATCATCACCTTTGCAGGTTGAAAAAAAGGGCTTTGCTAAAGAGGACACAGAAAAGTCCTGTAATTAAATGCAGGAGTTTATGGTCAAGTGGCAAAATTTTGCATGAGTAAAGTTAATAGAGCGAGACTAAATATTAGCCTATGATTTGAAATTGTTTACCTTCTCTTTCTTGTTTAATTCATCATCTTCTTTTCTCAGTTCCTTTTGCTGAAAAGTAAAAGTGGTCAGACATGTAAAAGTTTATCTTGAGTTAAACAGAAATTCGCTTGAACTAAAATGTGAACCTGCTAGGACTTCAGTGAACCTTTTGTTTGTTACTACACTGCAACTTTATATGAGAACTTAAGCCTAAAAACAAAACAAAATAAAACAAAAAACACAGATCTGGGACTGGCACACTCATGTGTCCACTTTAAATCCCCCACAAGACAGCAACTTGGCAGCATAGTCTGATTTATTGTCATTTCCCTGTCACATAAACATTGACTGGTAAATTTCTTAAAAAATAAAACATGAAATACCACAGTTACATCGTAACATTCACCATTTTCTCACAATCTTTTACACATAAATTGCATACAGAATTAGATCAAATTTAGATAAACATTTTAGGATGAAAATTAGTAAGTGAAAGAAACTTCAATTTCAAATGGCAAAATTAAATCTCTAAACCTAACGAATGTATACACAGTGAGTTAAGGCAGGTATTGATAATTTAACTCATGAATGGCACAACAAAAGAAAAGAAAAGTCAGGAAATCATACATGTAGTACTAGTTGTTGTGCTTCTAACTACACTATACATCTGCAACTCTACACAACAGAATAACTGATAAATCACAATTTTTTGGTCTGATTCAGTTTCAAACCTTCTTCTCCAATACAAGTAGTTCATCTTTCAGCTCTTTTTTTGTATCTTCACTTAGACACAAATCCTTCAGTTTATCTCTTGTTTGCTTCAGCTTCTTGTTATTTCTAACAAATCAAGACATGTGGAGCATGTTTACTAATCTTCCTAGAGGAGCGAGACAGATGAGATTGAGAATTACTGCTAGTCCAGGGCTCGAAATGCAAAAAATTGCTTAGTCGTTTTTTGGTGCCTAAGTGGTGAAAAATAGTTGCCAGCAGTAAATTCTCAGTTGCCAGTTTAAATGGGATTTACTATAATGTGCGATATATGAACTACCTACTTAAAATTATGTGCCTGTTGTTAAAAGGAGGTAATGTTCAAAAGACAAAACAGACATACCTTGTTTATATAAGTTTGCTCTTTTTTTTCTCAAGACTAGATAACATACTTTTGGACTTGATCCGTTTAATTTTTAATCTAAATTGTACAAAAATCTAGTCACCAATTTTAGGCACATTGGCACCCATATCAGTCACAATTTCGAGCCCTGTAGTCTTGTTCAAGCACATCACGCCATACACCATTTTGTGTGTATCACTGTTGAGCGTCTTTTATTGAGCACTAAAGCTTGCATCGTCGTTCACTCTCCTTCAAGGCCAAAAAAATGTTACATTAGGTGTCACATTCTTCTGGGAAGAGTAATAGCTGACTTGAATTTCAAACAGTCAACTTAGTAACTGTTATTCCCAAAAAACAATAATTATTATCTTTATCCAATCCAAGGAGTTATTATTATTATTAGTAGTAGTAGTAGTAGTATTAGTATTAGTATTAGTATTATTATTATTATTATTATTATAAAAGTATGAAACTGAAGAAGAATTTCTGCAGGGTTAAGAGGATCTAAATCCCCCCCCCCCCAAAAAAAAAATGAAAAATAAAATAAATGAGTAAATAAATAAATAAATAAAATAAAGTGAGAGGAACATGGATATGGTGTGGCTTAAGGTTATTCTTGCTTCAGTTTCTTTTAATATGTTCCATTGTTCCAGATCATGACAATGAACCTAAATTTATAGAAAATAAAAGTTTAATTAGTTGATTTGAAAAAAAAAAAAAAACTGAGCCAGGACAAATTCAAACCATGAAAGATACAGTGTATCCTCCTACTCCCCCTCAGTAAATGAACAATATTAACTTACACTTCCATCTTTGAATCCAATGTTTCTCTTTCTTTCTTTGCCTCCTCCATTCTTTCCACTCTTGCCTGGTGACGCCATCGAAACAGACTGGGTGTATCAATGTTTGGGTGAGTGTCATCTTCATCATCACTTACCTGTAGAAAAGTAACACTAGTAGTTAGATGTTACAGCCACCTCAACATCACGGATGAGAGACAAAAACATTTCATTATAAATATAAATTTATTTTAAAAAGTCTATGACTAGATCAGTTCTCCAATTATAGTCAATATTTTTCCTGTACAGACATGCATGAAAAGGAAGAAAAGAATTTCTCTGATAAGCATACCCTATTCCACCCTTATTAGAAGCTACATCTTACAACTAAGGATAAGAATTTTGTTACAGCTAGATCATCACCATTAATATAAAATAAGCTGTGTACAAAGAGAGGGTAGCTACAAAGACTCCTCTCTAATTTCAAACTTTCAACACCTGATCTCTGCTCACCCTGGCCTTCACATTATTTTTGGAAAGATTTCCGTACAGCTCCGTACACTAATTATACATGCATATTGCTACTAACCCTCTTCCAAAAAAGAATGAGCGTGAATAGAGTTTTGCTAGGAATATGCATGCATAATTTTTATTTAACTTGTAACTGAAAAACCCTTTTTAGGGAGTTGCAATAAAGTATGTTAATGCATGTATGTAATGATGTAGGGACCTGTAGGGAAATCTTGCCAAGATTTCATCCACATTGACAAGGTATAAGTTTTAATCTGCCCAACCAAGCGACAAATAAACATCACAGTCAGTCTCCTCTCGTGCATTTAGCTTCCTTCTTTAAAATACTTAATTGTTACACACATTGAAGTGGTCAAAAGTTAACAAAACATAACAGAAAATGATGCAGTGAAAGACGTGGACCTTGCTGAGAAAAAAGGTAACTCACCTCAATGTGATCCCATTTACTGTAATCTACCATGTTTGTTTGTTTGTTTGTTTTTTTTAGTTTTATCTACTAAAGACGAATGGTTTACAAATATGGCGAACCTTCAAAACAGAAGTGTGAAGCACTCGCAAAAAGCAAATGGACTGGTAACGAATATTATCATGCTATCGTAGGCACTTCATGTGCCCCATATCATAATGTGCCTGCTACTATGAATGTCCTTCATGGCAGCCTCTGCGACGCGAATTTTGCCCGTTTCCCGCGCAACAATAAACACTGTGTATGGAATGGACTTATGCACTTGTCATCGGCTTCCCCGAGAGGGGGGACCCCGGGCTGATATGGGGACTTTGCTAATTGTGCATTTCAAAGTTCTTGTATTTCCCCACCCGTGCGGGATTTGTTTCTTGCAAAGTCCCCAGTATTTGGCGAACCCAACTGGATTTGAAGATGCACTTCAGAACTTTATTTGGGTTCTTTAAACAGTTAGCACTGACACTCGGACTTTGCATTCTGATGAAAACTGAACTTTAATTATTTTTTCTCGAATACTCCATGAGTTGCTATAAATCACTCCTCTTATTTTACATGCGCAGTCTGGTGAAAATTTCAACTTTTCATTCAGTCCTGAATTCCCCAGAATCTGTTTTCAATCTATCCGGACTGATGAAGAACAAGGGAAAACACACTATCATGATGGTTCATTGCTGCTTCTAAACACAACGTCCTTAAGTTTCCTGAGTACTCTGAACAGTTGCTGTGATGCTTCAGAAATTAACATTCTTGTGAATATTTTAAAAAAATCAACTTTTTCTATCCTTAACAATTTGTACGCTGTTCTAAATTTGTCCCGAAAAGGATTAATGACAAATGTATATGGTTCGACAAACATCAATAAAGAACTTATAAAATATCATCACGTTCATTTTCTGCTTCTAAGCACAATGCGAAATTGAAAATGTCTTCCTGATAACAACTACTGTGCATGAATCGGCAAGAGATACTAAAGAATATAACGTCATCAAGGTTCAACTACAGCTTTTAAACAAGTGTCACAGAAGTAGTCCCCAATCTCCTCTCAGTTGAACAGAAGCGAAGTCAATATTGACTTCGACAATAATGTCGGCAATGGAGTCGCAAAAGGCGGCAGAAGACAGCCAAAACGAAGAAAACATAGATAAGCTTCGGGAAATACAAAAATTAAAACAAAAGGTGATATGAAGGCATGGAAGCGGTTTTGTCTGAAGAAGAAAGAAGTGTAGCCATATAATAAAGGCTTTATTTTCCAAACTTGTTCGGTCAAGATGGTTGGATATATAGGCTCGTGTGTATACCGAGAAAATACAAGCGACTCGTGGGATATTCCACTGTATACCACTCGAAAGCGTTGCGTAACTAGTATGTATTTAATTGGGTATAAAGGAGTATACATGGGCATATAGGGGTATACGTCTCGGTAAATATTCACCAATATTCACTTCGCCTTCGGCGGGTAATTGTTCAATAATGAGGGAACATTACGTAATGTTATTATCAACCGCTGGCTCAAACACTGCGGGACGTCGTTTTGGCGTGGTCGCTAAGCCATACATTACCTGATCGTCCTGATCGTCCACGTGAAATGACAACTGCGTGTTTCTGGGATGGTGGCGCAGCGAAAAGCCGTCACAAAATGGACATGTGAAGACGTCCGTTTGTGGTTACAAGGAAAGGGGTTTACGGACTATTCGGATGTTTTTAGTGATGACCATAAGATTGACGGGAAAGCTCTTCTCGCTCTCAACGAAAGTGACCTAAGAAACCCCCCACTAGAGTTGAAAATCCTTGGAGACATCAAACGCTTATGGCTGGAGGTAGAAGCTCTGCAACAACAAAACAAGCGTCGAATTACAGCCTTGCCGAATGGATGCTTCAAAGGAAAGAGTGTTGATCAGATTGATGGAGTTGCGAACATACGAGAATGGCTACTTGAGGATAAAGTGGAAGTTCACGATGACGGGCTAGACCTTGATATCGATCTATTTTCAGCCTTTTCAAACATATCCGAAACAGGTCGGACTTTGATCAGTGTGTTGTATGCGTTCTCTGTTTTCTTCGTCACTTCCTTTGTGATGGTTTTCGTCCACGACCGTGTACCAGATATGAAGAAATACCCGCCTTTGCCTGATATAGTGTTAGACAATGTTCCTCTGATACCTTGGGCTTTTCAGATGTGCGAGGTTACTGCGCTCATTCTGAGTGTGTTCTTTGCCATTGTCGTGTTCTTCCACAAACACAGAGTGATCGTTATTCGCCGTATGGCCGCCCTGTGTGGTACAGTGTTCCTTCTTCGTTGTGTTACAATGTTCGTTACTTCTCTCAGTGTACCAGGTATTCACTTGGAATGTTCAGCAAAGGTGAGTTCCACATCAAATACAGGGAACTTACACACAGTCACAATGTAACAACTGACAATCCCTTATACCAGTGGGGACAGGGAAAAAAAAATTCCATCAAAGGAAGTATTCCAGTTTAGTCGAAAATGACACCTGTCAGCTATTGCATTGTAATACTTTGTTTTAATCATAGTTTCATTTTTTGTTGGGGGGGGGGGGGGTTGGAAAATTTGCACAGAAATGGAAGACCCTCATCGGCTCAATAGAGCATTCAGCTGATTTTTAATTCTTATTGTACAATCCATGATCAAGCATCCTACCAAATAATGAAAAGTAACCTTTTTTATTGTTTTGCTTTTTAGTTATACGGTGACACCTGGGCAAAGATACAAAGAGCATTTGTGATCCTGTTTGGGTTTGGAATGTCTTTGAATGGTGTACGGACTTGCGGTGACTACATGTTCAGCGGTCACACCGTCTCCATCACCCTATTGAATTTCTTTATCACTGAGTGTAAGTAACAGACATGTTATTGTAGACTATCTCTAACATGATGCACTCCTGGTTCACAGAAGATGTTATGTAATTATACATGCTACGTTTTGAAGTATCTGTTTGTTAAATTGTTTGCCTTTTCTTTCTTTTTTCAGACACACCTGTGCATATGTACTACCTTCACACATGTTGCTGGGTGTTGAACATGTTTGGAATATTCTTCATCCTGGCTGCTCATGAACACTACTCGATTGATGTTGTGATTGCTTTCTACATCACATCTCGCTTGTTTCTGTATTACCACACTCTGGCTAACACGCGTGCATTGAAACGGATAGACAGCAAGAGAACACGCATCTGGTTTCCCTTGTTTTGGTTCTTTGAGGAAAAGGTTTCAGGCAAAGTTCCTAACGAATATGAATGGCCACTGAAGTGGCCGACTTTTTTGCGTCCAAAAGTAAAGTCACCATGATAGCTAACACTTTATTTATGGGAATGTGGCGGGTACATTTTTTGTAGTGTGGGTACAGCAGTGTACATGTGATTGGCCACTTTTTAAGTAGCATGGGAGTGATCAGAATTGAAATTATCAAAAAGTGGAAGCCCTATCATTTGTAATTTTCTTTTACATGAAAGAGCATGTCACATGTGCAGTGTAGGAGCTCAACAAAAATTATTTATGAACAGACTGGGTTTACTGAAAGGCATAGCATGAAATGACCAGTTTCCAGTGATCTTGCTGTGGTGAAATTATTTTTGTCATAATTATTTAGAAGCTATTTATACAATTTTTGCAACCCATTTGTGCTAAAAATTCATTTACAGTACCTGCATTGAAGTGGTTTTATAATCAGGTGGTGAACAATCAACCTTTTGCCTGGCTCTCACTAAGCGATGCTGTGTAGTAGTTTAACAGCAAACGGGCTTAATCCTTTTTCTTTTGATTGCTGGGACAGTGTTGACTTGAATTGTAGGGACATGGTTGTGGAAAGGCAAGTATTAAGCCTTCTCAAAAATCATTCCCAACTTTGTTGTGGTTCTCCTAGAAGTTTTATATAATATATTGGTCAGCAAAACAAGAGTTTATTTATTAAATAATTACTACAAAATTTGTTATGCTACTAAAAGCAACATTTAGATTAAGGTTGAAATGTCGAAAAAAGTATGATATCTATTTAAATTATTAATTTTCTCTCTACCAAATTTATCACAAAACAAGAGGCTACAGATAGCCTATACTCTGGCCTCTCTTTTAGCCGACTTAAAAAAGGGTATTAAGCATGGTTAATTTTTTGGTAGAAGGCCGATAGGAAATAGTAGGCGGCGCTGGAAACTGTTCAGTGATCAGAAGCATTCCACAACGATAGCGATAACAGCGACAAAACTCCGATCATCGAATTGACTTCAATTCGTTGTACACATCTAAAAATGTTACAGTATGCATTGATTTGACTCAAGAATTGGGAAACGGATGCTTGACAAGTTTTTGCGATGGCATTTTGATGACACTTCACCAGCAGTAATTGTACGATGAAAAGAAAGCAGCTAGCTAAAGATGACTGACTGGTCGCGTAATACATATATCTTATTAACCAAGCGCGAGGGCCGTACTGGGAGAATATCCGCCCGAGGTCTTGACAGTACGGACCGAGCGCAGCGAGGTCCGTACAAAAAAGACCGAGGGCCGATATTCTACCAGTACGGTCCCGAGCAAGCTTGGTTAATAAGAGATTTATTATACGACTGAAGAAAGCTTTGAAGGTTTTTCACAAATTCCATGTAACATTATGCGGAAAATGTACAGGATAAAAAGGACCAGATTCTGAGGGCTTAGCATGTGTACATTTTACCGCTGGAGCTGGTTCACCATCATTCGTCGTGCTTTTGAAAATTTCTAATTCAAGGCTGAAACAGGGTTTCTCAAAGTCAGCCATCCATTCCGGAGTTTTACGACGAAATTTTCGAAAGATTTCGTCCTCGTCCGCCATCTTAATTTCAAGTTCAAAGGGACACAAGTGCGGGATCATTCGGGACAATGCCCGGTCCAATAC
>BLFK01000540.1:264981-274567 GCA_014634185.1 Astreopora myriophthalma
AAAAAGTAAAAATAAAGAAAGAAAGAACGAAGAAATAAAAAATAAAGAAAGGAAGAAACAAGTAAATAAAGAAATAAGCAGGTAAAGAGGTAAAGAAAGGAACAAATAAAGAAACAAAAAGGATTCCACCGAATCAACTGCACTGAAATGACGGGGTGAACATCCCCATGCTATATAAAAATTACGGCAATCCGATGAAAAGGAGAAAACAAAATACCTTTATTTTCATATTTTCTTGCTCTTTGTGCTCCCACTCACCGACCCACTCCCCTTTCCCCAGGGCCCAGAAATGTTTTTTTTTTTTCCCTTTGTTATTTTGTTCACATCACTTAGAATAGGTAATATAATAGACAGTTAATATGACTACAGAAAATTCGAGATGCAGAGTTCCTGGTTCAACTTAGATTTACAGACAGTTTTCTAGATTTTCAAGACTTCATAAGATTCGCAAACCGCCCGCCAAAACTTCACGCTACCCGACACCAGTATGACGCAATACTACGTAATTCTCTTTTTGACAGGTAATTCCATAACTTAATTTCCGTGTATTGCGCGAAATTTGACCGTAATTTCCAAAAATCACCAAAGGCGCTAAAAAAGTCACTTAGGACGTTTTTGCTCTGAGCCCTTCAATCCACCACGCTTTGTAAATAGCCAACTAATTGCCTCCTTGTAGTCGTGTTTCTTAACGCAGTTCTGTTGATTTAAATCGTTACCTTGCATATACGGTCCCACAAGCTTGAAGCTTTAAATATCACCGTGTATAAGTAAAGGTGCTTAATTTTTTTTTACCTTAAATATGTGGATTTGATATGTTAGTATTGTCTTCTTTTTGTTTTTGTTTTGTTTCGTTTTTTTTTTTTTTTGTTCTACGAAAGCAACAAAATCGCATACGAATTTTCGTCAATGAAGGAACTGCTGGCCCTGGCCAATGCGTCTTCCAAATGGTACGTACAGGGACAAGGCCAACTGCGCATGCGCACACGAAATACCTCAAAGAAAATAGAACCAGTAGCGGTACCTCTGGGCATTTGTGCCTGAGCGTTGATCGCTTCTACCAGCCCTGGGTTGTTGCAATTGGTCCTTCGCCAGCTTTCGGATACTTATTCCCGAAAGGCAGTGAGCGACAGAAATGTCGGTCCCTGGACCATGCGTGACAGATCCCTTTCGTACTCGCAGCTAAGGTCCGTTCAGGTTGTACCACAATTTAGATCGAATATATATTTGTCCGTGTAATAATTTTGTCTTCCATATGGTAAGTAGGTTTTTTTCGTACGCATTGGAGTACACGGACTTTACCCATGCCCATTTGCTGAAATGATAAAATAAAAGGAACAACCCAATTTCAGTTAAACTTTTAAGCGTTGTCGCTTCAGCCTTCACAAATTATTTTTCAGGCACATTTTTTTGTTTTGTTTGTTTCGTTTGTTTGGATACCGCGCGAACAGGCGACAGCAACAATCAGCGTATGCAGTGACATACTGAAGGACTAACGAGTTGTTCAAAGAGTAATAGCTTCTAATGATCTAGTGTCAAAAGTTAGAAAAAGTCTGTAGGGACTCTCCCGAATTCTGAGTGACTGCGCAAATTAGTTTTACTACAGTATTCGCCCAAAGTTAATTGATTATCACAAGCATCTGTTCAAAAAGCTTTCCAGTAGTGCGCGTTTCATCGTAGGAGATAACAGCATCATGTAAAATCGCAGTTGGGATGAGGAACGTCCACGTTTCGCTCTGTTTCATTTTCCCCCAGGGGGGTACCCCCCTATGGCCTTAACGGGGACGTGCAGCTCGATAGGGTGTGGTTTTCAGGGTGTTTTGTCCTGGACGGGGTATCGATTTCATCACTTTCTGTCAGATAACACGCAGCTGTTTACAACCTGTAATATCATTGGTTCTGGTTAGGACGCAGATCTATTGTTTTTACGGTTAGGGTTCATTGTTTCTGTTGTTTCTTTGAATGGTTCTATTGTTTTCTGAGCCAAGCGGGTGGGCTGTTATAATAGCTGCGTACTGACCCTCTTAAACAGGGTGTCACTACATTACCAAATGGCTTTTAAACAGGAGAAGCTTAGATGTTTGTTTATAGAAGCCTGACCAGAAGCCGCCGGTCATTGACGGGTTTCCCTTAACTTTGCTAATTACAGCTTATTACACTACAAAAACGATAGTGGTAACCGGCAAAACGAGTGTATCATTATTTCATTCTAGTCTTAAACAGGGTATGGTTTGCGGTTAATTGTCTTAGATAGGGTCTGAAAAATCTGATTCTGTCCTAAATGGGACACGGAAATCAGAAAATTGTGGGGGTTAAACAGGGTCAAGGTTTGAGCGCCCGGGCCGCACCTCCCTACCCAAGCATCTGTTGAGTACCCCCCGGGAGGGGAGTTCCTATAGCTTAGCTGAGTTTATTCTGGTGTTTAAAATACAGCTTAGTCGATTTCTTACTACAACAACAAATTTTATTTGCTCAATCTGTTCTTAAGTTACAAAGTTCTGATACATCGTGATACTATAGAGATGGAGACCAGGAGCCGATTAGTTGGAGCCTTTATCTCCCATTCAAGCTCTCAGAGTCAACCCTATCCCGTTTAGTTTTATTTATAGAAACAGTTTTCGCGGAATATTTGTCACGTTATTAGTAATAACCAATCAGAGCAGAGCTTTGACCATGCTTCATTCACATACATGCTTTCGCGCGTCTAAACAAAAATTGGCGGAAAGCGTGGAAGAATTATATGCTGTTATAAAAATAAATGTAAACGGGAAAGGGTTGACTCAACGGTACAGAACATATGGAGGCTTAAACTAATCGGCTCCTGTGGAGACTAAGAATTCAGTTATTCATATTTTTGACGAAACCACCTAGAAGCTAGAGGAACCACGAGGTTTTCGAGTTAGCCCCTATTATTAAATAGAAGTCGTTTCGTAAACGGGCAGTTCGCAAACATCTTGAGTCAGTTTGCAGACCCTTGAAGGTCAGTTCGCAAACGTGTCATATATTGGCGAACAAGTGGATAAAAAAGATCCGTGAAACAGAGGACCACACGGGGAAGATTCCGCGCCGTATCGAGGCAGTTGCCCGTCACATCAGCGGAGAATCAATGGCCTTCTTCACACCAAGCCGGACTTGAGGCTGTAAAAAAAGTTAGACTGAACAAAGTCATTTTCCAAATCAGCGTTCTTGTTCCCCATTCAATTAATAAATTCATATTATCTATTCCTTTTGTGGTTTCGTTCTATGAAACCTAGTGGCTAAGCTATTGTAGCTTCGGTCCGTTATATAGTACGTTGTGGTATGCAAAGGGCTAGGCTGAGCTCACTTTATGTATTGAGTTGCTTCGTAAAGAAAATACTGCGTCAATAAGAAAAAAATGGCAAATGAAGTGGTGAAATTTTAAGCCTGATAAATGCAAATGAATGAACGATCAATTAATCTGTGCATGTCCGGATTCCTGCCGGACTACTCAGAACTGAAATTCCTTGTTCTCCTAGCCGAAGTCGAACTATGAACTTCCGATTATTTGTTCAGATGCCGTCTAGTACCACTAAGTTACAGGAGACTGGAGGGAGCAAATTAATTAATAAGCGGACGAAGGCACGAATGGACAAACGGATGGATGGATGAATGAATAAAAGAATGAATGACTATCAACCGGCGGACCGTGGAAGCTTTGGCGTGGTCACTAAGGATGAACACATGCTCGTCTGTGTGATGCATTGAAGGATGGTAGGCCAGGTGAAGGCCGTCACAAACTGGACTCGTGAAGACGTCCGTTTGTGGTTAAAAGAAAAGGGGTTTACGGAATATGCGGGTATTTTTAGCGATGACCACAGGATTGACGGTAAAGCTCTTCTTGCTCTCCACGAAAGTGACTTAAGAAGTGCCCCGCTAGAGTTGAAAATACTGGGGGATATCAAGCGCCTATGGCTGGAGATAGAGGCTCTGCAACAACACAAAAAGCCTCCAGTTACTGCCTTGAGTAATGGATACTTAAAAGGAAAAAGTGTTGCTCAGGTTGATGGGGTTGCGAACATAGGAGAATGGCTTCTTGAAGATAAAGGCGAATTTGACGATGGCGTGCTAGACGTTGATATCGATATATTTTCGGCCTCTTCAAACATTTCCGAAACAGGTCGGACTTTGATCAGTGTGCTGTATGCGTTCTCTGTTTTCTTAGTAAGTTCATTTGTAGTGGCCTTCGTCGACGACCGCGCACCAGATATGAAGAAATACCCGCCTTTGCCCGATATAGTGTTAGACAATGTTCCTCTGATACCTTGGGCTTTTCAGATGTGTGAGGTTACCACGCTGATTTTGTTTGTGGTCTTAGCCATTATCTTGTTCTTCCACAAACACAGAATCATTGTCGTCCGTCGTATGGCTGCCCTGTGCGGTACTATGTTCCTTCTTCGTTGTGTCACAGTGTTCGTTACTTCTCTCAGCGTACCTGGTAGTCACTTAGAATGTTCTGGAAAGGTGAGTGGATATGACAAACTGAATACACACAGTACGTTCAATATGCAGTTCTAATGACATTTAATTCACTCTTCTACACCACTTTTATACTCGCAAAGAGTCAGTAAAAAGAGTTTCCTTTCAACTAAGCATAATATATTACAAAACGACGCCTGTTCAGCCATTGCGCTGTATATATGTCCGGCCACTTGAAAAACGTTAACCAATCAAAACGTCTTTTGAAAGAAAGAATTTTGAAGTTGTTGGTAAAGTGACCAATACGATTAGAAATGTCTTGAAAAAAAAACGGCCCAAGTTAGGTGTGACCTAGCTTGGACGTTTTTTCTTTTCCTAAGGGAGCTTTAAAAATTACGGTTTTATTTTAGAACCGGTAACTGTTTTCATGAGTGTAAACTACGCGTAAGTATAAAACAATTATGTTGTATAGTAAGAATGCCCGCGTCTGAACTAATAAATTTCGTAATTTCAAAATGTTCTTGTTATACTTCAATTTTCTTTTGACGGAGCAGTATGAGGGGATGCTTGAGGCAAATGTTATTGGAGTCGCCACCTGTCGCGGAAAACAAACATTACTGCAACAGCTTCGAGTGCTCTGGTCACAAATTTGCATTGATATGACCAAATTTAATTTGGAAAGGTGTTTTCTACCACCTCTGTTGACAGTGGAAAAGTGACAGGCTGTTGTGAAAGGACATCAAGTTACCAGGAGCGCAGCATAACTCTAGTAGTAGTAGTAGTCCTAGTAGGAGAAAACGTCTACTGAGTACCCGTATTTTGAGTGAAATCAGATCGTTTCCTCAGACCTGGTTATTCTTCGATTCTTATTGTTACATGAGCTCGGATTCCTTTGTTCTTCTCGGGGGGAATATATTACATAACCCCCAAATCAACTGTCTGAAAAGCTGGGTGCGGCTCTGATTGTTTGAAGGGAAGAGCGGGGCTAATGAATAGCTAGTTTAAGTGCGAGGGGATTATGTATTAATATGCAAGGGGGATAAGTGACTTAGCCCCTTGCATATTAATACATAATCCCCTCGCATTTAAATTAGCTTTTCATGAAGAACAAATTTACAAATGCAAACCTGCACACAGTAAATACAGTGAATTTGGAGGGTATTCACTCTTATCCTTCTTCCTTACTTCATATACAAACTTGCTCATCCAAAACGACAGTTCGAAATTGCACAGTGTCTTTAAAATTCCACTGTTTGGAGCTACCACGAAAGTGTCGCTTTCATTTATTGGTAACGAGTTTCGCTCTGTAACCTAACACTGTAAAAACAACATTTTGCGAACGAGCGCAGCGAGTAAAGTATTATTTTTAAGACGAGAAATAAAATTAATATCTTCGAGCCACCGTGTAATTTAATTTTTATTATATAGCCCAAAACACAAGAATTTATTCAAAGTTTTAACACTTTTAAATTCTCCAAAAAGTAAGCCCGACAGCTAACATTACAATTACGCAGCTGACAGAATTCTTTGTCTTTCAGAAGGGCAAATTTGTATCCTTTTCTCCGAAGCTGTCGGTCGACACTTTTATCAGAGGCTCTGATAGAGGGGTAAAACCCTCTGATAGAGGGATATTCCTCGCCATTTTTCTTTCTAACACCAGGCACAAACTTTATCGCGAATTCTTGCAGCTCGGCGGCTGGAATTTCTTTAAGTTTTCGCATCTCTTCTTAACTTGCAAGGAACTCTTCGAATAATGAAAAAAGTCGTATGAAGTTTTCTTCTTCCTATTAGCATTTTCTTGTTCCTGCAGAGAAGTATTTTACGTCAGCTTCAGAGAACTTCACAAATCTATCCGGTCGTCATTTTTCACTGACTGTTTGCATAAACAACTTGCAATAGCAGGAAAGATGTCATCAATATCCTTACTAGTGAGGACATGGAAAATACGCCACTAGGGTCCCGGATGTAGTTTCGTATGAATTTCATGAGTGGTGTAGTAAATTTTTCCAGTAAAAGACACCTGTCTATGTAATAAATACCTTCATAATATAGATAGGATCCTACGCGTGCTCTGATTGGTCAAAAACCCATGTTTTATCAGAGTATAAAACATAGAAAAAGCGTGTTTTATTGTTTTTCGCGCCACATTACCTCTATATCATAAAGCAAATGAAGAAGCCTAAGCCGTGCATTACACTGTGATAAAACACTCCGGACATTTGAGAACACTCGAGAAATGTAGACAACACGAGCCTCGTGTTCTCAAATGCCCATCGTGTTTATCACAGTGTAATACACGGCTTAGGCTTCTTTATTTGTTAACTATCAACTCATTTAATAAAGCTAAATTTCTGTCATGACGTCTAAACAATGTTTTAAAGAGCAAGACCGTCCATTACCCGCGGATTTCGGATCTTGCAATCCATGACCAAACGATAAAAAGTAACTTTTTCGTGTGTTTCCCTTTTTAGCTAAACGGCGACACCCGGGAGAAGATAAAAAGAGCACTAGTGATCCTGTTTGGGTTCGGCATGTCTTTGAATGGCGTACGGACCTGCGGTGACTACGTGTTCAGCGGACACACAGTCATAATCACCCTGTTAAATTTCTTTATCACCGAGTGTAAGCAGCAGACAGTGTACAAAAGACTATGTTAATCAATATGATGAACCCTTTAACGCTTCACAGAAAGCAGCGAGTGGACTCAACTCTCGCCTTGCGACACCCAGATACTGGCTTGTTGACACCTCGCCATTAGAGTGGTTTTCAATTGAGGGTCGTGAAACCAAAAGAAAAGTAATCAAAGAGCCAATCACGTTCTGAAGGAATGACACCCCTCAGCCAATCACAAAACGTGTTAATTAAGTTCTTGGTCTTACTAGCCAATCAGCAACCAGACGCAGCCGGCGCCAAGCGCGGGAAAAAAAGAGTCACTCAGTCAAAAAAAAGCAATTGCGTCATTACTTTCGACACTCAGTTGAAATAAAATTACAAAGAGAATTGGATAAAACTAACTCCCGCGGTCTATCGGAACTTCACAAGGTCCTAAACTAACATTTTTACCGCACTGTTTGCCTCGCGTTACGATAGACCCCTAAGACCCATTGAGTAGTTTTTATGTTCTCCAGATTGTCTTGCTTGGGGGTTGAACTGTCAACTTGAAAGTTTCCTGAGAAACATGCTTTGAAACATCTGTTTGTTTGTTTAACTTTTTTTTTTCAGACTCACCAGCGCGTATGTACTACCTTCACACGTGTTGCTGGGTGTTGAACATGTTTGGAATATTCTTCATCCTGGCTGCTCATGAACACTACTCGATTGATGTTGTGATTGCTTTCTACATCACATCTCGTTTGTTCCTTTATTACCACACACTAGCTAACACACGTGCATTGAAACGGATAGATAGCAAGAGAACACGCATCTGGTTTCCCTTGCTTTGGTTCTTTGAAGGAAGAGTTTCAGGCAAAGTTCCTAACGAATATGAATGGCCACTGAAGTGGCCGACTTTTTTGGGTCCAAAAGTAAAGTCGCCATGATTGCTAACAATTGATTCATGGGAATGCTATAGGGGCATTTCTTCCCTATTGCATTGCCATATAGCGTCGGTTGCAGCTAGGCGTTGAACACGTGACTTAAAAACAACCCGAACACTGATTCGCACAACGTTTATGAAGACAGCAGAGGCACAACTAATTACTGTGACAAGTGGGGCTCAATAAGCTCAACTGAGAAATTCTCGCCGCCGTCGAGTGATTTATAGCAAAACATGCCATGTTTTGATAGCCAGTTAGATTGTGTTTTTACGTTACGTGTTTAAGCCTAGGTTCAGCCGACGGTATTTTATGCGTCAAACCACTGCTCGCCTCGAATAGCTGTAGCTAACTGCGAGCAGTGGTACATAATTTCTTCTATGTTTCAAACTTCTTACTGATAATAAACTTGAAACTTGATAAACTTGGATCGGAGAGAAACTATTAATATGGTGAGTCAGTGTGATCACTAAAACACTTTTCGACTTGGCACATCCAGCCGGAGTACGTCCTTTGTTGTTCTCCGCAGACAAATCCCTCAGAATCCCTTGTGTGGATATTCGCTCCATGCTCAAGAAAGAGGCTAAGTCTGCATCACTAAAGGTGTAGGCTAGGTGCAAGGAGTGCTTCCTTCATTATCATCCTCTGGCCTCAACATCTGCTCCGTCCTCAAGTAGTAGATGAGAGGTTAAAACAGCAGAGATGTGAAGTGAGGTGCAACCTTTCGTGTCTCTAACTTCGAGATTACTGTAATAAAGGAAAAAGCAAGAAAATTATGTTACGTTAATTACTTACCATTACAACAGAATAAACAATGACAACGAAGAGGACCCAAAACAGTAGGTTTTTTTCTTATGGTAGTAAGAAAAACAATGGGTGTGCACGTGCTATACTGATACATTTTTGCCGTCCTCTCCAAAGTGGCTACCGGCTTAACCAGCTTCTCATCTCTCAATCCATCCAAACCTGAACAGTCATTGGGTGCCCATTTAAAACATTAAGCGAAAACGGTGAACTGTGTTGTGTTACATGTAACATGTATTTGTAAGTTTTGCCAAATATGGCACACTGACTGCTTTGACCATATTTGGGCATAAGGGAGGAGCGCACGAGGTTTTTTGGTGGGAGGCGACAAGTATGGCGTTATATCCCCGCCAAAATTCAAGGTTTGGTTTCGATGTTCAAGTTTATAATTTAACCTTGTTCTTCACCATGCGACGTTTGAGTTTCGTAATTGCACATTGCTGTTCACCATGCGACATTTGAGTTTATAACTCAACATTGCTGCTTGCGATGCGACATTGGAGTTTCACAATGAGACATCGAACTTCTAACATTCAACATTCAAGTTTTAACATTCAAGTTTAAACATTCAACATTCAAGTTTCAACATTCAACACTCAACATTCAACATTCAACATCCAAGTTTTAAATTGAACTTCACGGATGAATGGTTGACCTTTTAAAGCGAATCCGCTGAGAGCATTGGGTGCAAGGAGTCACGCAAGCGAGACACAAGCGACATCGATCGCTCCACGGCAGCACGTGTAGAATGGATTCAAATGCTAAAAACGCAAGATCAACGCTTCGTCGTGTAGCAGAACAGCTACTTACACTTG
>BLFK01000540.1:293683-296183 GCA_014634185.1 Astreopora myriophthalma
GAGGAAGAGTTTGCATTTGAAGGCTTCCGTTATGCGGATGAATGATCAAACACCGAAACGTTTTGAAACTGAAAGATATTAGTAGATGTTCAGTTAATTTGATGTAAAAAGATTTGGTTCTAATTTTCATGTTGCTATGGTAGGAGACTGTTTTGTCTAAAATTAATCCAAACCAGAACAGTGATCTGGTGATCGATATGTAGATTCTCCAAATTATCTTCCATTTTGAAATTGACAGCAGCTTACAAGTAAAACACCTTGTGCTGGAAGTTACTGGTGTAGCCAATAATGCTATATTATAATATTGGTCATGACTTTTATTACATATGGTGGCTCCTAAAGGAGCCGTTTTTGTTTGTTTTACCCGTAGATTGCAATGTTGAGCGCCAGGGAGAACGTTCAACCTACAGGATTTTTCCTGCTGAGTGCAATGCAGGGTGGCTTCTCAAGGCCTTCCATTTCTGTAGTTGCATTATCACAGGAACAGTGTCGGTGTTGGATTTTTATCTATTAAATTGTGAACCGTGTTGTTGGATTGCACCTGCGTTTGCTGGTGCTGGCTTTGAGGCAACGTTCTTTGGTAACTGAGCAGGCACTGGCTGGGCAACTGCACCCCCTTGCTCCACATGCTTGATAACTTCTGAAAGCAAACCTGTCAAAAAACTGTACGATTTTGGCTCATTGATTGGCTTTACAACCCATCGCTTGTTTGCTTTCGGAAAACAAAGTTTGTAGCGTGCCTCACCCACATGTTCACCTGACTGAACTAGTGCTTGCCTGCGCCCAGTATTTGCATTGTTGTCAAGAGCAGCAAGCTGAGTTCTGGCAACCATCCCCCCGTGTGAATAATGCTCCCGTATAGAGCAGTACTTCAGCATCATTGAGTGGTAGACCTCAAGTTTGCCAGTGTGACAGACGTCAGTTAGCTTTGCCAGATCCTTGAGAAGTTTGGTATTCAAAACCACCTCCTCTAAAGCTAAGAGAGCTGGTGTGCCTGCCTTGAGCCAACAGACTTTCTTAGCTTCAGAGGATGAAATGCGCCTGTGACAGCACCGATGGAAATGGGTGTTCCCTGTCCATTTGTGCTTGTTTGAAAGATGATCCAACACCGACTTCCACTTTTCACGTAAAATCTGCACACTACCATTGCAGGTTGCAGCAGACCACCATAGGTGATTGGAAATGGACTGTATCCATTATACCGTGCCTGGAATAGGACTGCGTTTCCTTAATTTTTTTCTTAGTACGCTTGAACAACGTACCAACTGCGTTTCCTTAATTTTCTTCTTAGTACACTTTACGATGATACCGTACGTACTAACATACTAAGAGAATCTTTGTAAGAGATAAGAGAATTAATGGTAAAACAGTACGAACGTACTAAAGGAATTGTAGAATATAATACCATAACCGTACGTACGAACGTACTAACGTACTAAGGGATTCGTCGAATACGATGCCGTACGAACGTACTAACGTACTAAGAGAATCTTTAAAGGAATACGGTGCCGTACGAACGTACTAACGTACTAAGAGAATCTTTGAATACGGTGCTGTACGAACGTACTAACGTACTAAGAGAATCTTTGTAAGAGATAAGAGAATTAACGGTAAAACCGTACGAACGTACTAAAGGAATTGTAGAATAGATTTTATGGGACAAGGGATAGTGGACACGAAATTGGCCTCCCCACGGCTGGGGCAAAGACAAGTGAGAGATGTATTTGTTTTCTCGAGCAGAGAAGATAAAGTCGTATGGAAAGCATTTTTCCTTGAAGAAATGGCTGAAAAGTGTGCAAAAAGCCTTACAAGGTTATCGTGCAGGGAAGTAGAGTTTTAGTCAGCCTGCGAGAAGGCTCTACTGTTTGCATTTCGCGCTCAAGCGCTGTTCTCTGGTTTCTCGCTTTGGCGCGCGAAGCGGGTTTACGAACGTACACCAGAGCGGGCACCAGTGGCTCTTTCACGCGGGCGTGCTTAGCGCGCGCTGGATCGTCTCACGGTGGATCGTCTCACGGTTTCGCCGTACGAGCGAGCAAAGTGTCTTGCAGTTTCCCCACTTGCAAAAACTTCCAACGAAAGAGCCTGCAGAGGGCTAAGCCTTTCTCTCTTTTTTTTTTCACCTTTCTTATTATTTTCTTATTATTTTTATTATTTTCACGTTTTTATTGTATTTGACCCTTTTGAGTTTTTGAAAGGGTTTACAGATTGGGAATAAATAACAGAGAGCTTTTCTGACGGTGCGTGATGGACGCGTTACCTGTCACGCAACTTTGCTTTTCAATTTAAAAGCGGCTTGTAGCCATTTGAGACTCGCTTGCAAAACATCAACTCAAACCATGAAACGGAAGAATAACATCTTCCAAATCTAACCGAAAGGAAAATATATTCTACTAATTGCAGAGTTAAGCAAGATGTGTTTTCGGTTATTTACCGGAAAGCCACAAACCAATCAGCGGCCGAAGACTATGACACACGTCAACACTCGTCAACGCACGCTTCC
>BLFK01000540.1:306183-312273 GCA_014634185.1 Astreopora myriophthalma
TCTTCCTTGTTGAATTCCGTTTGTACTTCGCTTTCTCGATTGATCTTCGAGCACAATAGACAGACGGTCGTCCGCTTCTTGGTTTGTCTTCGAAGCACTCTCCTTTCCAACACATGTTCACCCAACGTCCCGTCTTGTTAAAAAAATTAGCGATTTCCCTGACTGAATGACCAGATGATCGTTATATGGCTGCTTCAGCTCTAGCATAAACAATGTCTGACTTCATTTTCGTGACAGAGAAAACAGAAAGTTCAGGGGAAAAAAACAGAGAATAACCGAACAAATTCGGGAAAGGAACCACACACACAAAGCGCACGAAAAAATGGCGGTAAACGCGCATGTGCACATTTGGCTGGCTCGAAAATCGAAACAAAGGCATCTAGTAGACAATTAAAATTGCTATTGCCACTTATTTTAATAAATTCTCTACCTCAATTTATTGAAAAGTTCTAACAAACAATTAATTTGTTTAAAAAATTAACAACTTTAAATCGGAACGAACTTTTGAAACACCCTGTATATATATTATTATTATTATTATCTATATTATATTATATCATCTTTGCATCATCTACAGCTGTAGCAAGAAACTGATAATAAACACAACAAAATGTGAAATAGGCGCAAGTGTAAACAGATCTTCAAAAGTGACAGACCATTCTCACTAAGTTCACCAATTATCTCTGACTTGGCTGCCATTTGTGTGGCTTACATAATTGTTTGCTGAGAAAGTTGAAGCAAAAGATGGAGAACGAGACACAGTATGTAAACCCCTGCTCAAGTGCTGGGATGAATCTTGGTGAAAAGAGTTTGGTGTACTTAAATAGTTTGGCTGTATGACAGATAATGAAGATGGTCCATGGAGTGAGACTCCCATTTCAATTTCAAAGAGCACATTATTGATTCTCTTCTTAGCCAATGCCCTCTGCTGGCTGTCAAATTGTGACAGTGTTTCAGCCACTAGCCTGCTGAAAACCTCCATTTCTCCACATCCTAAGATGCCTTCATTAGAAGTGGGCGATGGAGCCTTCAGAACTTCAATTCTTGTAAACTAATATCCCACAAAAGGGGATTCTCCTTGTAAAAGTTTATCAGCATGTCAATGTCCTCGTCTGTCCACTTTTCTTCTTCTTTACTCTCAAATGACCTCAGTATGTCTTCCTTCATAAACAACCTGGATTCGTGCAAATTCCATTTCGATTTGAACTGACTATTCCCCTTACTTCTCTTTAACTCTCTTACCGTGGATGTCCTGAGACTGGAGTACCTTTTTTATACTTTTTGTAAACTTTTCTGCGGCCAGAGACGAAGTGATGGCTACTGTCACCCTCCAGCATCCAATAATGTTTGACCAATAGGTCATATGTAAGCAAAGAAAAATAAGTGGAGATCTAAGCCTCGGTTTTCGCCGCTCTCTCGGGTTCGATCTTGTCCTTCCCTGAGAAGAGACTAGCGACCTTAAGCATGCTCGACGATTACGAGAACGAGGACGACCGGAAGTGAAATTTTCGATTAAGGACAAACTGCGCATGCTTGTAAGTTTGTTTTCGTCCTCGTGCTTTCGTCGACGACGAGAAAAGTGGAGCGAAGTCGTTTTCGTGAGAACGTAAGTTTTTCCTTTGAGTTTATAGCCAAATAGCGTATTATTCCAAAGCATTTAATTGCTAAATGTATCATTAAATATTCGTAAAAGCAAGTGTGTAAATTTAAGTGCTTTGGGTTGAAGTTATCATTAAATACAAGCTTTTTTGTTTCTACTTCTGAAGAGGTGATGGCAGCCGAGAGAGCGGGAAAACCTCAGTGAGTAAATCAAGCTTTTGTTACTTGTCTCCTTTGTGAAATTGCATAGTTTAGTCGATGATTTTCTTATTGCTCTCTTAGTGAATGATTTCGTTTCTCACAGTCATATGTTCTATCGGATTTTTAATGGTTAAGCCACAAACTATTAAAAGAGACTACTTTGGAAACGCTACGTCTATATCTGCAGCAGAATGTAGTTATCGCACAGCTCAGTGAGTCCTCAGTTTTTATTTAAGTCAATGAATTGCTTTCTGTCGTGGAATTCCTATAGTCCGAAATTTCCTGTTCTCTTTTCTAAATCTGTAAATGCTTTAAACTTATCAGAAATTTTCGCTGTGAAATTAAGGATTTATATTTTCAGTTGTTTGTAAATGTAATTTATTGACTTTTTTGTTGATTGGTTGCACAGTCGGCACCAATTTACATTTTAGGCAGCATTTCTTTGGTATGATCCAGATCAATGATCCAAGGTCAGTCAGATCATGGAGCATCAAATGGAACTGTTCAATCATTTCTCAGAGTAGATCCATTGGTTTCCTTTGATGCACCATGATCCAAGCAATCCTGGATCGTTGATCTTGTTCCAGATAGTTTGAAAGGAATTCATCCTCTGACTTAAAACTTTATAAATTAGCAGGGGTTTTTGCACATTTGTAACAACCTTTTTTTGTTGTGTTTTTAGGGCCACCAACTTTTTATGGTCAAAAGATCATGATGTTCTCTTTTGTCGTGAAGTTTTAGTTACAGAGCCATACCAACATAAATTGAGAAGTATCGAAAGAGGCAGAGCTTGGGAACAGGTGGCACAACACTTAAATGCTATTACAGAATTAAAATTCAGGGTGACTCCCAGATCAGTGCGAGATCGATACACTCATTTGATCACAAAAAAGGCAAATCAACTAAAGTATGAAGAAGGTGCTAGTGGAATTGAAGTGATTCAAACTGAACTGGATATTCTTTTGGAAGAGATCCTAGAAAAGGAGAGAGATGCCAAACAGCGTTTAGAGTTAGGAGTGGGAGACAAGAAAAAGAAAGAAGAAAATGAGAAAATTTCAGCTGAAGATATACGCAAGCAGGCAATGGAGAGGATGTCCCAAACTGCGAAGAGAAAAGAGGAAGAAGGAAGTGGTGATTCTAGTGGTGTGAAGAAAAAAAAGAACAGGAGGAGCTCAAATGAACTGTTTCAGTATTTTGAAGAGAAATTGTCCAAGGAGTATGCATTCAAACAAGAAAAGCTAGCAATGCGGACAAAGGAACAAGAGGCTGCTGACAAACGGGAACGAGAGAAGAATGAACAGCAAAATAGAGCATTACAGCAGCAGAATGAAGTAATGGTTGCTTTGATGAAACAACAACAGCAACAACAGCAACAACAGCAACAAATGCAGAACCTACAAGCAATGTTTTTGAACCAGCAGCAGCAACAAACCCAAGCACTAATGGCCTTTTTGGAAGCAAATGTGAAAAAATGATGTTTTTTTTCTAACACAGATTACTTGTCTTCATCTCAGAGGCTGCTTTTCAACCCAACTGTATTCACACTGTTAGGTTGTGTTCGTTAATTAAACATTTTCATATTTTATTCTATCAATGACATTGTTTTGATTGTCTCTAACACATCTACAGGTAACTGCTCAATTCTCTGTTTTTGTTTTTGAACTGCTAGTCAACATGATTTAAAACTAAGCATTGTAATGTTATAAGAAATTTATTGCTGTGAAGATAAAAACCTGTGGGAAAAATATTACTTCATTTTTGTCGTATCACGAAATGTTACGTCAATTTTCGCTAGTTGTAAGATATTACACAGTTCAATTTGTCTGACTTAAGAGTTTACAAAATATTTGTGCTAGCTTTGCATTCTCTGTTCTACAAATACAACAAGATTGATGAGTATGTGTCTTTTCTCACTTGATTTGTGTTTTGGTACATGCCACTTTTCAGAGGATAGGATTGGGGGAGGACAGGGGAGTTAACAATCCTTAAAATCCCTCTTAGCCTTGCACCGAATTACAATGTAGTCTTTTTAAAGTTAGCATTACATGAAGTAATCTTGCAGATTAGGTGGGTCTACTCCAAAAAATGTAGAAGTTTGGTTGCCATAGAGACAGGTTAATGCATTGCGCAAAATAGCACAGACAACGTACATTTTGCCAACACTACTGAGCCCAATTTTCAAGTTCTTTTTGAAGTCTATAAATTTGAAATAGTTGATGATATCACCAAACAGCCACTCCACAGATATCCTAACTGCACTCATTGCAGCATTGAATTCCTGCATTTGAGGGGTTAAAATGGCATATTTGAAAGGGCCTTGTAGGTGGACCCTCAGTGGGTAGGCCACTCTCTGGTTTTGCCCAGGGCGACATATTGGACGCACGGTGCCATCGATGAACCCGAAACAATTTTCGAGTGGAGCCCCGCACTCTGATATGGCATCAGCATAGACTTGTAGCTGGGGTGGGCTCATGACGGCGTTGTTCCAATGGGTAATTCTGTGCCCGTGAAGGTCGTAAATATAGTCAAGCACAGTGTTGGTAATCATGCTCAGAACGGGCACTGGTCGTGCGAAACGCTGAATCATATCCCCGTATCTACAAGGATACGAAATGCGCCTTAGCAACATGCACAACCCTTCGATCCCTTCGCACACAGAACGCTGTCAACAATGGAAGGTAGGTGGAATTTGCAGCGCATCAGCTAGCACAGGAATGTCTCGCTTGTGCACTCGAAACTCGGCGAGACATTCAGAGTCTTCCATATCTTGAAGATCAAACGGTGGGTAGGAAGCGTATGGAAAATAGGGATTTTTTGAACCATAAAAGTCGTAAAAAAGAAGAAACTCATCGTCATCCACCATGTCTTTGGCATAACCCATAACAAGAGACGCACAAATTTCTTTAAAAGATGCCATAGGGTAAACAAGAACTCTCCGAAGAAAAAAAGATTATGGAGATGTCGTTGTCGTCTTCGGGCAGGATGCTTAAGTCTTATTTTTCCCGCCAACAACGACGTTCTTGCTCCAGTCTTTTTGACACTTCTACGTCATTTTGTCGTAGTCGTTCTCGTAATCGTCGAGCATGCTTAAGAGGCTGTCTCCCTAAGGAACGACCAGTGATTTTGGACTGAAGAATAAATGTTTTTTTATTTGCCACAATTTAAAAGCCTTTACCGTAGTAATAACAAAAATGCATTTCATTTGACCGGAAAGGAGTTTTTTATTTTTTTACGATTTATCAAAATTCTTGCTGGTCTCTGCAGGTTATCTCAGCCTGAAAACTGAAGAAATCACGCAAGTTACCGTTGCTATAATAAACTTACAATTAGCTGAAGAGACCCAATTCTGCATTTGATTTCCAGATACACCTTTGTGGTTTACCTACCCATATCAAACGTATAAATCACTTTGTTACTTTAACGGTGATAATGCGTTTTTCGAAACTCATAATCAGGCCCCAATCAAAACATGAAAATAGCTCAACTTTGAGGGTGCATAAAAAAATGTGGCACCTGTTTGGAACTTCCTTCCTAAGTACAGTATTGTGCAAAAGTAATGCAAACGAAATTCGTCGAAATTCGTCCTTTGTTCTGGCGAATTTTCCACGAAAAGTCATCGAATTTTCGAACGATAATTTGTAGGGTTCGAAGCGAAAACTTCACCATCTTTCTCGAAAATTCGAGATAGCGAAATTCGAAGTAGCGAATTTTCGAGGTAACCAAACGAAAATTCGAGATAACGAAATTCGAAGCAGCGAATTTTTGTGACATGAATCGGCGGCCGCCATGAACAACATCGCTGGACAAGCGTATGTACGCATAATAAACTAAAGTCGTGTCGAAAATAGATTCAATGATGCGATAGTTTAATTGGCTATTTCAACCGAAAAAAAAAATGATTGCCTCACACAACGAAAACTGCCATTGCTTCACAAGTATTTCCACCAACGCAGACTCGTATCGATCGGTGAAACTGGGCGTGAATTCTGGTAATGGGACAATGTTTACAGAAGCCCGCTTTTCCAAAACAAACAACGCAGAAATGAGACAGAACGTTTGTAGACAAAAGTTTTATTTGATGAAACACTACATTTCATTTTGGAATCAAAACTGAAAAGCTCTCAAATGTCTTTTGCGTGGTTTTAGGCAGAGCAGTTCATGTCTCGATCGGTTCCAGAGTCGAGTCGTACAAAACAGTCTTCGGATCTCTTACCTCGTATACTGAATCCTTGCCGGGTTTAAAAGTAATAAGCTTGTTTCAAGCATTTTCTTCTTTCATATCGACCGTAA
>BLFK01000540.1:324846-339410 GCA_014634185.1 Astreopora myriophthalma
GCGAACCTTATAATCCTCCACTAAGAGACATACTAAACTCTCTATCGCGGAACCAACAACCTCAGGACTTGTATCCACAAGATCATTAGTCCCAATTTCGAGAATCAAAACATCAGGAGCAATCTGTTCAACCACGTGGAGATCGAACGACCGAAGCTTTGCCGCAGTACGTCCGCCAACGCCGTGTAAATGAACTGACACGTTTCCCCCAAGTTTAAAATTATCATCGGCCCGAGGGTCAAAATGGGATCTTAAATCGCGTTTAAGGCGCTTAACAAATGAATGACCCAAAATAAGAACAGATGAAACCCCACTAGACATACCAATGGCGGATCAAACAAACGAGCTAGCTGCAACTGCGAGCCGTACGTGCAAAAATGGTTCTTAATAAAAGGGGGAATGAAAACCAATAGACGAGAATAAACAGGGGCACGTGTTGACAGCTCGACAGAGAGGAACAGAAAAAACTGAGAACTTACCTCTTAAAAAAGTCAAACGATGAAAAAAAACACTCCTTGTGCAGCGAGTCAAAGAAGTGAATGACGCAACAGTAATCGACTGTGGAATAGTAATGCACGCCCCCCAGAGGGACAGCTTGATTTAATCCCAGGCCCTCTCAACACATACCGGATGTTGTCACGCAACCCGTAATGCAACAAGATAATTTAACATTAGTTGGTCAGGGCAAAACATAAAAATCCTATTTGTGAGCAAATATTTCATTTATGCTTGGAAATCTGGCAAATGCTGTCACTTGCAGAATGGACCAAATTAAGACCTCATAATATTACTGCATTGAAAACAAGCAAAAACCTTGAGTTTTCGACTGAAAAATGTGAAAGCAAAATTTCTTAATGCATTCAGAACAATAATATGGTGGTCACTCAGAATGATACATATTCTTGAAGATCTGGCAAATGCCGTCACTCGCAAAATGGACCATATTAAGATCTCACAATAATATTACTGAACTGGAAACAAACAAAAAGCTTGACTTTTAGACTGAAAAATTTCTAAGCAAAATTACTTTATGCATTTAGAACAATAATACAGTGGTCACTCAGCATGATACATATGCTTGAAGATCTGGCAAATGCAGTCACTCGCAAAATGGACCACATTAAGATCTCACAATATTATTGAACTATTCAACAGGTATAAGCCCTTAGTTTTAGACAGAGAATTTTAAATACAAAATCTTTAGTCATTTGTAGTGTGGAACAAAAGTATAGTGGTTGAAGTTTCTCCACTGTTGCTTCGCTCATGATGTTGTGCATCAATTTAGAAGCCATTTAGAATGCCATTTAGAATGACTATCGGCGAACGGTCCTCGGAAATCTATGTGAATCCTTTGCGTTGGCATCTTTGGCCAATCCCAGGGATGTAACGGTGCCTGCGGTAGCTTATATCGTGACCTTTGACAATCGCCACATTGCTGGACAACCGCTGCTATATCCCTGTCGAGGTTGGGCCACCAGACATGGAGTCATGACTTCATTTGGACTATTCCAGGATGCCCTGTGTGTAATTTGTATAACACCTGTTTTGAATTGCGCTGGAATTATCACACAAATTCCCCACAACAAACAACCATCTTTGACTGTGACTTTGTGACATTTGTTGAAAAACTGGGTGATTTCTGCTGTGGTCTGGTTATCGGGCCAACCTGTCATTGTGTATTGTAACACTCTGGACAAAATTGGATTTGTTTGTGTCGCCTTACGAATTTGATCTACGTGCAATGGCAGAGATTCCATTTGTAGTGAATTGATGAGTTTGACCTCATCGACTTCTTTGTCATGTTCGTCGATTTGCGTCGGCAAACGGGATAAGCAATCTGCATTTGCATGTTTTGCTGTTGAATGATACTTGATATCACATTGATATGTGGCGAGTAACAATGGTTATCTTTGCAATCTTGCAACTGCTAGAGTAGGAATTCTGCTTTTGGGACCTAACAGCATGGTTAAGGGTTTCGTCTGTGACCAATAGAAACGTTCTTCCATAACAATACTGGTGGAATTTCTTGATTCCAAAAATTATGCTTAGCACTTCTTTTTCAATTTGCACTTAATTGTGCTCGCTTTTGGTCAATGTGCACAATGCATAGGCTATCGGACACTCTTCTCTGGACGGCAGCACGTGCAAAATGACTGCTCTGATTCCGTACTGCAAGGCATCAGTGTCGAGTTTTAGCGGTAATGTCTCGCTAAAATGCGTCAAAATTGGTGTGTTCGACAATTTGTCTTCTACTTGCTTGAATGCTCTTTCCTGATCCTTAGACCATTTCCATTCAACTCCATCTTTCAGCAGCTTGTTTAACGGATGAGTAATAGTCGAGTAGTTACTAATGAACTTGGCATCATAATTTATCATGCCCAGGGATGATCTCAATTGATGTTGATTTTTGGGTGCCGGCACTTCCTGAATGGCTTGGACCTTTTTCTAGATTGCGTGCAAGCCTTGCTCATCTGTTCGATAACCCAAATATTCAACAGTAGGCTGCATGAATTTGCATTTGCTTAGTTTTAACCTCAAAGCAGCGCTTTGCAGCCTCGTGAAAACTTCACTGAGATTATTTAAATGCTCTTGATCATTCTTTCCCGACACTAAAATATCATCTACCCTACAAACCACCATTTCTATGCCCTTGAGTACTTGTTCAATTTTTGATTGAAAAATTGCTGATGTGGAGGAAACTCCAAAAGGCAAATGTGTAGGTCTATGTAGACCCTTAGGATTATTAATGGTTACATACTCCCTAGAATCCTCATCTAGCAGGATTTGTTGATAAGCTCTTGACAAATCTAATTAAGTGTATTTTTCTCCACCACTTAATGTCACAAACAACCTCCAAAATGGAATTGACGGTAAGTTTGTAATCTCCACAAACTCTTATTGTATGATGAGGCTTAACCACCGCTATTGGTGCCACCCACTCTGAGTAGCGAATCTTTTCGACTAACCCCATTTTCTCTAGGTGATCTAAGTCTTGCTCAATAGCTCCCTTTAAAGCATGCGGAACTGGGCATGGTTTAAAGAATTTTGGCTTGAGTCAGATTTTACAAACAGTTTAGCCTTAACACCTTGCATTGTACCTAACTCGTCTTGATGTTTAGTTAAGACATTATCTAGGTCATTACTTATCTTCGTGATTGACCCCCAGTTCAATTTAATGTCTTTTAACCAGTTCTTTCCAAGTAGACTTGGTCCTTGCCCTTTCACGACCTGGAGAGGAACTGTGGCTGTCTGATTTTGATATGTGACTTCCGCTTGGGCTTGTCCAATGACGCCAAGGGTCTCTCCAGTGTACGTTCTGAGCTTGATCTGGGACTTCTCAAGTGGGATACGTGGGAAGTGTTCCCCCAGGCCTCCTCTGACATGATCGACACAGACGTGCCAGTATTTAATTCCATTGAACAGTCCTTGCCATTCACTTTAAGTGGAATCATGATGGATGGTTCAGGCTTTTCTTGGCTGATCTGGAACAATTTGAATTCATCATCTGAATTTCTCGGTGGCTCGTCTGTTTTCTACCGCTCTGATCGGAACGTGATCCATGGTTGTGCCCACTTGTCGGAGCGAGTGTTTTCTTTTTGCACACTCTAGCAATGTGCCCTTTTCCTTTGCAGATCCGACACGTTTCGTCTTTGAATCGGCATTTTTGTGGAATGTGGTCCTTGCCACAACAGAAACGGCTTTTTCAGCTTTGAAGGTCTGTGAGGATGCGGTGGCTTCATGCAGTTTATCTCACCATCTGCAGGTGGATTTCTGAAGGTGTTCGCTTGCTTATCTGCAACTTCCACTTCCTTGTACTCGTAGTCGTTCTCATCCTAGGCTGTGTTTTCCCTAGGCCGATTAACTAGCTGAACATTCTTCCTAGGTGTTTGTTTATAGACCGACATTAGCTAGTTAAATGTGACATCTGTTTTTACTGGGAAATTTTAAGCCACTAATAACTCGGAAGATTCAAATTACAAATCCACGCAACTTTCAAAAATGGCAGGAGAGTGTTACAAGTATCATTGAAGAGCAGGGTTGTTTCCAGAAAAAACTCAGGATCGCTGGTAACAGCAACAAACTAATTTTATTTCTGCAAGGTAACTCCACGAATTTACAGCACTAAGCTTCTTCACATAAAGCCGATCTCTCTAAAAGCAGAAACTCTTGCCCTTATATACATGGGCTTTAGGGTTCCAGAAACTTCTATTAGGAGCTAAATTAAGTAGCTTGACACAGTTTCTATTCTAAGTAATTATGTAAGGGATGGAACGCTCTAGACTGTTCTTATGGAAATTGGTTACAGCTGAATGACTTGCGGTTCTAGATTGTTCTGGAACTCGACTAAGACAATTTTTCGTAACAGAGGAAGCGCTTTTAATGAGTCCACTAGAACTGATTCTCACTATATTTTTACGAAAGAGAAGAAGTTTTGTTCAGAGGATGCGGTTAATGTCTTGGCAGATGCGGAGGATGCGACAGAATGTTGTAATCAATGCCAAAACGACATACATCGCCAGCCCAAGACCTTGTGGGTCTATCCAAGGCCGCAGTTTTGGTTCGAATAGCTCGTTGTAAATCTTTACCAAGATCATCTGGGGCGCTAGCACTTCAGAGTGAGCAGAGATACTTTTGGACACATCCGTGGACTCGTTGGCCCTGAGCTGGTACAACAGAATACAATTCTTTGCCAAGCTATCTCCGTAGAGAAGCGGGTTGCCATTGCTCTTTGGAAATTAGCTACTGGGAATTCATATAGAACCGTCGGGCTAACCTTTGGAATTGGTCGATGCACTGCTATGAAGGTAAAGGACAAATTCTGCACTGCCTTGTTGCAAAGAGCGAAAAATTTCCCAAGACCGAGGCCGAAACTAGGCAATCCATACAGGAATTTCAGGACATTAGCCGTTTCCTTCAGGTCGTAGGTGCACTTGATGGGTCCCATATTCCAATCAGGGTGCCCAAAGAAGACCCAAACGAGTATGTTATTTGGAAAAGCTTCCACAGCATCGTTTTGCAGGGAGTTGCTGGTGCTGATGGCAAGTTTTTGCATGTGAGTACTGGCTATGCAGGAAGCATTCATGATGCTGACAAATAGAAAACGGCGATGCTTTGCAATAGAAAATGGCGACATCTTGCATTCCCCAATGCGTAGGATAGGTGGCACCCAAGTAAAACCACTCATTGTTGCTGACCCAGCTTATAAACTTAGGACCTGGTGCATGAAACCATTTCCACGGACCAGAGCCCTGACCGATAGCCAACAAGATTTCAATATATCATTGAGCAGTGCAAGAGTGTTTTTTTAAAATTTATTAGCTTTATTTGACAAATCAACAAACCGTGCAACAATACACTAATTACAGCTACAATACGATAATTAAGAGGCAGTATCCCTAAGAGCAGTCCAATCAATTTCACGTCAAAAAATCATTTTCCTTTGAACTCTGCTGATTACAAACCGATAGGGTTTGGTACCTAAGTAATAAATCTGGATTTCTTTTTTGAAAAAAATGTTTTTTTGCTTCACTACGAAGCCAAACTCATTTTAAATGATTTCAGCCCTTCGGCGGCTGATCTAAGGGCCAAAATTTATCGATATTGACAGTGTCGCTATATGAAAACGGAAAACGCTCTTGAAATAATCTTTATGCCTGAAGTTTTCTATATAATTAAATAGTCATACAACAAAGTATCGACCGTTTTTATCTTTTTGTAAAAATACTGGAATCCCAAAAACAAACCATACTATTTGGCTTAGGTCGCCTGCTAATGGTCGAATTCGAGAGCTTGGATTTCAATTGTGGGCCAAAATTCTGAAGTAAAATTAATGGCAAATGAGAGGTCTAAGTTGATTCTAAAAGGTTCCCGTGTCAAACTTGCGGGTATTTCCCCAAACGCCAATAAGCGGCAGTCTGAATTTGGCTTTCAGGGCGCTTTGTTAGCATAAACAACACTATCTAATGTTAGCTCCCTTTCGGTTTTGTTATTAGTCATTTGTTGAGATAATGAACCATTACCGAATAACATGCCATCATTATTGCTCAGAAAAAAGGCAGAAGTTATTTGCTGTCTTTTAGAGCATTTAGTTTACAACTAAGAGCAAATAGAGCATTGGAAGAACTTCTTCACTTCTTCATTTCCCCACCGCGGAAAGGTCACAGTAAGTGACCTTGCTAGGCGTTGAGTGAGTGTTTGATCCAAGCTACATGCCTGAACAATCGAAGAAAAGCTGATTCATCAAAAGGAATTTTTAGATATTTTGTAATTTTATATTGAATAATGAATACCTAGTGATTTTAGCAGTTGAATACAAAACATGCACTACTTGAAAGGAAACGATGAGTGAGTTATTTTCAGTCTAGGTCTACGATTAAGTCACTAATCACTAGTTGATTGTTACTTTTTATTTACAAACTGCAATATCAGATTAAACTACAATCCTGGTCAAAACCGTTGGGACAATTCCCGCTTTTCCCCCTCCCCCCATTGCAATGTTGATTTTTCACGATCACCAAAATCAAGATCCGTTCATCGATCGCTGGCATGTTTCAACATTGCCTCGGGGGGAGGGGGCGCGAAAAAGGCAGCGAAAGAAGAACACACGTTGCTCATAAAGCGATGGAAGCATGTACAGTAAATTCTCTACTTTTCGCCCAAAATTTGACAAGTGTCCCGAAGTCTTTTGACCCGGATTGTCTGAAACTGCGTTTCATCGAACAAAACTGGAAAGCGTATTATATATGTCCTCAACATAGTGAACAATTTGTAACATTGCGTCAAAAACTGTTTTATCGTAGTACAGTCTGTTTTATGGCAGCTTAAAACCAGCGAAGATTTTCAGGGGACTCGTTCCCAGACTCCGCACAGTTAGAGGCAGCTTTTCGAGCTGCACAATCTTTTGACTTTGCTAAGCAGAGTTTGACTCCTCACAAGTTCAAAGACAGCAAATCGCCTAGACAATAGAATAGTACAAAGGAAAGACCCACATTCATGTATCTGTAGATTTTGCTTCGCCAAATTTGCTGCGCGTCATCTTGCTGATAATAATCAGTGTCATATAAACCCGCATTGCCTGTTGCGTGACCCAAGCCGTTGTTGACAACGGCAACAATTCTCACTCACATTTCTCACTCCTAAAAACACATTTTCTGGTTGTGCTTTTGATGGAGCTACCAGAATATATGGCGTGTTGTGTTATACACACTTTCGTTGATCTTTAGTTGGCGTTCGTTTCTGAACAAGAAAACGCTTAATGCATTTTTCAACATTTCTCGGCCATTGTAAAATAATTTAAGCTAACATCTAATTTGATCTTTTGCTGTTTTTAGGGTGAGAAATGTTGAAAAACACACACCCGGTGATCGTTTAAAGCCAAAAAGCGCTTGTATGAATAGAAAAGAAAGAGTTATTATGTTTTTTGTTTGGCTTTTTTTCAAAAGTAATTTCTATACCTAAATATCTTCCTTTAAATAGCCGAGAAATGTGGCCGAGAACTGTTGATTGCTCACTGTAACGCAACCCACCGTTTTGACAATCCTTCCTCACACTACCTCTAAACCGGCGCAACATATTGTTTTACTATATGAGACAATTCTCTAATGAGATTCAATGAACCTAACCGGGTTTGAGACCAATTATCAAGAAATTCTTTTCTCAGACAATCCTGGTCAAAACCGTTGGGACAATTCCCGCTTTTCCCCCTCCCCCCATTGCAATGTTGATTTTTCACGATCACCAAAATCAAGATCCGTTCATCGATCGCTGGCATGTTTCAACATTGCCTCGGGGGGAGGGGGCGCGAAAAAGGCAGCGAAAGAAGAACACACGTTGCTCATAAAGCGATGGAAGCATGTACAGTAAATTCTCTACTTTTCGCCCAAAATTTGACAAGTGTCCCGAAGTCTTTTGACCCGGATTGTAGGTTTGTAAAGTCAACTACCATGTAAACTGGCTTTGGGCTGATAGATCTAATTCTTGCTTGAACTAGCGAAAATGTCAAGTACCCAGGGTAAACTACCTACTATGTTATTCATTTGTCTTAGTCAAGTGCGAGACACGCATAGTTTTCTCTATTGGAACAATAGACGTAGCAAGCGTTTTCGTGGGTTTCGTAAGCAAAAAAACAAACAACAAACCAAAAAAGCTTGCTCCCCACTCAGTTTCCTGTTTGTTTTTTCTTTTTTTTACTCCTGAAACCCACAGAAACGCTCACTTTCACAGGCTAATGGGACAGCAGAAAGGGCGTGGTCAACTAGCGGGACCTAAAGAATGGAACAATGAAGAAATAGCACCTGAGCCTTCCCTTGCTAGATTATTGTTTTAGTGCACCTTGTCCCTTTCAAATGAATATTTTTGTCTGAGGGATGGATCATTAGAAAAGTAAACTGGAGGGAGATAAATAGACTGGCAAATCCACGAAAACAAAAAGAGAAAAACTGAATGTAAGAACTTAAAGGGTAACTCGCACTAAAATTTGTGTCCTTTTTTATGTATTCTCTACATTCCTTCTTTGATAAGGACAGGTTTTCAAAAGGAATTACTATCGAACTTTACAAATTGAATTTATTACGAATTTTTTTCTACAGCAAATCGGCAGCCATTTTGAAAAACGTGCGGTTTTAGGGTCACGTGGACTGATACGTCACAGGTGTGGAACTTAGGATCATATGATTTGCGCAAAGGAAAACAAGCTGTCCCGAATTCTGTACAAACGGCACCATGAACACCGAAATGACCAAGTTTGGAAGTTATTAACTACAAAACTTGTGGAAAAGAACATTAGTCAGCTGGTAATCGAAAATAAAATAGAAAACTTCGTTGTCATAACTATATATTTTCGTCGGTTGCTTGACTGTAGTTTGCAACTTGGTGTTTGATTACAAGCGAAATAATAATATTGTTGCTTTTATTTGGCAATTTCAAATCAAACCCAGGCAAAGACCATTGGAAACTGTCTTTCGAAGATTTGCACATCGTTTAGGTGATGTTATGTCTTGAAATTGGTGCAAAATTAAAATGTTTGTTACTCGAAGAAAGTTATATCGGGTTGAAATCGAGCTTTGATAGGAGATTATCACCAAATGTCCGTGAGTCTGTGAGTTTGTTGTGCGTGCGGAATGTGTTAGTCAAGTAATTTACATGTAGCGTAATATATTCATATTTCTTTGAAAGTATTTAAGGTTAATATAGTCTCTTTCAGTTCACTTTGCTTTGCTTCCAATGGAGTTAGTTTATTTTAAGTTCAATCTATTCGCCTCTAGTGCAGTTTCTTTCGCTTTTAAAGCAGTTCCTCTTTCAGTCTTCGACGCGTTATGCAGCTATACAGTTCCTAAACAAATGTAAGTGTTGTTTTCCGTCGAGTTTTTCTTTTCACACGAGTTCACTTTGTAACGTTTTGTGTTTCCTTTTATTTCTAGTTTTAACCGCTTTCAACTCTTTTTTTTTTCCCTTCTTTATTGTAATTCACACTACCTACAACACTGGTACATCTACTTACACAATTTACAACAATTACACATTTTACTACTAAAGTCCATTACATTACAATTCAATTACTTACGCACTACTTACAATGCAATTACAGGAGCTACTTACAATAATACAATTGCATTACTTACTCTACTGGACAATATGATTGCTTATTAAACTTGCGATATCCATTTACACACTATTTACAGAATAATATGATTACAGATGATACGATTACAATGAGCAACAAAATAAAAGATGTGAGGTATGTATGAAATAATTCATATGTGAACTGCGGTTGTAGATGAAAGTGAAGAATGATCATCGCAGTTAATTTTCCAATTTAAGCAATTGGAAAGGAGAAGCCTGAAAAAATCAGGGCTTCAACGGGATTCGAACCCGTGACCTCCGCGATACCGGTGCGATGCTCTACCAATTGAGCTATGAAGCCACACATTGGGAGCGAGGTCAATTGGTAGAGCATCGCACCGGTATCGCGGAGGTCACGGGTTCGAATCCCGTTGAAGCCCTGATTTTTTCAGGCTTCTCCTTTCCAATTGCTTAAATTGGAAAATTAACTGCGATGATCATTCTTCACTTTCAAAATAAAAGATGTATGCAAAAAAAAAACAACAACAAGAAAACAAGAAAAACATAAATGATTATATTGGAGCGAGTACCCATTTCTTTTCAAAAAAGCTGTGTTTATTGATATTTTTTTCAGTTTCATATTTAATCTTAAGTTTCGATTGCAGTCCCTGAATTTCAGGAAGTGTTTGGCTTCTTCTGCAGTCCCACAAAAATAATTTTCCAATTATTATGAAATAGTTTAATACATTTGATAAAGGGCCTTGTTTTGATAAAACTCCAAATAAAACGTTTTGTGCAGAAAGATAGATTGGCTCATTCGATAGAATGTACCAGTACGTTTTGAAATCAGTCCAGAACGTTTTGGAGTGAGGACATTCATAAAAAAGGTGATATAAATTGTCAGGTTCATCATTACAAAAAGTGCACGCATCATTAATTCTAAATCCAATTTTGCATAGTTTGCTATTAGTATAAAGAATAGAATTAATTACTTTATTGAAAGGCTTTGACATATGACTCAAGTGCAACCAAATGTGGTAACGAGAAGATTTGTGTAAATTGTTGGGTTGTGAAATTAAAATCACTCTTTAATTTGCGGATAATATTAGGAGGTTGAGCTTTTTTTGAAACCAGCAACGAGTAATAATCTTTTGATTTTTTGTCTTTAATATCGAAGATTTTATTTCCAATTACAAGTGATGGGGATGTGAGTGATCTGTCTAGGCTGATTTCTTTTAAATGAGAAGGCACAGAATGACGGAGGCTCGCCCATTGCAGAAAATTGCTTTTGACAATTGTGTTTGAAAAATAGTTATAGGAGTCCATTGTATTTAAGTTAAAAAGAAGATCGTGTATGTAAATGATTCCCGACTTAAAATAATTTTTATAGTACACCGGCTTATTGTCTATACGAATCTCTTTATTATTCCAAACAATTATTTTCCAGTCACTTTCTGAAGCGAAAGATTCGCGGAACTCCGACCACCATAGCAAAAGTTCATGGTAAAATTGAGAAGATATCGTGTAATCAGCAACTTCATAATTACAATTTAGAAAAAAACGACCTCCTACGGGCTCCAATAGATGAAGTAAATACGTCTTCCATGTTGCATTTGAATCGTTAAACAGTCGTTTTAGCCAGGCCAACCTTAAACATTTGACCATGCTTTCCAAATTTATCATTTTTAGACCACCATTTTCATAATCATTTATTACAGACACACGAGTCACTTTATCTGTACCTTTCCATAAAAACTTGAATAACAATTGATTTAGTTTATTCACAATTTCCTTTGGTGTAGGAAGTAGCGAACATACGTAGACGAATTTTGGGATCAAAAAAGATTTAATTATTGTCACTTTACCATAGATAAAGAGGCCCCTAGAGGACCAAATGTTAATGAGTTTTTTAATACTATCTAGCCTTTCAATAAGTTCTTTTCCTTTAATAGTTTCTGATCATATGTGAAATACACGCCCAAAGCTTTAATCGGGATTTTAGGCCACTTAATACCAAAATGTTCTTCTTTGCTTTCTTTTAATGATCCTATCCACATACCCTCAGTTTTTGAGCAATTAATCTTGAGACCGGAAATGCTTCGAAACCGGTCTAGCAGTTCAAATAATATTTTGGCTGAGTTTGTATCTGCTAATATCGCTGTGGTGTCGTCTGCATACTGTAAAAGTTTCGTTTCTTGTTCATCTCCGATATAAATTCCCTTGATGTCCGAATTCTGTCTAATGGCGATAGCCAGTGTTTCTACAGCTATTGCGAAAAGATATGGAGACAGCGGGTCTCCCTGCCGAACTCCTCGTTCCAACTTAAAGAAATTTGAAGTCATACCGTTGTTCAAGATACAGCTTTGTATATTTTTATAGAAAACTTTAACCCAGTGAAGGAAATCTGTACCAAAATTAAATGCCTCTAGACATTTAAAAAGAAATTCCCATTCAACACTATCGAATGCCTTTTGAAAATCAATGAATAACATTAAGCCAGGAATGTTTTCTTTCACAGTGAAATCCATGACATCGTAAGTAGATCGTATAGTTTCGCCTATAAAACGATCTTTTACATATCCTGTCTGATTAGGATGAATAATATCAGGCAAGACATTTTTAATCCTCGATGCAATTGCTTTCGTCATTATTTTTGTATCTACATTAACAAGGGAGATTGGATGCCAATTTTCTAAAAAAGAACGATCTTTCCCTTTCTTTTCAATTAGTGTGATGATTATTTGTTTTTGAGAGCTAGACATCTCACCTTTTTCGAAACATTCATTAATGCACTTCATAAAGCTATCGCTAATTAGCGACCAAACTGTCTTATAGAATTCAATAGGAATGCTGTCATTACCAGGAGTTTTATTATTGTCAAAGCTATCTAGGAGACGGAAACATTCTTCTCCTGAAATTTTGCCTTCACAAAATTTTTTCTGGTCTTCCGAAAGTGCGGGTATATTTAAATCATTTAGGAAAGAAGAAATTTTAATTGCGACATGTGGATCAGTAGTACTTCTTTTGTACGAGTTTTTATAGAACCTTTCTTGCTCCTTTAATATACAAAATGGATCTGTTTTAATTACTCCGCTTATGTGAAGTTTTCGTATGTGCTTTTTTTATATGATTTCTTTTCTCGAGGTTTAAAAAATATTTTGTGCTCTTTTCCCCATGCTCATGCCAACGAGCTTGTGCACGTATAATTATTCCTTTAGTTTTTTCTTCATAAAAGGTTTCTAACTTTTCCTGAGCCGCATTAAAACGAGTTGCATTAGAATCACTTGGCGTAGTTTCATATGCTTGCTTTGCCTCTCTAAGTTCATTTTGGAGATTTGATTCTGTTGCATTTCTTTCCTTGGCTTTTTTCTTTGAGTAGTTAATAGCGTGCAACCTTATATTATATTTGATCCAATCCCAAACGTTACGACTGTCCAAAAGTTCTTTGCGTCCCTCTGCCGTCCATACTGGAAGCATTTCAGTAACATTATTTACATATTCTTCATCCTTCAACATGGAACAGTTCATTTTCCAATACCCGGGACCTTTCTGCTCATTTTCTAGCTCTGAAATCTCTATCGAAATTGCGTCATGGTCTGTTCGAATAGCTGGAATTATATCACACGATTTCACTAAGTCATTCAAATTATTAGAAATTAACCAATAATCAAGACGGCAAAAAATTCTTGGAGACTTTTGACTCCAAGTAAAAATTCTTGTGTCTGGGTTTTTAATTCTCCAAATATCAACCAGATCTAGCTGATTTTGTAGGCAATCAATGCAGGCAGTAACTGATTTTCTTTGAATAATTACACCTCCTTTTTTATCAATCTCTGGATTTAAAGGGCAATTGAAATCACCTCCTATAATGATGTTATCCTCCGAATCTAAGTTTTCGTTTTGTAGCGTTGCGAGTAAGTTACTGAAAAATGATATGAGATCTTTGTCCTTGTTTGGTGCATAAACATTAATTAAAACATATGTTTTATCTTTGATATCAGCTTTAAGAATGATGAAGCGTCCCGAAGGGTCCAGGACCTTTTGATGGATGGTGCAATCAAAACCATTCGTAATCAAAATAGCAAGTCCACGTGCGTTGGAGCTACCATGACTTGTTATAATCTCTGCACCCCATTCATTCTTCCATTGAATATCTGTTTTGGCTGTTGAATGGGTTTCTTGCAAAAAAAAGATATCGGCTTTACGTTTCCTGCACCAAGTAAACATTGTTCATCTTTTTTTAAAATTGCTTAGGCCCTTTACGTTAAGCGATATTAATTTAACGACCTCAGCCATCAAATGTTGTGTCCATATCAAAATTTAGAACTGCAGCAGTAGCCAAACAAAATAATAACGTGCTAATGAACTGCAAATTTAACCGCAAATTTAAACAAATAAACAAAGGAACTATTAATAAGGGTACAAAACCTAAGTAAATGAGATTCACCAATGTTGCTCCATACCTATAAACAGCTATAATGCTACATGCATAAATAATCAGAAAATGAGAAAATACAAGAAAAAGTCCTAAATAAGCAAATAACATAAATACAAAAATTGTTTGTCTGACATACATTTAGTCCCAACAGCCCTCCATCTACTAAAGCTTATGCGCTACTCATAATTATACCGTAGAAAGGAAGATTTTCAGTTTCAATCCCATTATATACTTGACCGTTGATTATGAATTTATCCACTTTGAAGAAAGCTGATTGTTTTTCTTGCTTCGCCTTTTTTAGCACAGGGTACAATTTCGTATGAATTGCTTCGATTTCTTTAGGGTAGTCATGCGAAATTCCAATTTTAGTACCTTTTAAATTTTTAACTTTGGACCAAACGAACTCTTTATCTTGATAAAAACTGAACTTAGCAATAACAGGCCTTGTATTCGTGGACCTCCACGGGTTACGCCGGGTTGGCAAACGATGTACACGTTCAAATCTAATTTCATTCATATCCTCCTTTGAGATTTTCATTTTCTCTTCCATCATTGAACGAACCAA
>BLFK01000541.1:27451-46853 GCA_014634185.1 Astreopora myriophthalma
ATAACATTAAACTTACCAACAACGACCACTTGAATGTTGCTTCTAAATGTTTGGGGAAAAAATCCCTCCTTTGCATTAACAGCACAAGAAAATGATGTGCCATTTAGCTGAGTTGTTACATTGAAGACAATCAGAGTGACTCTTTGGGAAGGAATCCAGCTGATACCAAATTTGTTTTTGAAAGCTGATTGTACTTGGCTTTCTCCTGATGATCGAGCTGCTGCAATAACATCTCCATCCAACTGTAAAGCTAAGGTATCAAAGTTTAAACCTGATGATAAACTGAAGTTCCAGCTCAGAGATGCATTGATGGATCTTTCAAGAAGCTGTGTGGTGTTTGAGTGCGACACTGCCCCTGGTAAAGTCTGAACTGGGAGAGGCTCATACCATGTTATACTCACACCATCTAAGAAAAGCAAAACAAATGTCATTACAAAATAATTATTGTTAGTAATTTTTGAAACGCTTTTAAGCACCAGTGTAACTTTATAAATATTTTTAAATGTACCCACCTGGTGACAAACCCAGTTTTAATACAAATGTCATTACTTTAATGGAGGTTAAGCATGCCTGACAACAACTGCTATGAGAAAACAAGATCTTGCAATATTTTAGTGCAACTTATTCTGGCAAATGTAAATTGTCTACTAAGCTTCCAGAAACAGAATTTGGGTGCATCTTTTTGGGAATATTCTGTCTATTCCTATTCCATTTTTGGATTAACGGAATAACAGGAAGAAGGTTGTCCAGAAAAAGGCATCTTCCGAAAACAGAATGGTTCTTGCAGGGGTGACTTGAGAACTAACACTCAGAATAGTCTGGACGTGACTAAGAGTCACATTTGGCAGCCCCGCACAATTTGGGTGCCAAAATAATCCCTCAAAAAAATGTATATTCTGTGTATTCCAACTAAACCATATTTTGTTTATTCTGTTCATTCTGCTATCAAGAGCAGAATGTTCCAAAAATGGAATAAGTCCCCAAAAATGCATAAACCGACCATTCCATCTATTTTTATTCCGAAATAGTCCCTAAAAAATGCACACTTTGTATTAACACCCCAATAAAGTTTAGAAAGACAGTAATATGAAAAATTGATCATCAAGCCAGGAGAGCTCCTCCACAAAATCTAAAATTTGGTCATTTTGTGTTTGGCAAAGGACAACAAAGAAATGCCCCCAAACTAATGCAGATCTATTGTCCATTAAACTTTTTTTTTTTTTAATTGAGGTACTGTCATTTTCATTGACCCATTGCTTTGAAGCTCCCTTAATTAAGACAGAGTAATATCAAATTGTCCTACTGTATTTAAAAACTACCTGGTAACATGATCATAAACTGAAAGCATTTTCTTTTTCCAAATTAATACAAATGCATAAGTTGAACACAACTATTAACAAGCAATTGCAAGACACTGTATAATTATACATAATGTCACAGAACTGTACATTTGCTGGCTGGGAGGTCTGTATAGTAAAAAAACTTTGACCGAGGCTCATAAAGTTACTATAATTTGGCGAAATACACCAGGTTTTAACCCTTTTTAGCCTGCATGGCAGGTGTTCAAAGGAAAAGGGGGATTAGCCGCAGAGAAATTCACGCACACATTTCTAATCTCCCTCTCCCTTCTCCTTCGAAAGCCAACCAGTTGGCTCATTTCAGAGTGCACTGGACTTCTGTGTGGGAGGTCGCGGGTTCCGACTCCAGCCAGACCAACACTCTGGGTCTTTAAATAACTGAGGAAAAAGTGCTGCCTTTGTAATTACATCTGCATATGGTTAGACTTTCTAGTATTCTCAGATAAGGACAATAAGCTGGAGGTCCCATCTCACAGCCCTTGTTCATTAACTCTGTGGGACATTAAAGAACCCACACACTATTCGCAAAGAGTACAGCATGGTGTACATGGTCTTGTGGTCTGACCTTGACTTCACTCTGTTGCGGTAACCCCACCAAAGGCAAAAGCCTTGGCAAAGCTAATAAAAATAAAATGAAAGTCTGCCATGCAGGCTAAACCCCTTTTCAAACTATATTTGAACCAAGTTGAACTCCCTGATGAGCTTTCTGGTTTGGAAGCTGCCTCTTGGTTGTAGTAGAAATGAACCATCATGGGAAGATATCAATTATTGGTGATCAACTGCTAACGTCTGCCAAACGATCACAAGTTTATTTCAAAGTTTGAAGTCATGATTAACAAGATACAGTTCCAGGATTATTGTACACTTGCTTTGTTGGGGGACTTTAATTATCCAAACATTCACTGGATTGATGGCTCAGGGTTTACAAGCTGTCTATCTAAAGAAGAGCATTCCTTTGTCAACTTATTGACAAAGGAATTGGTCAATGTGCCAACATTAGAAACAACAATATTATGTATTTAGTGTCAACAAACACTCCCTTGGCCATTTCCTATCTATCTCTATCTGAGTCTGGTCTGCATCTAATTGACTGTGGCCTTCCATCTGACCATTACCCTGTAATTTTTTACCATGAAGTTATCTGACAATTTAAGAAATCTAATCAGACATTTCAATACTACTTTAAAAATGCCACCTTCAAATCCTTAAACAAGACCTTGATGTTGCTTCCACTTTGTAATGGCATTCATAACGTCAACAATCAAGAGGATTTTGATCACCTTTGGAAATGGTGAAGTGATCTGTTGTTTGCTTCAATTAACACCTTCGTTCCTTGAGTGAGTTGCAGAGATGCAAACACACCACCATGGATAAACTGTGAGCTCTCCAGAATTATCAACGACAAGATGCCTGGTAGCTGTTACAGACTGCGTGACAGCTTGAATAGGTATCACATGTTATTTCCGAGAGCTAGGAATTGTGAACTGTCAGATAGGAGAGCATGTTGTTTGCAGTCGTGAGTTTTTTCAGTCATGTAAATCACTGTTTTGTAAGATTAAACATTCAAGAGTTGAGCCTGGAGCCTGAGTTTTCTGCCTGGAAGCGAAGTGTGCACTCAAGAAGCACAAGGTGCCCTATTATTTCGTAGCGTATCTCTTACAGCGTTTACGTTTGAGTTTCGTTTGTGAAACCGCATAGGTAGACTCGGAAGACAAAAGTGGAAAATAAACCTTTAAAAAAAAAAAACGATGAAACCACAGGTAACCCAGGCTATCTTTTTGTGTCAAATGCAGGTTTCATATGCGAAATAAAGCGCACATATGGGGTGAAGTTTGTAAGAAATTGTCACTAAAAATCAACGAAACTTACCATATGGCCAGTGATGGTTGTTCTTAATGCCCACATGGAGTTTCAGAAAATAAGGTCCACTTTTACTTGTATGGATGCAAATTTAGGTGTCATTGTTTGCAAACATTACCGTCAGATGTGACAGCTGAAGGCTTATTTTGAAAACACTGTGCAGTGGTTGCAAACTTATTGCTCTCTTAATAGTAATGGTTACTTACATTTACAGTGTTAGGACAAACAAGACACTTAGAAAAAGAGGATCTACTCAAGAAGGATGAGGGAGATGTCAACCTACAGTCAACTTCCAATAACACAGTCTCTTGCTAACTCAAACCATGATCTAACTCCAGCCAAAATGAATAATCATTTTCCTCTGGACTTCCATCATTGCCGGATGGGATTCTTAACACTACTATGTACAAATTTTTGTATCATTTGTTTCCTTGGCCCTGATTTGATTCTTGGATTCATTCGCTGGACTCTCTCCCTAGATTGTGTGTTTAAACTTATGCAGAGTCAACATGCCTAAGCTTTGTCGGCAGATACATCTAGTTCCACATGAGTCACAATAAATTATAAGTAAATGATCTATAAGACCATTTTCTGTTTGTTGTTGGTTGTGCTAATCTGAGGTTTAACCCCCTCTGAGATTATACATGTAACTACTTCACTGTATTTGGAAACGTTCATTAAAGTAGTTCGGGCCACATCTGGAAGATAAGGCTTGGCAAACGAAAGACAAAGAACGACAGACCCTCCGATGTTTATAGGGACTGGAAGCCAGCCACATTAAGAGCATCTTTATAAGCAGTGTTCCAAGGTAATTTAAAGATACATACAGAACAAAAACTATTCACTCTTCCAAGTTGTGAAGACCACTAGTGATACCAAATCAATAATGGGCTACAACATTTCTAGTGCGGTAAATGAAAGCCTTGTTACTCTAGCCATAGGCAGCTAGAGTTATAAATCCATGTTTGACTCTTATTCATTTGTTTGTTTGTTTTTTGGGAGTCACAATTTTCCAATCAATAGGCCTTTTTACAGTTCCCGGTGCCATCTTGGAATAGTAACCGCGCAAATATCATGTCGAGGCTCGCATTGAGTCACATTTCGTATCTGGTGTGTGCTTTAACAGAGAATCTGCACTCGTCTTTGCTTTTTCTTAACTTTTGTGCTGTTTTTTTCGCGATACTTTTCGATAATGAACAGCGGTAATACCATCCAAGATATTCCTATGTCGGCTTTGAAGAAAAGAGGGAAACAGTGTGCCGTTTACGGCTGTCACAACTGCTATTACAATGACAAAGGACTTTGTGCTGGTTACCATTTTTTCAGTTTTCCAACCGACCCCAAGAAAAAAAAACGCTGGTGTAATAATAATAATCATCATTATTATAGCATACTTTGGAGAGAGTAGACCACTATTTGTGGAGAAAATTTACTTGGACAACTCTTGGATCAGTGACTCCCTGCCAAAAATAGATTTCCTTTACAGACGTGCTCTATTCCCTGAGCTTATTACCAGACGAGTGCAGCGGGGTAAGATTCTATACCTGCATGGAGGTTGGTTGCCATATGGCCAATATTGCTGCACAAGCATTGGTTCGAAAATGCTATTTCAAAGGCAATTGTAAACAATTATTGTGTAGTAAATTTACATCATTTAGTACTACAGCCATTACTTTCCCTTTCATGTAAGAAAGATAAGAACCTTGATGACACAAGCAAATCACCTTGCAGGATAAATTTGCACTTCTATTGAGTAAAGTTTGAACTGACAATATTTGAAATGTCTGCTGGGTGTTACATTAGTTACAGTCAAAAACTTTATAAAACTAAGACTTATTTTGTCATGGGTATATAGTGTCAGGTGAGTACCAATACTCCTTTCCACTTCAATTAACAGAACCCCGAATCAAGCAACAGTAGCTAAGAGCCACTCAGGACAGAGCCCAAACCACAAAACTTAACTTCAAGAAACCACACTGGCAATTTAATTATCTTGTTTCTTGAAATTTGTGTTTGTTGCTTTATCTCCCATCTGATTGTCTAAGGGTTGCAAAATGATAAACATGCCAGAAATCATTTTAGGTGTGTAAACAAAATACAGTTAATAAAAAAGAAATTTAGTGCTTTGGTTTTGCAGGAGGTAGCAATGAAGGAAGAAAATTTGTCCATAGTCCACATACTGTGGCTATTTGTGTTGCATAGGGGCTTTAAGTGTTAGGTAAGTTACCGTCCAAAATATGGTAAGTCTTTATCCTACCAATTGCCCTCTCCACATGTATTCGCACAGAGGCGATAGTCATAGTTTCCTCTGTCTCTGATGCAGTCAGTTGACCTCGTCCGGCTAAGAAAGGGGGGATATTAACCGTGACACCATCAGGCACAATGTCCTTTATGTCGAAGCCACGGTCAACCATAACATTGTTGACATATAACAACCTCAATAAATCTAGAACTCCACTTTCTCTTGATATCTGTTTGTCCGGCACCCACCCACCCCAGAGGTCTGAAAGAAAGGTGACTTGGCCATTTGGAGTGACTCCCACCAGTTGCTTCCAAGTATTGTGGTGTTTGTAGTCTGACCAAGTTTCAGACTGTGCAAGCATGACAGAGGGGCGCTGAATAAATATCTCTGTAGTCCAAAATTATTCTAGTTGTTGCAAATTTGGCAAACTCGTCTGGCATGTTTTTGCGTACCAACTCTTGTGATGGAAAAGGGAAAAGGCCTTTGAGTTCAAAGTACAACAAATTGATCCAGCTTATACATATTCTGGACACAAGACTTGTACTAACACCAAACCTGTCTGCAAGGTCCTGCACAAAATAATCCAGCCTTCAGTCGCATCAATACTAAAAGAAATTCATCAAGAAATGTTAATTTCCTGGAAGGTCCAGGTTTATTTTTATTTCCATCCTCTTGATAAGGCTGCCTCTCTCTCACTGACTGTTCTCCTTTCCAGTACTGCATTTTTGCTAATTTTGGCTCAAGATACTTGAAAAAACTTATCAGTGCTTCATAGCAAGGAAACCCAGTGTAAAATAGGATGGCTGAATTATCATCCTTTATTTTGTCTAAGGAAAATTGGCACCCCAGCAAAATCTCATTCTCTTTTTCCATCTCTGCAAACTTTTCTTCACGATCAGCTAACTTTAGTTCCAGTAATGTAATCTGCCTCTGTAGTTGTTCTACAACATTAGCTTTAGAGGCTTTGGTTGGGTCCAGATCATTAGCAAATGAATTGGACCATTGACTGCTGCTGACTGTGGAAACTGTTTCAGGTGGTGCTGGTATGATTATTGAGTCTTCAGAGACTTCCATGGAGTCTGCAACATCCATTTCCTGAGCTAAAACTAGTTTATTCTGGGTTCGCCTTGGAGGGGCTTTTCGAGACTTTTTTGGCATGCTCCATTAAAACTGGGATTGCTCAGCACCTTAAAACAACAAATGCAATAAAAATCAAAATAATTACATGACCACAATAAATAAACATGTTGTGGTGCTAATGGTCATTTTCATAAAGTTATGAAAAATACTAAACTGTAATGTCAGTTAAACTTTTTTGATCTCAGTACATTTATATGACACCAATGAATAAGGTACAATGACGCATAACAGTAATCCACTGGTATCCAGATATCGTATTGGGGTAACAACTATGATATTTTCCTTCAATGTGAAAAGCCAGCCATCAGTCAAAAGCTATATAATGTTACAATTTTAAATGCTTTATGTACAAAGGAACAAATAAAAATTTAGCATAATGCAGCTCTAATGAAATATTTGCCATGACGTTTTTGTATCTGTTTTTGCATTTCACATACCTTTCTTTAAGTCCCAGCGGCCTGACAATTTTCTCATAATATCTTCTAGTCTAAAATGTTCACTGCAAACAACAGTTGCAGTAGTTACATTATAAGGTTACACCAGCGATTTCTGGTCTTGGGGTCGGTTGGAAAACTGAAAAAAATAATGGTAACCAGCACAAAGCCCTCTGTTATTTTTGTAATAGCAGTTGTGACAGCCGTAAACGGCACACTGCTTCCCTCTTTTCTTCGAAGTCGACGGAGGAGTATCTTGGATGGTATTACCGCTGTTCGTTATCGAAAAGTATCGCGAAAAAACAGGACAAAAGCAAACACGAGTGAAGGTTCTCTATTAAAACACAGACCAGATACGAAATGCGACTCAACGCGAGCCTCGACATGATGTTTGCGCGGTTACTATTCCAAGATGGCGCCGGGAACTGTAAAAAGGCCTATTATCGATTACTGTCGATGATACTTTGAGCACTCTTTTTAAACGAACTTCTACAGGAGTGTTAATGCACTGGGATTCGAACCTGCCCTCCCCTGCATCAGAGGTGGTGGCAATGTCCAAGAGGCTATCGAGCCAAGGTCGCATCCGGCGGGGAACAACATCTATTGATACCTTCTTTACGTGTCCGGAAACTATTACTTCTCCATATCCAGTTGTATTATGCAACCAGTCAGCCATCTTTAGCCAGCTACTTTCTTTTCATCATACAATTACTGCTGGTGAAATGTCATCAAAATGCCATCGCAAAAAGTTATCAAGCATCCGTTTCCCAATTTTGAGTCAAATCAATGCACGTTGTAACATTTTTCGGTGCGCACAACGAAGTCAATTCGACGATCGGAATTTTGTCGATGTCATCGCTATGACGTTGTGGTATGCTTCTGATCACTGAACAGTTTCCAAGGCCGCTTACTATTTCCTATCGGCCTTCTACCATAAAATTAACCATGCTCAATATCCTTTTTAAGTCGGCTAAAAGAGATTAAAGTTTAGGCTACCTGAAGCCTCTTGTCTAGCTTTGCAGCAGTGTCAATAGAGACCATCAATAGAGACCATATCATATTTCTTAAGCGACGAATGCCTGAAAGCGTAGTATACTTTGTTGAGTGTATTCTTAATATCAAGACTCATGGGCAAATTGTTGTCAAAAATTAAACCAAGTAGATCCAAAACATCTTTCACTTTAAGTCTCAATTGATTAAAAATTTTCACTTCAAAGTCAGTCGAGCCATGCAGCCGAGAGAACTGCTGCACAGCCGATACTAAGTACAGGTGTTATTTATGCGAGGTGGGTCTCACCGCTTTGGGTCTAAAAATCTGAAAGTTGGTGATGGTAATAATTCAAGAACATGAGCGAGAAAGGAAAAGTAAAACACAAGTTAAGCTCACACGTACGTTGAAAATGATTCTCTCGTACCGCTGGCACCACATAAAATAAGAAAGCTTCGTCTCACTCTAAGGCGAAAAGCATTACAGCTCACCTGTTGTAATAGGAATAGTCAACATGAACACGAGGGGAATCCATAAAGGATAGCGATGAACAAAACAACCCATACTGCAAATACACTGTTAGCTATGCTCAACCAGCATCTTTCCTCGTCTAAAGAACACGGAAGTAAACTTTGCTACCCAACCTCGCCTTCGTCGCCAAGGAGAAGGGTTATCATCAAAACAAGATCAAATAACGTAAGTAACCAATGGAGACCTTGCTCACAGGCTACCCACCAGAGGGTAGGTAACTTAAGTAAGGTTATTAATTAAAGTGTATCAAAATAGTATAAAAATACCATAATAATACATGTTCGCAAGCATTCAGTGCATAGTTAGTAACTACTAACTATGTTCAGAGCATTGCCACCTATCAACATGTATTGGCGTATATCGCAATGTATAGGCATTTGTAACCACGCATTCCCATGTATAAACATCTACATCCTTGCATCATGTAATTTGTGATAATCGTAAATTAGCATAAATTGCTATTTTGCCGGCACGGATCAGAGGCCTGGGATTTAGGTTTGTAATTTGTGGTCGTTTGTAGGGCGAGTCATTCTACGGCCAGCCTTCACCGCGCAACGTTGTTACCTTTGGTTTTGATCTAATTGTTCTTATCGTCAGAGGGGACTACGTTTTTCTGCTGTATCTTTATATTTATCAATTGCCTATTTCCACTTAGTGCTTTAATTAGTATACCCTAAACCCGCGAGGGTAGCACCATTGTTTTGGTTGGGGCACACGTTCCCCGCTTCTTTTTTTTTTCCCACCTGCTGGTTTTAAGAGACTTAAGAGGTTTTCGTGTCCGACTTTGGTGCCTTACTTGTCAATCTTTCTATTTGTACAAAAGTTGAATAAACGGCTGGGTAGTTTGGCTGGCCAACGCGCTCATATATCAATGCTGTCTTTGTCCGCGTGGTTAGTGGAGGCAAAATGCCACGTATTGGCATGTATTTCCTTTTATACCATGCGATAGAGAATACGGCCAATCAGAACACAGAAAAGCCGTTGCATACTCGACGGTATTACACCCAACTTTCCAACTCAAATTAGATGGCATATATAAACTCAGAATATCCTGTTTTAGATACAATTTAAGGAATAAATAATACTCCATGATAGCATTCCAGATGTCTTCTCTGATGTCCTGACCACGGTATCTATTATACACAAATATAATACAAGATTTGCTAGGACGTAATCTCAACTTCTTTAGGCCAAGATTATCGACAAATGTTGCGGTCTCCCTATAAATCTTCCGGGTCAAAGATTTGGGAATGTGTACCCTCAAACTTAAAGAATGTGCCCTATAATATTTTCAAGAGAGAATACAAGTATTAATCTTTTGATTAATCAAATTTAATGTTGATTTTCCAGATACTCTGGTGAAATAAGTGACTTTACTTACTAGTCCCTTAAATTAATCTGACTTCTTGTTTCATTATTATTATCGTTATCATTATCACTATAATTTTCATTATCATTATTATCTTTGTTACTAATATAATTGATGTTATGTATAGAATCATTATTACTATTGCTATTACTATTACCGGTACTGGTGTTATTGCTATTATTAATACTTTTTTTTTTCATACTTTAATAACCTTATAGAGCTAATGTAATCTGAACTTATGCCGTCCTTACTTACCCATGGCGGTGTCCAACTGAAAGCTCTGCTACATTGAACACCGCACATTTCAGAACCTACTTCTTTATTGGCTGTGCTTTTTTTCTTTTTTTTCAACTCTGCATCTTATTTATAATATATGTGCGTATAAATATTGATAAAAGTGTGAACAAATAAAGAATTGAATTAAATCAAATGAAGACAGGATTTTCTTGTCTTCAACGTAGTATTGTGAGGAACAATGCTGTAGGACTGAGGGCAAATCGTTACCATACATGCTAGACAAGAGTGGCCCGCGGATATTTCAGTAAGGTACGTACACCGTTAGTTACTTGTGTACGATTTGACAGAGTAGTGTTAATGCAGGTTACAAGTACCTTCGGAATCACTGTTACACTGTATGACAGTTGTGGAGGTGCTAAGATCTTCCGAGTCTGGTTAGTCAACTGCTTGTAGTCAATAGCACGCGATATTTATTATTCAATACCCAGAACAACTGTCTCAGGAAAACGGGGGCGGTCCTTTTTGTAGGCAGGGAAAGATGTACAGGGGTAATATGCACTAAACGTGCTAAAACAAACAGGCCTGAATATTTTTAATATTGCAACCTGCACACTGCAATGTTTTTAATATTGCAGCTTTCACGCTACAAAATTAAAAACCAGTCTAAGACTACCAAAGACACAAAACAGCAATTTTCAATTCCTTTTCTATTTCACGCACTTCTTAAATTATTGATAAATTATTATTTATTTCCAGTCCGTCTTGATGCCAAACGTTCCTCAGCGACTAGTCAGATGGTGAATTGGTTATGAAGTAATCTTTAGCAAACTTTTGACAATACTAGCAAAGAGGAATGTGCCCATTGCTATTGGTAACCTTATGATCGCCAAGATGACGGCGACCGCCACGTGGACGTCAGTAAACAATGGCTTGATGAGAGATTGACCATGCTTTGTAGTCACTACAAGCCGGCCTTTAATAATTCAAAATCATCGACGCTCAGATTAAGCCTACGCCCGCCCACGTTAAAACTTTTCGCTCAAAGCAGCGTTAGATATCGTTGCGCGTTATATAATACACTGTCATTCTGAGAGAGAACAACTTCTAGTTTTATACGTGCGCAGGAGCCCATAAATTGGAGGGCCCATATGTTATGGTCCGGGCCACCAGCACAAGTGTAGACAAGGTTAATTTTAGATTATGAAATTCCGCGAAAAGTGGTTGCTATTGTTGCAAGGGCTCTCCTTTTTGCGAAAAATACACGGCGGAAATATTGAGCTGTCAATCGTCGTCATGCTCAGCAGTGAGCCATTTGATGGGATGAATTGAATAAACTTGCCTGACTATGTTTTTTTTTTAACGTGCGAAAACTCGTTCCAAAAATAGCCCCGTCAACTCCTGTGTTGGCACACAAAGCCAGTGGTGGAGATGGACGCTCCTACTTTATGGTCTCCTGGCATGCCTCATCCTCCGTCCGCGTCCGCTCCTTCTCGGTCCATTCCAGATTTTATTCATTTCTATTACATCATTCTGAATAATACCGAACAAAGGAGTGCTATGCATTATTATGTTATTGCCCAGCATTAAATGGGTCCATGCAAATAAAGTAGACTGAAGCCAAGTTCAGGCATGGTTAATTCGACCTAGATGTGGCAATTAAAACTGGATCTGCGCGCTCATCATTGAATGCATTGGCATGGAGCCTGTCACGTTGTTCCTCATTATTCACGGATTGATTCCTTTCTCAGGTAATCTGATTTGTTTTCACACGGAAAGTAATTTGAATGTTTAATACTGCTGCTTACGTAAATCATGTCAGTATCTTAGTTTCCCGTAAAATAATGGTGGTCTCCACAAGCATTTAAATCCACTCAAATAGTAACGTAACAAAATCACATCGGAGTTGATAAAAAGTGACGGATTGAAATCTTTGTGGTCTTAAATAATAGCCGGACTTTCGTTTCTGCAGCAAGGAAGCGTCACCATGAAAATGAAGTAGAGCCATCAAATTATAGCCGGTATAATTTCATTGAAACAGGCGCCAGTTAACATGATTATAAACTTTAATTCGGCTTGTCTGAAAAGCGTTTTAGACTTCGCATTTGATGCACACCATGTTGGATGTTGTCGATTCTTCTGGGTCCGCAATCTCGTTCCCAGAGCCCGCTTTCCTTTTGGTCAGCACCAAGAACACCGACTCTGGCCACAGCGAATTGATTCAAAGTTTTGAGTCTGCGTAGATGAGCCGTAAGTCCGTCATTTCCGGACTTCCTGCCTTGGAACTGACCGGAGTCCGTGCTCCCGGTGTTGACCAAAAGAAAAGCGGGCTCTGGGATCGAGATTGCCGCGTCCGTTATCTCGTTTTGTTAAGATGATCCATTTTATGATCTCTCTCAGATAGTACGCGCGCTATGATTGGCCAATGTAGCGGGCCATATTCTACCGTACGGCCTGCTAAATTTCAATGTGCTTTCCCGTTCGATTCCTTTACCAAGGGATAGCATATTAAATACCTCATCTACCTCGTTTTCTCGGGCAATACGGTAAGTTACGGCTCCTTGTTTGTTTGTTTGTTTTTTTTTTTCCAGTTCAATACACGGCCCTCGTGCTTCGCCCTCAGCGTCAACTCAACTGGTTAAAAACGTGGGCCGTAACTTACAGTATACGGCCCTCGAACTCAAGAGGTATATGTTGCATAGCTGGTGTGAAAGCGATGGAAAATACATACCAGAAATTGAGTGTGTTTAGACTTATTTCCCTTGTTCTCTTAAATTATGTCCATTTCAATTAATTCTCTTTATTTTGGGGTAATTTATTTTTGCTTTTAAACAATTAGTTTCATAATTTACTATTTAAGACTTCTTTGTGTATACTTAGATAATAACAGTACCCGCCTAGACTAGCACTTGCTATTTGCGGGATAGTGTAGCCTTTACCATTGTACTAGTAAAATAAGAAGCTAATAAACTTGACTTGACCTGTAATACAAATAAAGTCTTTGTGGCCATAAAATAGCTAAAAAAATGAAATAAGGTGACGTCAAAGGTAATTTAAGACCTTGATGGCAAAGAAAATAAAGCAATTGTTAAAGCAACTGATCGAAGACCAGAGCCCACACTGATTTACTGAAACAAAAGGAAATTTTTGTATAAACATGGGGTTCAATTCCCCGAGAATTGTTTTGGGACACCAAAATGGCCGCTGTTTCTTTTTTTTAGGTACACCAATGTGGCCGCCGTGACGTCATGTGAAAACGATCTATGATGAAATCAATTACAAAATGTTAAATATAATGAACTAATTTTTTGCACAACGAAGAATTAATGATGAAACTTAAGCATGCCCAAGGCAAGTTACATTTACAATCTACGGGAAGGACACTTCCTTCAAGAGGGTCTCCGTGGGGTTAACCAGTAGCCGTGAAACTTCTAAAAAAAGGTAAACTCTCGGCGTGAAGTGAAATGACAAAAAAATAGAAGCATTAAGTGTGATTTCTTTAATTTTTATTTTCAAAAGTGAAGGAGGGAGTATTTTAAAATATTTAGAGATTACACTCCACACCGTTTTTTCCCCTTTGCCCTACTCTCTGACATTCTGACAAGACCAAACAAGTCCCAAACAACCGCCCAGACACTGAAGACAACCAGTTGTCCAGACAGTCTCGAGTCGGTTAGATTTGAGTTTGCCTTCTGCTCGCTGCATGCTTTTAGCTGTCGAGGGAGTTGAAGGCCCCTCATAGCCAGAGAAAGAAAAGCCCAGAGAGCGGTATAAGGTCCGCATCAAGAATACATGCGAGCAACCTACGGTCGATAAGTGAGTTTAGGAGGAATATTATCGACTTTCTAGGACAGTATAGTGCGGCATAGGTAATTGTATCGCCTTGCAAAAGTCGGCGGCCAGAAAGTTGCCATGTATGCGAAATAAACCGACTCCTAAGTTTGCGTTTGTTTTGTTTTTTGTTTTTCTTATTTAGCATGACCACATGTGTCAGACAGAATACGGCTGACATAAACTAAGTAGTTGCTTAATAGGTTCGCTAGAAAGATAAAAATACATTAACACTAGTGAGATACAAAACTACATAAATCAAAGGCATCCTGTGGTAAGTTCGTCGAGGAAATAAGATACTGTGTCAGGGAGCTGATGTAGCGGATTATCAAGGAGTGACATATTGAACGTCTTTCATTGGTAGCAGAATAAGAGTACGAATGCATGAATGTTAACGACCATTTAACGAATGCATGGATGCGCCTGCCGAACTTGAGACGATCAGAAATCGATTACAAATTTTCTATTGTTTACGCCTGACATCCTGCTTCCCCAACCATCCCGATAGCTCTCCACGAGCTAAAAACGTAAACGCAGAAATCAGAATTAACAGCTAACAACTCTTACCGAATGCCTGCAACTACGGACGAACGAAAACTCTATGTTACAGCCCGTTGTACACGATTAGGTAGAGTCTAAGAAACCTGTGAGACTGGAACTATGAACATTTTACCCTACCCTAATACGGTATGTAGATTTGTAGTGTCGCGTGACTTGTTTTTCCCGCTTTTGCTCGAAGATTGTAAGCCGCAGCATTCTCGGGTTGTACATCCAGTTGTAAATCGATGTATTTGAACCCAGTCGAGCAGAGTTAAAGTTGTGTTAAAGCCTGTGTTTCATCGCTTTCTTAACACTCTAACAGTTCACATTGGACATCACCGATGTGACGAACTGACGCGACGGGAAGGCCTTAAAGGGACAGTTTCACGGTTTTGCGCATGTCCAAGCTTTGGCGCTATCAGTTGTAATTTTTACGGTTTCTTACTGAACCAGATGTTGTTCATTAATCACTGAGAGTATTAAAGCGAACACACTGAATGGCTAAAGCCCAAATTTGGTGGATACTTCGGGTTTAGACAGAAAATATCAATTTTAATTTTGACCTCTAATTTATTGTACGGGTCGAACATTTTATTCTACGCACAAGTAGTCATAACGTAAGAGTTATCTATTCGCATGCAGTGGGTTCATAACACAAAGGAAAGTGCTTTCGATTGTTTCAATAACAATAGAATTAATTGGGCTGAGGTGACAGTTTGCCCATGCGCAGAGACGTGAAGCTCTTCTTTTAAAATACTAGTACTAATTAGTCCCGGAGGGTTTAAAAGAGAACTTACATTGATTGTGTTAAACATAAACGTGTTAACTAGCTACAACAAAAAACAAAGAAAGCGATTAACATAAATGCTAAGTTAAAAAGAAACAAATAAAAATGTAACTGTCCGCAACACCACACATGTCCAATCGAAACGAAACGGTTCATTGGAAACAAAACCTCGAAATGATGTTTAATACATTTAACAGCAGTCGCACACGCTTCCTTAAGACATGGGTGAAGCATGGGTGTTTTACTCACAAAAGGGGCTTTTTTTTCTTTTCACTACAACCTCGGCTTGCAATAAAAGAATTAATATCCTTCCCACAGACAGTAGATAAGACTTCACCGCGTGTGTAGTAGCGGAACCTAAGACAAGCGAAGCGAAGACAAGTGAAGACAAGTGAAGCGAAGCTAGAAATGAAAGTGGGAAAATGTGTCCATAAGTCACGAAAATTTTCGCTATAGCTGCACAGGTGACCAACAAGATGAGCACTGCGTTTTCCTCACGCCGAACGCAATTAATATATTAAACATTGCTTTATACACTACAGATGGTGTGAGTATAACATGGTATGAGCCTCTCCCAGATCAGACCTTACCAGAGGGAGTGGAGCACTCAAACACCACACAGCTTCTTGAAAGATCCATCAATGCATCTCTGAGCTGGAACTTCAGTTTATCATCAGGTTTAAACTTTGATTCCTTAGCTTTACAGTTGGATGGAGGTGTTATTGCAGGAGCTGCATCATCAGGACAAACCCAAGTACTATCAGCTTTCGAAGACAAATTTGGTATCAGCTGGATTCCTCCCCAAAGAGTCACTCTGATTATCTTCAATGTAACAATTCAGTCAAATGGTACATCATTCACTTGTGCTGTTACTGGAAGGGAGGGATTTTTTCCCCGAACATTTAGAAGCAACATTCAAGTGGTTGTCGTTGGTAAGTTTAACATTATTATCCAATTATAGCCTTATAACTTTGGACTGAAGTTAGAATAATGGACCCTTTGTAGGACCTAGTCACGTGTGACTTATCGATGCCATACTGGGACGGAATCCCAGTAAGGCTTGCTTTGTTACATAAGCAAAACATTGGCCACCGATGAAAGTAAGTAAAGTGTTACCAAAGGATTTTTTTCCCTTTGAAATCGATACACAGCGACTCTCTAGAACCTTTTGTTGACAGTAGAGCTGGAAGGCTTGCGTCCCAGCACCATGGCAAACAAAATATATCCAGGCACATGACAAAATCCTGCAAAGGCTCCACTGCGGGATATAGTGTATGTTCTCAATTAAATGTCCCCAGCACTTATTACAACATTGAATGAAGGTTTGAATAAAACAAAAAATACAAGAGGAGGCAGGCAAGGATGGGCAAGAGCGAGGAAGATTAAAATGGATTTTAAAATGATTGCAATTAGGATTTTGAAAACTGTTCAGCCTAACAGTTTTTCAAAGTTTATCTTCGTTGTTTGTAACTTTTCCTATGTATGCTTGGGAGACATATTTTTTTGCCACGAAGCTTTGATTTTGTTCTTTAATTGTAACTTTGTGGGTGACGATAAGTTGAATAGTGAGTAAGGGCGAGCTCTTGACAAAACTAAACATAATGGACTGCACTGACATGACACAGCCCCTTTAAGCTTGATCTTAACTTCGTTAAGGTTCTCGGTTTGGCTTATGGTTCGTCACATTGTACGCACGACCACCTCTAGTACCACTAATACGCGCAAGTAGAAGGTGCAGCAAATAGCAGCCTTTGGTCTAAAAGTTGTCAATTTGGTGCGCCATTAAATTAATTGAAATAGAGGGTACAATGGCGCCAGTCCATGGACACGTTTGTAGACCAATATGCCCTTTAGCACTTGTAGGCTAGGCCAGCCTAGTGCTGGTTTATCTCGTCAGTTCCAACAGACCCACCTTCAATAATACAAGCCGCACGCTTCCTCCCTCGTCTGGCCTTCTCATATACAATTAACTGGTGTAAACAATGACCAGTTCTGTCGGGTATTAACTCCAATGTTGCCGACTGTTCGGATCAGCATTTTTCTTTGAGGACAGGCCCCCACGAACAAAACTAATCGACTTGCCACAGTATCTTTGTATAACTCGTTAGATTCGATTCGCAGTAATATCTTTGCCGGTATGGATTTTTGGATGTCTATAAATGTTGGAAAAGTTGCTGAGAAAAGTAGAAAAACGTGAACCTTCGAAACACGAACAAAAATCGAATCAACTGCACCACAACCAATAACACGACGACCTTGCTGTTTCGCGTCTAACACTTGCTGTCTTGCACGGCATTTTAGGGAAAATATAATTGAGAGTGTTGACACCCATAAAGTGATTTTCGATACTCAGCTTCGAACTAGATGGTCTTATGTATAAGGCATTCCAAACTTGTGATATTAGTTTCCACTAAACCAATATACAATCAGGAAACTTGAACGTTTAACATTGCGAGAGACGTTGCTCGAAAGGTGTTGTACTGGGGCGGAAACGTTTTTTTTTTTCCCAACTTATGTCGCCCTCGATGAACACGTGAGGTCAAAGGAGCATTTTATGACGGGATAAAATGTTAAGACACCACATATTACACTGTGCAACGACTGAAAATTCGTTGCAGCGGTGCGAGAATCGTTGTGGAGAGTAGAAACGAAATTCAATTTTACTTTTTGCAACTCAACTGCGGCAACAACAACAAATTGCGTCAAGATACTTGTAGCGGCTTTGTACTACCGCTCCGGATATTTAATTTAATCTTGGTTAAATCAGCCATACCCAAGTGATTTTAGGTTAGGTTATAGTTCGACCCGAAAACCGTATTTCAGTTAGTTGGCGTTGGTCCTGTTACCGTACGGATCAAAAGTTTTCAGTGGAGCGGGTTGTAAGAACGCTGAAGGTTTGGGAAAGATCGGCAAAGCGGGACTGTTATGTAAGTCAATTTTATTCTTCCTTTTAACTACAGTATGTTTAGGTTTTAAGGTTCACATTGCTTTCTCGCTAGTTTCTGTATCGTACTTTCGCTAGTTTTAGATCGCAACTTGTTAAGTACTCAAACACGTGGCACAGCCTTTTGTAAATGCCATTGAGATTTTGTTGATATCAATTAGGCTTCACTAGATCATTCTATTTTGTTTGATTATTGATTAGCGTTTTCATGGTATAACTAATCTAAATTCGTTGCAGCGGTGCGAGAATCGTTGTGGAGAGTAGAAACGAAATTCAATTTTACTTTTTGCAACTCAACTGCGGCAACAACAACAAATTGCGTCAAGATACTACTCTGGGCAATTATTTTTGGTGCAACTTGCGTGGCATCAAATTGAGGGACAAGATGCAGGAAAATTGACCTGTGTAAAAGGCTTAAAGGGTGACAAATGCTTTTAATAGCTCTAGGAATATATTTCAGATCACTTAAGCCTCCGTGGAACCGCTTCACCATTTGACACAAATCTTTCTCAAACTTTACAAAGGTTGACGCAATTTCAAAATCATGAATTAGTAGCGAAGCTTCTGTGTTGATCAACGACCTCAATCCCAAAAGTTTGCCGTTATAAAACAACGGATGTTTAAATAAAAGCATTCCTAGCAGGTTGGAATAATACATCAGAGGATCAGCATCAGAGGATCGCGCCAGCCCTTTTTTAGAAGGGAAGTTGTAGATGAGTTTAAAGTAAATTGTACAGCTGCTGACCTACTTTTATGAAATAATTTTATATTTGTAACCCCCTTCACTGAAATTTTTATATTTTTATATTTTAATTGAATGAATATTGTAATAAAGGATTTTTTTTTGTCGGTTGGAATAACTCTGCCTCTTCATCTGTGACATCTTTCTTTTTTCTTTATTGGTCTTCAAACTCAAGCCCTGTTTGTGTACCATCTTACTTAGCCAATAGTTAAAGAGCAATATATCCATTCCTCCAATACGAGTTGAAAGAGGCCCCCGCGTTATGCAACTCATAACACGGAAAAGATCATCCTGACCCTCACTGTCCAAGCAGTTCGCCTTTCGCACAACATGAATATTGCCTATTGTTTTTGCATTCTGGGGTATCACGCCTTGGTTGTTTCAGCTTTTTTATCATGTGAT
>BLFK01000543.1:11459-16459 GCA_014634185.1 Astreopora myriophthalma
GATTTCTGAATTTTGGTTGCGCACAAAATGGGGCGAGAGCAAAACAAAGAATGGAGGGGGAGGAGGGAGGGGAAAGGTGCGGACTCATGTGGGAAACGCGTTTCATTTCCCCCTCGCTCCTCCCCCTCAATTCTTTGTTTTAACCACAAGGAAACGCTTGCTACGCAGGCTAACCCAAACGGACTACCCCAAAAATATTATTTCAAGTGAGTACTGTTAGGCGATGGCGCGATCCATTCAGCCAACGTCTCCGATAAGAAATTCTGAAAGTTTCGTTCGTCGAATGGAACGGTGTTTTCTTGAATGGACCGTTCTATCATTATGGCCGCTCAGGACGAATTTCCCGAAATCATGAGTCCTTATCATTTGTTGAGAAATTCCGGTTGAGGTGATTGTTGCATAATGGTAATCGATTCACTAAATATATTGCACTTACCGTTTTAAAACTGTTAAACCGCGGTAAGTCCACAAAAAGGTCTTCGAAACGGAAAACTCGTAAAATGGTAAGGGAATTTCCCGAATTCCGTTATCAATGGAAAAAGTGGACTACCTCTGGAGGTTATCCACAATTTCGGAACAGATTTTCGGAAAATTGCCTTTCCATTTGACCTTAAACCGAAATTTCCGGATTTTCTCACGAAATTGTAAGCACCCCATTTTTAGCTCAATGGATCGCACCACAGACGACTGTGTGAATTCAAGTACCCAATGAGGGAGGAGAATTCCGATTTTCCGACTGGGGAAGTAATGAAATTGAACGGTAATTTTTGGTCGGACTGGACCGATCGCCAAAGATGACCACTTCTCAAGGTGGACCACTTTGACTGGTAAATTTGATAATAGTAATAATAAAAATAACAACAATAATAATAATAATAGCAATAATAATAGTAATAATAATAATAATAGTAACAACACTTTATTTAACGAGGGTGACATCAAATACTGATGGAGGGTCTGGACAGGGGTGCCTCGAAAACACTTAACACTAAAATTTTTCCTTCTATAACATCAAACAGTTAATTTTTAGGCTGTTTAACATCTAAAAAACTCACTGTAACACTAAATTTGATACAAATGTAAGGGGAAATGGCTTAAAAACGCGAAAGATACTAGTGAAAAGAAACGTGGACATTCGATATGGAATAATATCTACAATTAATTTACAGACTGTGTCATTTTGATTACAATTTTGTGTTTGTTCATTGTTTATGATTCTATCATGGAAAATCATAGGAGACTATTTCTCAGCAGAAGGGTACATTATGCTCGACAATGAAAATTTTCCCCTGTCGTTATTACACTTTTGCAATCTTCTAACTTGTAATTGATGCAACTTAAATTCGTGACTCAAAGGGAAGGATTCCTGATCCTTTTCTTGTAAGACCATACTGATTAAATGTATTTATCATTTTTGTTTTAATTTTTCTTCTCATTTTACGCACAAAATCACTGGTAAGCCATGGCCTACACAATAGCCTAGGCCATGTGGCCAACTTCATGTTTTGTCCCCACTAGAAACAAGGGGCAATAAAAAATCAAACTGGTTTTAAAAAGAATTGAACCACAACAAATATTCCAAAGATGACATTATACTCTTCACAATCTTGATTTTCCTTTGCTTGCTTAAGGACTTTTAACATAAGTATACCCGGTAAGTCACCAAATATAACAGTAACTTTTAATAAGAACAACTTGGGTTTGAATAGCAAAAGCTTGACTTTTCCAGCGAATATTGCAATTTGCAATTTTTTTTCTTGCACTTTATGAATTTGAAAGATCAGTTCTCTACTCACCATTCACTCTGGGTTTCGTCAGAAACAAGGAGTGGAACTTCCATTTCCCATTGATGTTGCGTAAGGATATGTAAATTCTTGGTTTTCGTGAGTGATAAACCTCTTTATCAGGATTAATTATATATTACGCAAATGCCAGTCAGGCCCAGCATCATCATCAACCACCACCATCATCAACGGCTGGCTCATCTACAAAAACAATCTTGAGAGTATTGGTTGGCTTTGCCCAAGGTCTTTTCCGTGCCTCTACAAAATCTTCCCAAAGAAATTTCCTGCAAACATAAATACGAAATGATTTCTTCTCCACGCAGTTTGATACCTCTTTCATTATGTCCTTCAGATCTCCAGCAGCTGAATTTGTGGTGTCAACATTTCCTTGCCCTTCCTTAAGCACATCTTCATGTTCATCATAATTTTGTGCCTCCCCTCCTAATGATGCAATCAGGTTTCCATAGACTTGCTCCTCTTGAGTTATCATTTGACCACAGCACATATCTGCATGTTCTACTATTTGTGAAATAGGATATGCAACAAGGCATGTTGGGCATACCACTTTCCTGAGAGGTATCACAGAGCTGCATGAAGTGGTAGTGCTAGGGTGCATTGTTGTACCTGCATGAAAAGATGCCCCAATCAGAGTGCCAGATGATTGCAAGGAAGCTGTGCCAGTCAATGCCACTGTATCAGCATTCAGCGAGCCCATTGCAATGATGTCAGGATCAAGCTGAGTGTCATCATCTGATGCAAACATGAAGTCAAAGTCAGGTTCTAAATCATCATTCTCTGGAACTCCAAATGTTTGAAAATGCTTTCTCAAATTAATTAAAGGGATTCGGTGCTTGCATTTGTCACACTCTGTTCGACAGGAGTTGATCATTGCAACTTGAGGAACTTGAATCAAAGAAAGATTGTTCTTCATATTAAGCCAAATGTAGATTAGAGTGCTGCTACCGGACCAAATTTTTCAGGCGAGGAATGTTGTATCCCTCTGCAGGCATAGGAATGACTTTCAGAGGCCTGTTGGTTCCTCCTGACTCTGCACGTAAAAGATCAAAGGCTTGATCTTGTCTTCAACTGAGGAAATTCCTGTTCCTGGATTTCTTTCAGATGAGAAAATTTTCCCTTTTTATCAGGAAACGTTATTTTCTTGCGTCCCAAACCGGGCTCTTTCAATTTTAATACATACAGTATGTATACTTGGTGACATGTTTTCTAAAGTTCCAGATAGTAAACAAAAGTCATGGGTCCAGCTTTCTTTTGGTTGAATAAAAATGACAGCCCCGGTTTTCTTAGACTTCTTTGCCTTTGGCTCACATAATCTATTTCCGCCACCAGACAGGCTTGGGAATGCCAGCCTAAACAAAATAATAATGAAAAGATGTAGCTTAAGCCTATAAAGCTAAAGTTTTACCGAGTCGAAGGCAATATTCTACTAGCTAGCTGTAGAAGTCTATTATTATTATTATTCTTATTTATGATCAAATTTTTGGCGTAGCCATGGGGTCTCCCCTTGCCCCCATTCTAGCTAATATTTTCATGGACCATCATGAAAAACTTTGGTTGAATAATTTTCAAGGCTCTGAAATTTTATTTTATCGCCGATATGTTGATGACACTTTTTGTTTATTTCACTCGGAACATGATTCCATTGCATTTTTCGACTACATCAACTCTAGACACCCCAACATTAGGTTTACTGTGGAAAAGGGAGCTCAACACAAATTACCCTTTTTAGATGTTCTAGTTGATAATAATGATCCCAATTCTTGTCTAACTAGAGTTTACCTTAAGAAAACCTTTACTGGGTTATTAACTAATTATTTCAGTTTCACCTCGTATTCTTACAAAGTGGGTCTCATCAGGACTCTCGTTGATAGGGCCTATAATATTAACAACACCTGGTTGGGCCTACACGAGGACATCACTAAGCTTATGGAAATCCTAAAAAAGAATCTTTTCCCTGCCCATTTAATCGAAAGAGTTGTAAACCGCTACATTACTGGGACTCTAAGTAATCATTGTCCCAGGGGTTCCCTTCCCACTTCACCCACTTTTTACTTTAAGCTACCCTACATAGGCCATTTTTCAGTCGTCACTCAGAAAAAGATTCTTCACTTTGTCAAGCGCTATTGCAATGATTTGGATATTAAACTAGTTTTTTTCTCCTTTAAGATAAGCAACATGTTTGCGTGAAAGACCCTATTCCTGGCGGGTTTCGTTCACGTGTGGTTTATAAGTTTGTATGTGCGGGCTGTAATGCCTGTTATGTCGGTGAAACAGCCCGACATATTTCGACTTGGGTGCATGAGCACTTAGTCAGTGATAGGGCCTCTCACATTTTCAAACATCTATAAAGAATTCTGAACATTGTCGCGCCTTGTGTTCAGCAGACTGTTTCCATATTTTAGATCACGCCTTTACGAGTTTCCAGCTTATGATAAAAGAGGCTATTCATATTCAAAGAGAAAAACCTTCTTTGAATCAACAATTACATCATGTAAACCTAAAACTATACTTTTAATTCTCACATTGTCACATTTTATGCACTTTCTGTTGTTACTAGCATAATTAGCATTTTTTCCTACGTATAAATTCAACTTCTAACGCTTTGTACCTTGATTAACTTTCGCAGAATTTCTCACTTGCGTTAGAGAGAAGTCCCGCACACGCTGGTTCAACAATCTTGGACTGTATACTTCCGTTAATTTGACTTTATTCTTCACTCTTCAACATTACACTTTCACTCTACGATCTATCTAACTTTAGGTTACAAAAATACTGCGTTTTCTAGCCGAGGATATCCACACACTGATACGCAAGTCCGGTGTGGTCAGATAGTTAAATCAAGGCTTAGTTTTCTTTCTCACGTTCTACAACGATTCGTAGCCGCTAATTTCCCATTACGCGGGTTTATTTGACAATCATAGTACTCATCCTTACATGCGGTTTTACTAGTAATTACTCAATTAAATACATCATTGTTCTTTCAAAACTCGGTTTACTTATTCTATGCTACAATGTTTCCTGTGACGTTCAACAAATCTCCATTAGCGCTAACGAAACAATGGCTTACTTTGACAAACTACTAAAATATAAAGAAACAAGAAAGAATAATTATGCGTGTATAAATGCACCATGACTTTAACTGAAGATGACAGAAGTTTCTGTCGAAACATGTATTACAAACTTAAAAGTTTTGTCGTT
>BLFK01000543.1:21459-26459 GCA_014634185.1 Astreopora myriophthalma
CCCTTCAAAGGTCAGAGATCAGCAAACAAACTACGCGAGCAACTTAGTGATCTTAGCCAAAAGATAAACACCGAAGTGCATCTTGTCTTTACAAGCCGCAAGATCAAAGATGAGATTAAAGCTAAGGAACCTTAACCTCCAATTGTCAACCAGCAAAACGTTGTATATTTCTTTGAGTGTGATCTGTGTGATGCAGATTGTGTCGGCTTTACAAGCCGACTTTACAAGCCGACACCTACATCAACGTGTGGAGGAACACAAACGATCGGTAATCGGCAATCATGTGAGAAAAGAACATGGAAACGAACCAAGTGAAATCGCAAAGAATTTTTGGGTCCTGAAGAAGTGCTCGAACAAGTTCGATTGTTTGATTTTTAAAATGTTTTTTATTCGGGACCTTAACCCAAAATTGAACAGGCAGAGTTATTCTATCCGCCCAAAGCTGTTTGCTTAACACTTCTAATTAGTTTTTATTCTCTTTACCACTTATTCACATTTCATTTTCGCATTCTGTTATTTTTATTTTTATTGTTCGTATGCAAATACTTAGCTTTTATCTTCATCCCATTGTTTCAGAAATTGTATATATGCGGAATTTTTATCCATGAACTAACTTGAAATTAACCATGGTGTGGTCGAAACGTCGTTCTTATTTTTTATCGCTCGTTTTTATAAGTAAATGTTTAAGCAAAACTGTGGATATTAAAGACAGCTCTGTCGAAAGACAACGTGCGCTGTGAGGTGATTTCACGCCATAGTGGTGGTAAAGAATACCTTGAACATTAAAAGAACACTATACACCGATTACCACACAAATGCGAAGGCAAAATGTTGAAATAAAAGGAAAACTTGAAAGGTTTAGCTATAATAACGCTGAGGAGCGAGAACAAAACATCACGAGTACGAAAAACTAACAGTTTGAGCACATAACGCAGCGTTACCACGATGAGTCGGGGCGAAATGGATCCTTGTTTTGACTCTCAATGTGAGTACCACACGTATTTCCAGGATTAAAAGCGGTACGAAAAATTTACTAGCAAATCTCGATGAGAAAAGTAACGAGCAAATTTCCTCCAACTAGCGAGCAGGGATACCGTCCCCCCGCGAATTTCAAGTCTATTTGGTAGTAGATGTTGTTCCTCTATTTTCAGGATAGAAATCGGTCGTATCATTTTTGATTAGTCTTGTCTTTTGCCGACTTCAAGCCAAAAAACCCGAGCTCTGGAACAAGAAGGCCCTTGGTAGCCTTTCGGAGCGAGCGTCGCTAATTTCTTCCTCAAGACAAGCAAGCTGAGTAATGGTAATAGGACTTCGTGAAGTACAATTCAGGGAGTAATCCGGCGACTAGTTTCAACATCGGCCGAGGGTAGAGCGCAAGCCCGATTTGAAATTAAAAGTCAACTGTAGTCATTCAAAATCAAAACGAATTTTAAGCGTATTTACGGCACAACTAAAGGTCCGTTCCAAGCTGCATGCACTATTTAACGAGCACCTCACTTTCAATGCTCCCGGCCCCTTGCTTGCAAAAACAAAGGTAAAATCACTCACACAGAAAATATGTTAAGATACTCAAAAGGCTTTACTTTTTAACGCCTTGTAGACGGGGGAGTGAAAATGTTATCACCCATAATTTGCCGAATGTGACCGACTGTAATTTCGTGATACCGAATAGAAAAATGGGCCCCTAGAAAGCTCCATTTTAAAGGACCCCCTCGTTACCGATAACTGGTCTCAGATAGAGATGTGAATTCATGACTCATAGGAGGTAACTTTTATGCCACTGTTGTTTCTAATGTGATTTTGTTTTTCTGCTACTTGCGGTAAAAATGGTATTGCGCCCCGTCTTTAGCAAAAAAGAACAAACAAACAAACAAGAAAACACACCTTACTCAAACGATAGTTTTAATACCAATGACGATAAATTACGATACATTAATTTGAGTGCGGCCACATCCATTGGAAGCCTTTTTTTCCGTTATGAGTTCTTACAGTTTGATCAATAAAACTCATAAGTGGCACGGAGAAAGGTCTTGGAACAGACAGCTTCTTGCATTATTTCAACGTTTTCTTGGTCCTGGGTGGATGTGAGGTGAAATTCATGTGATTCACTCAGTTGGAGGACAGGGCAAAAAGCGGCCAACAGCAGTAGCAACATAGCCCTTAGTAGTATAGGACAGATGACTAGACGAAATTATTCGAAATGGCCGCCGGTGGAAAATTCAACCCAAACCGGTTTTTTAATGAGATGCAATCCTTGAAGGTATAGAGGGGGTTTTAATGAGATGCACATCACGTAGGTGTACGAGGGTAAATCCAAGATGGCCGCCGTATTGCGCTTTAAGAGTTTAATCAGATGCAGAAGATCTTGGTATGTGAGGGGTTTAATGAGATGTGTGTGTGTGTGTGTGTATTTGTTTTGAATTGTATTTGGAGTGAAGTGTATTGAGCTCTAGTGGTACGATTCCGCCCAACCAGCCGGGTAGTGTCGCGCTTATATAGGGAAAGAACAATGGAGTAGCGAAGAACCAATGAGAAGGCATGGACGTCCCAGTCAAACGAGTTGAAACAAGCTTAAGGGTTGGTTAGAAAAAAACAGACCAAACCAGTTTTCAAGACACAATCTATTTTAATGACTTAAAAACAAACGAAGCATCGAAAATGAAGACTTGGCAAAAGATCTACAGAATGAAAAATGAATGAATGAATGAAAAAAAACTATAGAAAGAAATCAAATGAGCTCTTTATCTCAATAAAATGTGGCAATCTTTCAGTTCAGCTATTGTACACGTCTCACACCAGTTGTGTGTCGGACATGGTCAATTGAGTATGGTTTAAAATAAGTTATAAATATGCACTTTATCATCATTCCACGTGAATAGTGATCAGTTCTTCTGATGGAGCTTGAATCAGTGAATTTTGATCGCTTGTTGAGTTTTTATTTTTACATTGATCTGTTCTATGAATTCCATAGAATCTTATGGTTCGCTTACCCTAATGCATCTTTTAGCTGATTGATATCAGAACACTGATGTGAATAATAACAGAGCAACTCGGAGTAATCAATGAGCAGCTCAGAGCTGAGAGCGACACAATGAGCAGCTCAGAGCAACGCTGAGTAGTCAATGAACAGCTCAGAGCAACTCGGAGTAATCAATGAGCAGCTCAGAGTGACGCAATGAACAGCTCAGAGCAACGCTGAGTAATCATTGAGCAGCTCAGAGCGACACAATGAGCAGCTCAGAGCAACGCTGAGTAATCAATGAACAGCTCAGAGTAACTCGGAGTAATCAATGAGCAGCTCCGAGCACCTCTGAGTAATGAGTGAGCAGCTCATGCCGCTCGTTGTGAGCTAAAGAGCCGTGAAGCTCCCCAACAAAGAACCCTGAACCCTAAGCCTTCACCCAAACGGGTTTAAAAACTATTTTTCAAGTTTTCGCCCCTCTTCTCACATGATGGCCAGCAAAGCTTTGTTTACATCAATCACGCCAGCATTTATTTGTGTGAGAAACAATTTATTTCAATGACACGTATCGGTACATACACATAAATCTGAAAATTACATTGAATTCGAAGTTATCATCGGTCTCATGAACTGTAATAAAACACGACACCAGTATCTTCGTCAACTTGTTCATTGCGGCAGGGTTATGCAGATCAAGCGGATCCGCATAGTAAGAAGCATACGGAGATCACATGAGGGTAAGAAGAACGCGATCCAAGGAATGAAGAGAGTCAAACTTACTTTAAATTTGCACCATATACTACCACGTTAGTCGGGTGCCATCTTTTTTTAGTCTTTCTTTACTCAGAATGTCTCTTAGACAAAGCGTAGAGCAAGCCATCGCGCATCCTATTGTAAAGTCAAATCAATGGAGCTATTGTTGTTTATGAATGGGCTGAGATAAGACGTGCGATGAATATTATATTTAATAACCTAAACGTGTACCATCACGGCGGCTGAATAAACGCAAAGAGGTCCGACCATAACCCGAACGTGGAACCTTAACCCCACGCGTGTACCATTACGTGTACCATGACATTAACCCCTCGCGTGTACCATTGCGATACCAGAACCGCCACCGTGACTGCACAAGCACAAAGAGTTGTGTCAACATTAAGGAAATAAACACCAACACTATCCGTTAATTATTTTCAAACATTTTATTCAATTCTCAAAAGCGTGTTACATAAGCATTTATTTCCAAGCTCTTCAATCAAAACTTCTTGTGTCTGATTGATATCAGAGTGTGAATAATAACAGAGCAACTCTGAGTAATCAATAAGCAGCTCAGAGTGAGCAACGCTGAGTAATCAATGAGCAGTTCACAGCAATGCGCCTGAGTAATCAATAAGCAGCTCGGAGCAACTTAGAGTAATCAATTAACAGCTTGCTCTCAATGAACCATTACTTAAAGAGTTAAATAATTTTGAGTGACTCAACCTTATAAAAGTAAAGGGACGATTTTTGTTTGCTCAGTTGCTATCAAGCTTCCATTGATTTAAGACAGCGAGAGAATGATGCATTCTTGTCAATTCTGTCAGAGAGCATTTAGGCGTAAGTTCAACAGAGATCGACACGAGACAGTGACTTGTCCTAAACGATTTAATGGTGAAGAAGTAATGACCGGCTTTTCAAATGAAGTTGGGGGCTTGGAACGAGGAGCTGAAAAATATTACGAGGACGATGTTGAAGAGAATAATTTAAATGAAGATGGAGACGAAGTAGAGGACGATGAGGACGATGATGATGATGATGATGATGATGATGACGACGACGATGACGAGAAAGAGGGCGAAGGTGAGGAAGAAACTGACGATGGCGATACAGACAGTTAGACAGAAAATGATGAAATTGATCCTTGGGATAGACTACGAGAAGAAGTTATCAATGATCTGAATGCAGCTTGGGAAGAACAGGTGCAGGAAAATGTACGCCAGGGTTTGCCAAAGGATGATGCTCAGGCTCAAGCTTCTAACCGTCTGCTTCCTGTTTACCGCAA
>BLFK01000543.1:29673-45428 GCA_014634185.1 Astreopora myriophthalma
ACACACACACACACACACATCTCATTAAACCCCTCACATACCAAGATCTTCTGCATCTGATTAAACTCTTAAAGCGCAATACGGCGGCCATCTTGGATTTACCCTCGTACACCTACGTGATGTGCATCTCATTAAAACCCCCTCTATACCTTCAAGGATTGCATCTCATTAAAAAACCGGTTTGGGTTGAATTTTCCACCGGCGGCCATTTTGAATAATTTCGTCTAGTCATCTGTCCTATACTACTGCCCTTGAACACAGCCGCCCATCGTTGCCCACCGCCACTCCGAGGGACGGGAAATTACAAGGACTCTCGTCCCTCGAGGTAGCGGCACGTCGCGAAGGGCGGTATATTCGCAGGCTAATAGTAGCAAGGCTGATCAAATATTCGTTCCTTTGCTTTGACTCTGTATGGAACTTGTACCTTAGAACGAATCTCGCATAGAGATTCAAAACACATAAGAATTAAAAAAAAACAAACAAACAAACAAACAAAAACAAAAACACGTGAACGGGGAAAAACAAACAAGTAACAAAAAACAAAAGAAACAAACAAACAAAATGGGGAGCCCATCCGCGACGCTGGGATTTCCGGTAGTCATTCAGCGTGTGATAGATGCCGTATGATTATGTTTGTTTAATTTGTAGGTACCTGAATAACAACCAGCTAAAGAAACTGCCCAAAGGTGTCTTTGATAAGAATACCCGCCTATATTACCTGTAAGTGGAAATTTTCTCCTGAATAAACGTGACGTGATTGGTTTTGCTTGTTTAAATAATACGCTAAATCGTTTTGCATTTAGCTTCGCTTGGGATACATTCATAGTTTCGCAAAGAAAGCTTCAGTCAGAGAAGCCTTGGATTATTCTTCTTGTACAAAGTTTCAAAATAAATTTCGTGAGAGTTTAACTCCTACGAAATTTATAAATTAGAAAAAAATATGCATATTAGCGGATAACTTCCGCTTGTCAAATAAACGAGAGACAGCATATTGAATGATGCCTACGGTTTCAAACATTCATAAAACGAATAAACAAAAAAACAAAAACGGAAACAGCAATTTCTTTTTCTGTTTTGCGAAACAAAAAAGAAAGCTTCTGAACGGATACTGTCAATTATAATTTTACAATGGCTGAAAGGTTAGTTGAGAAAAAAAATGTGGACGATGGACAGGGTTTATTAACTATAACAAAGCAATATTAAACAATTAGATTAAGAGCTCGAGATTTCTATTGCGTGATAGTTGACAAGGGCGCAACCCGAGTCAACTATCACGCATAGAAATCGAGAGCGAATAATCTAATTGTTTTAGTATAAATCTACTAGTCGTTCAAAACTAAACAAGTAAATTATCTATATCCCCATCGTAGACACTTCGAAACACTTCGAAAACGCAACCTCACTTGCTCCTACCATCTCGTAGTGTAGTACCGTAAGTTCCTTTAATGACATGCAATTTACAGACAGTAAACTCTTATTCACGGTCCGTATGAGATTTGTTCAATTGCCATACCCTGAAGTGTCTTATTCTCTCTAATAAGATGCAAAGTACGTCACGTCAACTACTCTGTGCGGTCCGTATCACTAGCCTTACCTATGGATACGGAACGTAAACAGGATTTTACGGACCGTTACAGTGCGGGTGTATTGGACAACCCTCATTATTTAATCAATGGTTCTCAAAATCTCATTCCTTCTCTCATGAAATCTTACTGATTTGGATATCTTTGTCGCCTTTGCTTTCGTTCTGTCAGAGCTGTAGAGTACTGCCTTTTGCTGGCGGCTGTAAATGTAAACTTTTAATGCAATGATTGTGATTGTTCTATTGTATACTCTAACTACGCAATTTGAGTACTCACAATTTAGCTTTAAGTAAGGAAGGGCTGAAAGGCCTTCCCATCATCCTTTGCTTCCAAGTACAGTATTGTGCAAAAGTCATGCAAACGTATTTCGCCGAAATTCGCGGCTTTTCCCGGCTTTTCGACGAAAAAATTTCGAATTTTCGATGGAAGCGAATTTTCAACGAAAAGTCACGATAATTCGCAAGGCCTATTGTTTCCAACTACGCGAATTTTCGAACGAAAATTCTCTCGGAACGAAAACTGACTTCGAATTTTCGTGCGAAAAATCGCTCTGTTCGATAAATGACTTCGAACAATAGAGCGAAATTTCGCTCTTTGTTTGCTCTTCTGGAACGTTTCCCACGTATTTTCTGGACAACAATTCGCCAAGTTCGAATTTGCGGCGACGATTCTTTTCTGCCGTCATTTCACAATGTGTAAGCTCTACAACAAACTCTTGTTCGTTTACATAACAGTTCTACAAGACTCACCTAAATATACTTCAAAGGTTCCTTTTATTGTTTAGTTCATTTCAAACCAACGTAGCTTTCACACAATTAATCTTCGGTCGTTTCTTGGCTCCACGAGGCCACTCGCCGACACACGCCATGTTTTTGTAACCCAGACTCCGCGCGTACTTGTTTTCATATCACCATAGCAACCACTTGGGTTCAAAAGTGCTAGCGTGCACACAATCATTCCCGTTGAAACTCTCTAGTGGTAATCATGCCAAAAGTTTCCAATTACACGCGAACACGAATCGAGCTTCTTTATAAGCAAGATCTCCACCCAGCTGAGATATTTAAATTGTTGAAAGGAGAAGGCTTACTCGTCAGCTTCGCCAGTGTAACGCGAATTATCAAAAAGCTTCGACTCACCGGCTCGGTAGCAAATCTACCACGTTCTGGAAGACCCACCAAGCTATCTGTAGAGGCAAATGCTTTTATAGATCAGCAAATGCGAAGCAATGATGAGATGACGAGCACTCAGATCCAGAAGAAGTTGGCGAAGCGTGGCGTTGCAGTGAGTTCATCCACAGTGCGAAGATCTCGGAAGCAACAAGGCTGGACTCTACAGCGGACTGCTTACTGTCAGCTGATACGCGACGCCAACAAAGTGAAGAGATTGGAGTACGCTCAGCGCATCATGGAGAGTGGCGATACTTTTGAGAATGTCATTTTCAGCGACGAGTGTTCCATTTCCCTAGTGCAGTATCGGCGCACCTGTTACAGGAAGGTAGACGAGCCAACGAAGCGAAAACCAAAACCAAAACATCCGCTGAAGGTTCATGTCTGGGCGGGAATTAGCAGACACGGTGCCACAAAGATTTGTATCTTTGACGGCATCATGGATGCTGATTTGTTTTGCAACATCTTGGAAACCACGCTCGTCCCGTTCATTAGAGAACAACTTCCGGACCACCGGTTCATGCAGGATAATGACCCGAAACATACGTCCAGGCGTGCAAAGGCTTTCTTCGAAGAAAAAAATATCAACTGGTGGCGTACCCCCCCAGAGAGCCCAGATCTCAACCCGATAGAAGACTTGTGGCATGAACTCAAGTTCTTCTTGGAATCAAAGGTGAAGCCACGCAACAAGCAAGAACTGGTTGATGGTATCAAGAGGTTCTGGACGAAGAAAGTCTCGCCGGAGAAGTGTGCAAAATACATTGATCACGTTTTGCACAAGGCAATTCCAGCTGTGGTGGAGGCTCAAGGCGCCGCAACAAAATATTAAATACAACGGCTCTTTTAGGAGCCACCGCGCCCTGCTTCGTCGAATTTGGATTCGACATTGCACTGTAGGTCGCTAAAAACGGCTCTTTTAGGAGCCACCACATCTGATAAAAGTCAATAACCAACAATAGACCCTTGCATTGCATCCATTTATTCAAGCTGAAATAAAGTAAAAATATAAGGCTGCCATTAAACTAAATGAGCAACAAGAAATACTGTGGGAAGGCGAGAGTTTCTACAGCTTGTATACGTGTTATTAAAGTCATTAAGGGCATCAAATTAGCGTGTTAAGTGCTTTCGCTGAATGATTGTTCATCTGTAAAAAACGTAGAACTGACTGAAATGAAATTCAACTGTTTTCTCTCTCATTTATTCTTTCCTAACAAGTGCGTGTTTAAACGTTCAGCTTCTAAGCGTTCCGAGCTCTATAATTACTCATGGCCTTTGTTTTCCTTTGAGAGTGAAATTTTAAAAGAACAATGCCGTCAACTTGAAGGAACCGCCTTCGTGAAAACACTATTTTATCTTCCGACATTTGCAAGACAAATGACTGTTTCGGAACGTAAAAGCCGCGAGCGTGGTGTTCACTTTCTGATACTGAGCTTCTCGGCGAAGTTCTCTCCGAAACAGTTATTTGTCTTGCAAATGTTGGACGATAAAATAGTGTTTTCACGAAGGCAGTTCTTTCAAGATGATGGCATTGTTTTTTTAAAATTTCACTCTCAAAGGAAAACAAATTTAAAGGCCATGAGAGCTTGCGACTGCTGTAAATTATAATATCAATAGCACGTGCGAATACGCAAACTATTGTTTTCGAAAATTACAATAATTGAAGTCGATAAGCCGATGAAATTGATCCAGCCGACGCTACAGAGAACTATAAAAGGTCTGAAATTGACGTCGCTTTCCACTCATCATCTTTCATTCGAAACTACTCACCTTCTGTTAACTTGCGTCATGGAGAAAAGAATTGCTCGTGTCATCTGGAGTCGCGGAAAGTATTCCGATGTTTATCGCAACTGTATTCTGGATCCATCCCCGCTGAAGCAGGGACAGAATGTTAAAGTACTGTGGGGAAAGACCCAAAAAGAGTTCGCCGCAGTGATAGAGTGCTACCCGTTTGAAACGAGTCGGGAATCTTCCAGATCGGAGGGAACACTGCAACCGCGTCAGGCGAAAGTAAAGCGAAAGCTGGTAAGTATTTGTTTTAGATCAAACTCCTTCAACAAGAGTGAATTTGAAATGGACTGTTTTCCTGCAAGAATTTGACCACCTGTTGCTCTTAATCCGCAGATCCCAGAATCACCTCCTTCAAAGAAAAAAATTACAAAAGTAAAGAAGGGCAAGGAGAAACCGAAGGGGCAGGTCTGTAAGACTGTTTGTTTATAAATAAATAGTTACAACTTAGCCGGTTTGTTCGAAAGATGAGTTTGTGGAGTTTAAGATCATTACCAAACAAACTAAAGGACAGAAAAATGTGGCCAGAAATCGTCGCTAAGAAATTATAAAACTGAAATTTCACTTCATGGTTACCTGGATTAGCTTAAATGCTTTGAACAACTTGACACTTGTTTACGATTTGGTTCGAGCAAAAAGTGTTATTCGTTTGTATAGCACTGTTACTTGTTTATAATAAGCGCTCTTTCGCTTAGTCCATCATTCGTGACGCGCACGAAGACTTGCTCTTCTGCACTTTTCTTGTATTCGTGCTATTGCAAGCTGCTAATTCGCATATTCGTTTAATTCCGCAGATTTTGGAGGTTACGTCACCAGCTAAAGAGCAACAAGTCGTTGAGTCGTCCGAAGACAGTTCCGATTCAGACGAAGATACTCCGTTGGTTACACTGATTTCTCGGTGTCCACCTCAGCCTGTCAGGCCTATCAAAGGAACATTGCCTCCACCCACCGCTGATCTGGGAGATTACTCTGATGGAGGAGAGAATGAAATTCCAGATATGGGAAATCTCATAAGTAGAGCAATGCAGAGCCTAGATAATGTAACAGAGGTAAGCAAACAATAAAAATGTTGCTTTTGTGAAATATTTTCAGAAGGGAATTACGCTTCACATTCTATAGAAAGCTGTCACAGAGGAGAAAGACCCCAACACTATAAGAGAAACTTAACGTAATCTTAGAAAATGTCGTTTGATAACAATGTATGTATCTTAAATGGACACTAACTACAAATTCATTAATGTTGACATAGAAAGGAATTTCTCTTTAAGTCTTTTAAGACTTCAAGACAAATTCCTTTCTATGTAACTGCAATCTTAAAAGATTACTTGCAATGCAGTAGCTTACTTTAAACTCCTTTGTAAAAAGTATCCAAAATTTATTATTCATCACAAGCTTACAATGAGTTTATATACCTCAGGTATGTCAAGGAAATGATGCAGCCACAGAGCTTCGCCTTGCACGAACAATCCTGGAACGGCTTGAGTGTTCCTTTGCAAGGCAGGAAGCCAAGCTTGACAAGATCCTGAACCTGATGACATCTGTTCCAGCATCTTCAGTCCAGAATCAAACCTCACAGTGCGCCCCTCCATTGGGGTTTTCCCCACCTGATCCTCATTTAAGCCAGTCCCTGGAGTACCCAGTTCAGGTCCAGTCAGTGCAGAGGAATACAGAGTACACAGTTCAGGCAGTTCAGAGGACACCACTGGCAGATGTAGACATGTTACTTAACACTGAATTGACAGGTATTTTATTAACTTTGTTTGGCTATCAAAGATACCATAGTATGCCAATATCTTCGTAGTGATGCGTCATGACAATATAACAATAAAACACTAAAAAGTAAATTTGCCAATGTTTCAGTTAAAGTGTCAGATGTTCAGGTCAGAGTGCTTAGTTCCTATTTAATTTGGACACTTGATGAGCACTATTAGGCTATCATTGATACTAAGCAGTATTCCCATCTGTCAACTTTCCCAGTTACTTGTGATTAATTTACCTGAGTTTCAAGTTGATAGTTTGAGGTTGATGTTGATGTTATCATGTTGATTTTTATTTATTCATATAGATACCGTTGAAATTGGTGGATGTGGAAACGTACGACTAGGGAAAAATGACTACATTTTTGTCAAAGCAGCATCTAAACCATCAGGGATGGCTCTCCGCTTGGCAGACAAATTATTTCCAAAAGCAACCTTGATGCGCTCTACAGTTCACGGGACCAGAGACTTTGCACCACTGGATCCAATAATAATTTCTGCTATAAAGGGTAAGTGAAGCAAGATACATGTACATGGCATATCAGTACCTCGTTTTGGGTCTGTTTTTTTTTTAGCCACTCTGTTTTTATTTTTCTCTACCATTTTACTTGTTTTAAAATCAAATGTCCAACCACAACATCTGTTTTCTTTTCAAAAACAATGTCTTGCATTGAGTTCATTATGGTATAATTTACTGAGTCATGTTCTGTGAAACGCCAAAAAAAATATATGTTGAAGGAAACCAGTTCTGGCTAATTTGCTCCAGGTGTTTGATCCCTGATTTAACTCCTTCATAGAAATGGAAAACAATTAAATTACATTTAAACGTGTAGGCTAAAAGATGATGCAATGCCAGCCATTTTCATAATGAACTTTACTGTTATGTAGGCTCACTTAGACATTTTATTTTGTTTGCAGCTGAGGTAATCAGATCCTTCGCGCACCAGTGCCGAAATGACGAAGAAACGGCTAAAATGTGGGAGGCATGCAAAATCAGCATAGGAAAAAGATGCCAGAACCTAAGAAAAAATGACAACAGTCGCTCAGTGTAGATCATCTTGAATTGTCGGCATCATTTCTTGATAATAACGTGACAGACTTTGTATTTATTAAGAACGTTTTCTAAAAAGTGTATTTTACAAAGCGAAATGTAAGCTCAGTTTTCATCGGTATCTTGTAATCTTTAGTTGGCTGTGACAAAATAAATAAGAATGAAGCGTTATTAAATAATTTCTATCATTACTGTTATTATTATTTCGTTTCACTCTCCAAGCCTCTATCTTGTCTAAAAAACAAAACCCCCCGAAGTCTGGACTGATTTTCCAAGTGAGTGTCTTAAAACCAAACAACAAACTTACCGATTAGACGTACTACTCAGCGAATGATACCAAAACTAAAACCAAAGTAATGGGCTGCTTTTGCCACTCCATCGTCTGGTTTATTCATAACTCGCCGGACGAAGCCTTATTTATTCATAACCTCGCTCGCTTAGCTATTCTACCCTGAAACTCACGACATGCAGAGAGCAAAACAAACGTATTTACTCAGTTCTCGCGAACGCCTCACTTTCCCTTTACATGACGTGATGCGTTCGCAACATCTATACCGCAGGCCAAATCACTATGGGCTCATAGGTTTCCAAAATTGTCAACAGTGTTCAAAAGACATTGCACCGTGGCTGGGCTTAAATACGAGCCACTAAAGTGGATGCTTACGGTCGATATGGAAGAAGAAAATGCTTGAAACAAACTTATTACTTTTAAACACGGCAAGGATTCAGTATACAAGGTAAGACATTCGAAGACTGTTTTGTACGACTCACTTCTGGAACCGATCGAGACATGAACTGCTCTGGCTAAAACCACGCAAAAGACATTTGAGAGCTTTTGAGTTTTGATTCCAAAACGAAATGTAGTGCTTCATAAAATAAAGCTTTTGTCTACAAACGCTGTCTCATTTTTGCGTTGTTTGTTTTGGAAAAGCGGGCTTCCGTAAACATTGTCACCTTAACAGAATTCGCGCCCAGTTTTACCGATCGATAAGCAGACTACAAAAACAAGGGATACAAGTCTGCGTTGGTGAAAATACTTGTGAAGCAATCGCAGTTTTCGTTGTGTGAGGCAATATTTTGTTGTTGTTGTTGGAAATAGCCGTTTAAACTGTCGGATCATTGAATCTATTTTCGATAGGACTTTACTTTTTTTACGCGTACATACGCTTGTTCAGCGATGTTGCTCATGGCGGCCGCCGATTCATGTCACAAAAATTCGCTGCTTCGAATTTCGTTATCTCGAATTTTCGTTTGGTTACCTCGAAATTTCGCTACTTCGAATTTCGCTATCTCGAATTTTCGAGAAAAATCGTGAATTTTTCGCTTCGAACCCTACGAAATATCGTTCGAAAATTCGATGACTTTTCGTCGAAAATTCGCGAGAACAAAGGACGAATTTCGACGAACTTCGTTTGCATTACTTTTGCACAATACTGTATGTTCCAAAAGTGCCTGCTGACGTTATCTCGCATTTCAAGATGGATTTCATGAATGTAGTGAGACTTCCGATGCGATCAAAGTGAGCATTTGACGCCTGAAAAGTCATGTTTCGATATGACGCCCGTGCAATTTCGACCCGCGATGAGTTTGTCATGTGTGGAATTGATTTGTTACGGCCTTGCGGAATACTTCAGTGTTCTAAGCAAACTGGCTATTCGACGCCATTCGTTCTGTAACGCGAGGAAGTCCAAAGAAAACTCAGTAAGAATTATTTTTTCCAATATATTTTTTTAGTTAAACAAATTTTTGGAACCAGCATTTAATACTTTTTCCAGTCCACATTTTTTCTTAGGAAAACTGGCTGGCCTCACTCTTTCATCGCAAAACCGTGAGAAATGTCAAACAACCTGGGCATTCCCTGGCAAACAAGGAGTGTTGGCTGTCAAATCGTCGTGCAATTTAACCGTAAATATGAGCTGTTGTCATAGATTTAAAAAGCGATTTACATTCTCCTGACCTTTAGTTGTCACTTTTTAAATGTTGCAAGCGAAAACGAGTTATCGTCCTATGGAAGATGGGCGTGTTTCTAGTGTTTAGTGTAATTTTGCCTCGTTTGCCGCAAGCAAGAAAAGAATAATCTGGCAACTTCAGGGAACTGTGCAGTTCAATACAAATACATCACTGTTTACACTGGAATCAAGGAGCGAAAAGGCTATTTATTGTCGACTAAAATAATGTCATCAATAGTTCAAGCGTCTCGAGACCGACCGAAACCAGGATCAACAGCCTATGAATACACTACTTGGAGAGGAAACAAAATCCACAAGACCGTCACATTGCTCGCTAAAAGTCGCAAGTAGTTTGTTAAACGATAAGATTATTAGTAATGAAATCTATTTCAGAGTATAGTTTTCACTGGAAACTGCAAGGGTTAGTTTTTGGTGTTGGCACTTAACTTATTACGAAGTCTTCTGAGTAAGCTATTATCTTATGCTTACTTGGGCTATATGAAAAAAAAAAGACTGGTTGACTCTTCCTAGCTATTCCCCAGCAAAGGTACCAACTTTTTAATGAGGCTTTCTGGTAAGACCAGGGATAGCTCGGAGTCCCTCTTACCTTCTGCTGGAATGCAGCAATTAGCACCACTAAACATTGTTCGCTGTGTGGTCAGTCGTTTAATCTGTAACTGGTTAACCAGTGCTTACAACTTTCTACTGTCCTTTATAACGCCTCAAAGAACGACTCAAATCAGCTTTTCCACCATAGAACTGATGGTCGGGCTAGCGTCTCTTTGGTGTGTACTCTAGCTGGTAATGTCACAACTACTTTTTGAGACTAAAACGGAACGCTAAGATATCTCTGGTCCAAACAACGCGCTGATTTGCTGAGAGAATTAACTAGGCTTAGTGTTCGGTAACTCAGAGGAGACGGCGGTACTTTGACCAGCTTGGGACTGTGTTCCCATTCCCGCACAAAAGGTATCAAACGTTACTAAATTTCGGAGGTAATTCTCAAAAGCACGAAGTACAGCCCAGAATACAAATGTATAATACCAATCACGGTTGGTGGCCCAGGACCACTGTATACGTGCTTTCTGGACGTTACCCTGTTGATCAATAACTTGAGAAGAACAAAACCTAACCCAACAAGGGCTTAACGGATTACGAAGACTGAATATTAAAGCGCTCCCTTGTCGCACACGATAGAAACTCCTGGTATCCTATTTTTGGTTTGGTAGTGTAGCTATGATGTTCTAATCTTTACGTTACAGTGTCAAATGTACCAACGGCACCGAGCTAGAGTCGCAAATGGGACCATACTATTACTGTGGCGTTGTGTGCAAAGAGCACTTGTAACTACTTGTACTCACGTTGCTTCCATTGAGCTAGGATTAGCTGAACAAAAGCTGTTTACGCGTTGGAGGGGTTCTTAATGAAATTGATCACTACCACGACGGTTTGCCCGGGACATTTTAAAACTCGTAAAACTTAATGCTGGGAAGCGTGATGGAAAGAAGTCTTAGCTTTCCAGCACGTGCTCTCGGCCTGCTAATGGTCTGGTCCCTGTGCAGTACAGATCACGTCTTCTTTGGACGTATATCAGTATAATTACGTAAAGTCCAAGTGTCTTGGCAAACACACAAACTTTCACACTTAGAAGAACTTCGAAAATCCCAAACACGAATATAAAAATTAAAAAAAGAAAAACGCTTGCGCATAAACGAAAACCAAAACATAATGCTAACGTTTCGTTAACAAGAATCATATTAGTGCATTGAAACCATTGTTTTCTCATCTGCATCTAAGGATAACGAGATGGAAATGGATTGAAACGTGAAAAAATTAGCCAACTTCAAGTCTGGATACAGTTATTTCCGAAAATCACCAAAAATTTCATATGGACAGTTTTTCCTGGGTTAAACTTCAAAACTACCGTGACAGTGCCTCTTTAATGCCATGAGTTCAGTCTGATACAGACCTGTGCCCGGAAAAGGGTTTCCTTTATCTAAGCGCGGCTGATCTTTGGAAGAATAGTGTTTAAATTGCCTTTGGTAGGTGACGATGTTTTTTTCTTTCTTTTGTTTTTTTGTTACTTAGATTCTGTTATGCTTCCATTAGGATAGATGCTCTAACCATTAAGTTCTTGAAAACTGACTTGTCCTTGTCTTTTAGCGTTTTTTAGCCTGCGTAGCATGGCGGTTTTGGTTGCTAAGTAATAAAGGTGGGCAAGGCAGAAAAACCGCGAGGAGATTGGGGAAGGAGCGGGTGCACGAGCTGCGAAGCCGCGAGAAAAATAAAAACCGCTTGCCCGGGTTCGAGGGGTTTTTGACTGCCACCCCCTTCACCTCATTTTGACACCCGGAGTGACAACTTGTCTGGTTTTAGTTTCCCCAGCCAATCATAGGCTCGATAGTAATACGAAACTTCGTGCGAAAGTGTGGCGCGTTTGGCAAGAAATCAAAAGAAATCCTCATATGCTCTTTCGTCTTTTTCGATGGCTACGAATAGAAGGGCGATACGCCGAAAAAGCCTGCCAATGTTCAACGGGCTATTTCAAGCGTCAATGATAATTGTAAATTCGTATATTTCAACGCAAAACATTTTCAAGGTCTCGAAGTGCGAAGGATGCATACAAGGTCCGACTTTGGCAGAACTCTGTTCACATATTGGACTGGAAATTGAAAAAACAGACTCGATCTCTGATCGAGTATGTCATGCCTGTGGTAGGAAAATACGGAACGCATTTGATTTCTATACCTTCATCGCCTCAAACTTGAAAAGGGAGAAGGATAACTCGGCTGTGTTGGAAGTTGATGACCATTCTGGTAGATTCAAGCGGCTTTTGCCAACAACCATTTCGTCGTCAGATAGAAGTCCTCAAGCCAGAAAAGGGAAAAAAGCAACTGGACAAAAATCATCAGCGAAAAAATCCTTAAGTTTTAAAGATGTTTCGAGCTCTGTGGTTAACACTGACAGCGATCACAACGAACTCTCTACTTTAAACACAGCGGATGACTCACCTCAGGAAGCTGGCGAACTTTTTCTCTCATATCTAAACGTGGAAGACTTACTTGAAAGTTCAAGCACCGAAGCTAAAGTGGTAATTGTTAACCCGGGTGGTCACGTTGAAACGTTCAGCTCGTTTTCATGATAAGACGAAATCGATCATAGTAAATCTGTGCAGAAAAAAATGGAAAAGGGTTGCGAATTTTACATTCGAGCACCCGAATATTCGGGAAGAGTTGCCGGATCCTCTGAGAAGAACCGTCAGCAAAGAATTCCAGGGATATTGTAACAATGCGACAGATTCAGTTTTGAAAAAGTCAAGACCCGACGATCTGGCCGCGTTTTCGAATAAAGTTTTCGTTCATGAGGCAGATGTGTGGTGTCCATTCTGGATGAATTGTGTCAGAGGTGCGTGTAATGTGCGAGATTCTTCACAACTGGATGTCAAGAAAATCAATGCAATGGCCTTGATAACATCAGTTGCTGCTAGAGGAAGAAACGAGACCATGTCAGTGGTCGCATACCGTATTTCTGCAGTTCTCTTTCACAGTGGAGTCAAGCATGAAGATCTGCGAATTCTAAATAAACTTGGAGTATGCATGCCTCCAGATATGATTGTACAATTCCAAGGGAAGATGGACGAGTGCTGTGAATCAAAAGAAGGTCATTGGAAGAGGGAGATTGAAAAGGCGAAAGTTGCTAGCCTGTTGCTGAATGAAGTTCGAGAAAAGCAGGTTGGCAATCACGAGGACGATGTGATGCGTGTCGACATCGATTTTTCAGAGGAAACCATCAGGAAATATGATTTATTCGAGCCGGCCGCTTTCCAATTCTGCCAGGAGCACATTAACCGCTTCTCGGATGAACAAGATATCATGACAGACCAGGAGTTAGGAGCAGCAGCAGCAGAAATTGCCAAAATTCAGCTTCCTTACTACAGGTAAAATATTTATAAACTGCAAACGATTTTTTTTGGTAAAATATGTTTTTGGAGGACCAAAAATGGCCTGCCTCAGAATTATTTTTAGCTAATGTGGAAGGCTTAAATTAACTTGATGACCATTCCATTCAGGGACAATTTTGGAACAAATAATTTTCTGTTTTTTCTTTTCGCATTTTAATTCCCCGGTTTACGCTATTTTTCGTAGAAAAAAGACATCTTAACATTGTGAAACTTAAACTTACGTTAAATAACACCTAAAATTTTCGGGAAAATAAATTGAAGGCCATGTAATTTAAAAAAGAATTAAGTTGCCACGGGAAGACCGAACAGACACAATTTTTTTTAGCGCTGCTTTTAGATCTATAGCCTAAAAAAAAAAAATGTTTTCAATACATTTAGGATGAAACCGTCGTTCGGTACCCTGAAAGATTAAATGATTATTTATAAAATAGGTTTTTAAAGGTTTTAATAAGTACATTTCAGAGACGCACAGAACGGTAGAGAGGTGTACTTAGTCCTTTTTTAATTTATTTTTTCTCTTAGAATTATCCAAAAAAAAAATAATAATTAATCATCTTGGCAAACAAAATTTGTAATCTTTAAAGAAACAAGTAAATTTTTTTTTTCAAAACTCTAGGTTGGTTGGCGACAATATAGATTTAATGGTCAATGCCAGGATCCAGAGTGTTGAGAGCAGCAACCGCTCTATTCATTGGACCCAGCGGTATGCTGTTCTGAACCGTGTCAATGAGGTGGCATTGGACACAAAAAGACCAAGAAAATCTCTTAAAGAATTGCAGTTACTTGATCTGCTTCCTGACCAAGCAAGTTTGGAACGCCTCAAACACAGATGGGCAGTGTTGGTGAGTAGGATTATAAGCAAGTACCTCACAAAGTTCCATCCATTGAGGGATGTAGTCATTCGTCACATTCCACATCACTACTCCCAGGAAATGAAGACAAAATCACAAACCGTGAGTGTAACTTACATACAATCAATTTAAAAACCTACCGGGAAATATACCCTGTAGTAAACCTGCTAGCAATATAAGTATGGCATACACAATGTATAAGGTTATAAGGGAGGGATCAACTTGTAGATATATATATATATATATATATGCTCGCTAGTTTGAGCACTCTGGCATGGCTTAGATGTACCACATGTGTGGGACATTTGAGGTGGCTTTATAAGCTTAACCTCCATCCCAGACATCAGCACTGCACTGATGAGGCCCAGAAGGCCGAAACAGTACTGTCTGCAGTTAGTTATATATATATATATATATATATATCCACTGTTACCAAGGAACTGAAAGCTTATGTTTGAAAAAATGTAAAGTCAAACTCCTTTCTTATGAAGTAAACTTCTGGTGTATGTACTGATTTTGTTGTCTCCCCAAGAGGATATTTAAAAACATTTAGTATCCACTGCCTGTAGACCTGTGGAATCTTTAAAAACCCTCCCTTGTTTGCAAACTACAGTACATGCCAACAACAAAAAGCAACTTTTAAATTAAATATTACTTAAAAATAAACAAAAAATGGGCATTTGGCATTCAAACTCTTTCAATCTCTTGAAATGTGCATCTTTTAGCCCAGTCCTTAAGAGCCTTAAATAGTGGTTCCTCTGATTTTTTTCATCGCAGTGCAGTCTGGGTGTTCAATTCATTAATCCCAACGTTGCAAGTGAAATGGCACAACTTCTTATGACAAATCATGAAAAGTATGTGCCATCGTTCAAAACCACGGATGGAAAAGCAGTCCTCAAGTCAGTGCCATTTCATGGAGACCAACTATTTGAGGAAAGGGCAAGAAACACACAATGGGTATACCAAGATGGTGACAATGAATACGATAGACTTGAGGGCCTGGAAACAGAATTTGCAGACTGGCATGCAAAGTTCAATTTGTATATGGTTTGTATTTAGAATCAACTTATTAAGATCAGAAGGAAAACTTGAAAAAAGGGGTGCTGTTTAGAAACACACAGTGCTATTATGACATTGTTAACTACCCTCAAGGCAAAAATGTTTACTTCAAAATTTAGTCTTTTTCTCTGAACTCTATGCCAAATAAAAAAGATTTTGTCATTTCGAAGGAAGTAAAAGAATCTTCTTTGAAATCTGTGGAGGTGTGCACAACTGCAGCTGCTGAATTGCTGAGTAGCAGTTTACATTCCATTTATAGGCAGCTGGGAAAAACATTTCAAGGGAATATGTGGGACGGTGACCTGTGATTAATTCAATGACATTAATATATAACACATAAATAAAAAAAATACTTAGAATTGTTTGTTCTAATTTTGTACAACAGATTGAAAATGAGCTCTTTGTTGACAACTCCTCAGCTGCAGAGATTGGAACTTCTCGTGCTGGCATGAACAGACCGTTTAAGACCAATGCTGCGAAGGGGGTGAACAGCCATTATAATGAATATAAGGAGTTTCATGCACATGAAGTAGAGGCTCATGTCTGCGCTTCATTTATGGAAATGTCAGGAATGACAACATTTGATGGTAAAT
>BLFK01000544.1:4439-26939 GCA_014634185.1 Astreopora myriophthalma
AAATACAAAATCGTGACTAAAAAAGCATTAAAGCCCGATACATTCAAGATGTTTGTGGAGTATATCTTTGATGTATTCCCAGAAAGTGAAGCTAAAAAGCTTGCTAATAGTTTTATTGGAGAACTCGGGCGCAAATATAATAAAACAAATCAAGGTTTCACGTGTACAGAATATGACACAGCAATGTGTTGTTGGACACGTGCAATGGCTGATAATAGAAACGTAACGATTGATCATTACAATGATATATTTTTGATAAAGGAACAAACATGTCAGCGCATCTTTTCAGACAATACCAGCATTAACAGATTTATCGTTTCTGAGGCTATATTGAAGCTTTTACAGTTGATAGAAACGTGTCACGGTGAACGTAGTGTTTTATACGGGTATAATACAGATGGTATTTATATAACAGAACCTGCTATCATGTTCAAAAACAAAAAGGATGTGAAATTCAGCACCAGAAAAATAGGTAAAGCGTATGTTACGGACAGTAAACTAACATATTTTGAAAAACATTACAGGGAAAACCTTTATTATGATAATTATAAAGTGAAAAAGGGTAAAGGTTGTATTTTTAATGGCCAGGCCGGTAGCGGCAAGACTACAAAGTTATGTGAAATGGTAAAAGATGCTACAAATCCTCTTGTATTGAGTTTTACTAACAAAGCTATCGAAAACGTAAAACGCAAATTAGTTTGCAAGGGTGTTGATAAAGTTAATACAATATGTCATACTTTTGATTCTTATTTTTGTGAATGGAATGGCAGAGATATCGATAGTCTCGAGGATAAAACGTTATTCATTGAAGAATTTAGTATGGTACCAAACAAATGGATGACAAAGATTTATGAAGCATACACGTTGTTTAATAACAAGGTTTATATGTTTGGCGACCCCAATCAATGTGAACCCGTTGAAGCGGGAAGTCAGATACATACTGATTATCTCGAGTCAAAAACGGTAAAAGAAATGTGTCCCAAGGTGTAAACTCTTCAATACGTAGAAAAATCTTGCCGATACGACAAAATAACACACGAAATGTTAGCCAAATTCCTGAAATATGGTAAAATCTCGACATATTTTTATTCAACAAATCACGAACTCAATAAGAACATATGCTATTTGAACTCCACTAGAATAAAAGTTAACACAGAATGCTGTGAGAGATTTACTAAAGATAAAACCCATACAACAGTTGAATTCAAGTATAATAACAAGAAAGAGAGTTACAAGGTGTGCAAAGGCATGCCTATACTTGCAACACAAAATATCAAGGACAAAGACATATTTAATACAATGGAATTCGTTGTAGAGGATATATTAAATGACAAAGTTAAGACAAACAACGAATGGTTCGATCTAAAGGAGTTTTCCGAGTCGTTCATTCCAAGTTTCTGTGTAACTGTATACAAATACCAAGGTTGCGATATCAACGAACATTACAATATTTACGACGTCAGTCGCATGGATAAAAAACAATTGTATACCGCTATGTCCCGTACAACTAAATTTGATTATATACATATTGATAACAAAGAATTAAACAATAAATACTTCTATCGTAAAACACCAGCATTAGAACTAACAAATTCTAAATTCAATAGTTTATACTTTAATGGTAAAATCTATAAAGTAACATTTGATAACGATAAGGTATATATAGGTTCAACATGTGAGCAACTTCATACACGTCTGAAATGGCATATATCTAATAATAAAAGCCAAGTATTCAGATACAGAAATGAAAACCCAGAAATAGAATTAATTGTATATGCGCCTAGTAATGACAAAAAGGGTCTCGAGAAGGTTGAAAGTGGATATATTGAAGAATATGCGAATAAATATGGCCAATTATAATTAAATATCAGATCTAATCCATTAAAAAAGGTTAAAATGGTGAATTATGAAGTTAAAATAGAAAATGATACTCAACTAAAAGAAAGAATAGCCAAATTAGAAAAGAAATTAACCATTAAAGACGACGCCAATAACAAACATTTCTTTTTCCACACAAATATCGAAGGGAAAAGATATAAAACTATGGCAAGATACGGTAAAAAACCGGTAAAAGACCAAGCATTGAAACAGATAAATGAGAAAAAACAGAAAATAATCGATGAATTAACTATTTACTTTGATTAAACGCGCCCAAAGGTCGGGGCCATATGACAACAACCACGCGCCAAAACACACATGACCACGCGCCGATACCATTTTATGGAATGCTGTTTACAGGGTAGGGAGAGCAATGGATCCTTTTCATGAAATACGTGAAACGGATTTTTGATTTTGGGGTAAAATGCCCTTTACGGGGCCTGAAATGGCACTTTTTAATGAAATACGCGAAATGGAATTTGGGCGTCGAGAAATGAGTGTGAAAAACCAACATTACAGCCCATGTAGTAGCCTTGTGGACACTACAATACTAACATTGTAACCCAACAGTTTAACGATAACTGAGTATAATTTCTCGCGTGTACGTTATAGGGTTCGACTGATCATTGAGAGTGTACACGCTGAAATAGTAAAATCCCCTTAATCATCCACAAATCAAAGGGTACTTCTACCCCAAAATTTTCGGATACTTCGATTCCGAGCCCGATAAAATTCAAACAGCATCTAGCGCGATTGACCCGGCGGAGGAGCTCAAAGCGGCGACTGATCTCAGCGCAATCATTCGAAAGGAGAACGACCAACTTAAAGCAGATCTTGATCGTGCTCAGCAGCGGTTGAAATCTCTTGCTGAAGAACTTAATAATGTCAAATTGTTAACACCTGACGTGTTCAGGTATTATTTTTCTTTCACATTAATTGCACTGATGATTTAAGAGTTTTTGTTAAATGTGCAGATCAATAAATATAACTGTAGAAAATAATGCAAAAAGTTGTATTCATGCCACAGAACAGGGATCAAGAGCGCGAGCTCAGGTTCAGTACAAAATCAATGCAGCTTTTACATGGAAGATATCACGTAAGACATGGCCTTTGCTTCCCAGGTGATACCAAATTTCCCTTTAAAAGAGTGCTAATGTTCGAACATGCTTAATGCATCAATTTTGGTAGACTGGATATGTAATGTGGCACAAAATAATAGATTAGGATATTGTTGTACTTTCAAAACTTTAGTCACAAAAAATGCTTATCACTGAATATTTGCATTCTCGACTTTCTCAAATCCCATAATACACCTCTTTTACCCCCCAAAATTTTGGATATCATTGTTTGCAATTTCTCCTGGGACATGAAAATGTCCCAAGAGAAATCGAAAACAATGCCAATGCAGGCCTATGGGATTTGAAAAGGTAGGGAATGGTGTTTTTAAGTCAATTCTACAGTACCAAATTGCTGATAACATTATTCTTTGCATTACCTTGTGTGAGGAGAGGTGAACTGGAAGATGTGGTTAAAATAGCCATCGAAAAATGTATGGTGTTATTTTCACCAGGAAAATAAACTACTTGCCCACTTTTGGCTGTAATATCATCTACACTTGTTCAGTGTGTAAATAACCATTTTTTCTTTTTTGCATGCAGCTTTCTGAATGTGGGTCACATGAATGTCATTTTCTCCACAAGCAAATTTTGAAAAATAAAAACTGAACGTGCCACAAGTACAATTTATTCTCAGTGAGTAGTACAGAACCATTACCTGTATCAATGATGTCAATTGTGTGCGAGTGTGTTCCCCAGTCTCGTAAAAACTTCCCTGAATTTTTCAATTAAGTGTAGAGCTAACAAAAACATAAATTTGCTGAATATTGTAATAATTATTAGTACTATTCCTCCACTTTAAAAGCTTCCTATATTATTATGACCAAACAAAGTGATTTTTCACAACCTAGTTATTTTATAAACTTTATCAGCATAACTATGTAGCTAAACAGCATTCACAACCCAGAAAAGATGTGGGACATATCAAAAAGTCACAGGCATTGTACTAATTTTATATATCCCAGAAGCACTCAGGGATCACACAGAATGCCAGGACTTCTGCTTGGATGAACCAGAAAGGATAGACAACATCGGCCTACAATAACAATTTATTAATGTGAAAGAAAAATAACACCTAAACATGTTATATATCCCAGAAGCGCTCAGGCATCACACAGAATGCCAGGACTTTAGCCTGGATGAACCAGAAAGGATAGAAAACATTGGCCTAGAATAACAATTTATTAATGTGAAAGGAAAATAACACCTAAACATGTTATATATCCCAGAAGCGCTCAGGCATCACACAGAATGCCAGGACTTCAGCCTGGATGAACCAGAAAGGATAGACAACATTGGCCTAAAATAACAATTTATTAATGTGAAAGGAAAATAGCACCTAAACATGTTATATATCCCAGAAGCGCTCAGGCATCACACAGAATGCCAGGACTTCAGCCTGGATGAACCAGAAAGGATAGGCAACATTGGCCTACAATAACAATTTATTAATAGTGAGACCTGTCGACCCGTCTGGTGGTTAGTGACCAAAGATCGGTCCGGTTTCGTCTATCTCACCCTGAGCATGAACTGCAATTGGCAGTTCCAGAATCTGAACAACGCGTTTTGAGTGGTGGTGGGTGTCCTGACGCGGACCTTGCACGTCTACTGCAATGCCGGGGGCAGCAACATCATGGGACGGCAAGTGACGGACCTGTTGTGCGAAGTCCAGTACAAGTGCCAAGGGCGAGGCACGGTGTACTTCGAACCGTTGCACGTGCAGTACCATCCCGTGCGCAGCGACGTCATGGAAGTGCTGGAAACGCAAGTGTCCAAGACGGATGGCACGTTGGTCCGGTTCGGGCAAGACCGCACCCTGTTGACCTTGCTCTTCCGACGGGACGTATAAAGCGCACCAGGGACGAACAGGCATGACGAGGACCATGGACGCATTTTACGTGACCTTGCCCAGCGACGGCGACGACGACGGGTTCCCCGACAGCACCAACGTGGCCTTCCGAACCCGCTTGAGCCCGCCCCTGTGGTTACGAGGCGGGCGGTGGTTGGTGGGTTTGGTCAGCTTGAGTGTGCCGGACGACGACGACGATGATGACGATGACGACGACGAGAGTTGGCAAGAGACGTTGTTGCGCATGTACCCGCCCGGCACGTTGATCGCCTACTTCTTTTCGTTGGAAGATTGGCAACGGGTGAATCAACCGGGCATCAAAGCCGAGACGCACAGCGAGGACGTGGCCGACCGTATCCACGACAGGGCGTCGTTCGTGAAAGCGATGGTGGATGATCTACGACGCAAGTACTGGAATGCAGTGCAAGTGGATTGGTTGTGGATGGAAGGGGATGCCACCTTTTTGCCCGAGTTTCGTGGGCCCGAGCCGGACATGTTGGTGATCGACAACGAACGGGTGGTGCACGACGGGGACATCGGGTTGGGCGTGCACGGAGATCTGATGCGACGGATGGGCAGCACGGATGCCAGCGGCCACGTGCCCGGCCCCCACTTGACAAGGCTGCCGACCATTAACCTCATGACGCTGGTGAAAGACTGGGCCGGCCAAAGCGTGCCAGCTTGGGAGATCGTCGGCAACAGCATGATCCTGTTGCAACAATATTCGTGGGAACTGACCGACCCGGACGACGGGTGGTTTGAGATGCTCTTCGAACACCGGCGTCGACGACGTCCCCGTCGGACGGCCCCCACCCGGACGTGGTACGTGCACAGCAACATGGGCCAGAGTCGTCGCGTGGGGATGCGGTTGACCGATGTTTTGCGCGACCTGGAAGTGCAGACCACGAGTCGAGGCCGGACACTCTTCGAACCCCAGCACGTGCAGTACGTGCCGGTGCATCAACTCTTTGACGTGGTGGGCGTGCACCTGACCGATGGCTACGGCTGGCCGGTGGTCATGGGACGGGGCATGACAGTCGTCACTTTGCGCTTCAAACGGAGCGACCTATAAAAAAAAGAGCGAACCACAGCACGAGGCCAAGCATGCGAGGAGGCAGTCTGATGCGGTACACGCCCGGTCACACCGGACGCAAAGCCCAACGAGCCGTGAAATGCAATAAAAGCCCAACGAGCCGTGAAATGCAAAGTTCAGGGACTGTGGCGGATCTGTTTGGTTGAAAAAAAGATGCGACCCGTGCGATCCCGGCCGAGAACGCGGGTGGGCGAACGCAGTTTGTCGATGCAGGGCGGGAGACTCCTCGGGAGCCTCGGGATTTTGCCGCCCATCTTGCCGGCCCTCAAGCTGGCAGGCCAACTCCACAAGAAGATCACCCAACGTCGCTCGATGGAGGGTTGGGGACGTATTTGGAGCGGGGCACCCGTCGACCCGGCCTTTGAATTGGCAGCCCGATTGCATAAAAGAAGCATGCGGTGTATATGTAGAGCCATTCCTCAAAGAGGCGGCGGTGTGAGATGAAAACGACGACAACGACTTTGACGGCCCTGCCTTTGCACGGGGCATCGCAGCCTGCGTACGCCGACGACTTTCAATTGTTTGAGGTGCCGAGCACGGACACGTCGGCGGTGGCATACCGCATGGTGGAACTGTCGCTGGTGACCACGGGCATCAATCCGGTGGAATTTGTGATGGCCGGCTTGCCCGAGTACGTGGATCTGAGTCGCAATTACTTTCGGATGCAACTCCGTTTGAAGAAAGACGACAACAGCAACCTGGCCGTTGGGAACTTGTTATTTCCGACTCCCAACCTGGCACACACGTTGCTCAAGCAAGTGATGGTGCACGCCAACGCCACCTTGATCAGTCCTCAGACGGACACGTACGCCTACAAGGCCTACTTGGAAACCTTGCTCAACTACACCAACGATGAAGGGGACACCATCTTGCAACCCCAAGGCTTGTTCAAGAGCTACCACCACGGTCTGAAAGCCCCTTGATGCAGTGGATCGTGTGCCATTGGCGGTGGGTGGACACGAATCAGCAGAGTCTGCAGACGATCACCAGCCAGAGTTGCGGGCATTAGGCTTTGATGTATTTGACCGGCAAGTGCCGTGGCCATACGTTGGACGAACTCGTGGAAGTGCCGTGGCCATACGTTGAACGAGTTTGTGGACCGGTTCGATCCCCAGGATCTGGTGCCCAACGACCATTGCATGGACCAGTGGTTGAAGCGCGAGATCCGACAACAAGGCGCCGACTGGACCCATTTAGATTTTAAAGATTGGTCACAGAGTAACGACTTAATAAATAAATAAACGTTGGAACGATGAAAAAAATGTGTGTGTGTGTATGTTTTTTGGGGGGGTGGCATCTAAAAAGGAGCGTAGGCCGGGTTCCCCTGAGTGGAGTACCGCCGCAGCCCCGATCCTAGAGAAGCGCAGGTCGAACCCATATAAACGTCCGAACAAGAGGAGTCTCTTGCAAGAAGCCAACGCCGAGAACACCCGGTTGTGGCACGAGATGCGGCAGTGGCAACAGGATTACGCGACCGTCTTGGAACAGTATAATAAGGCGTTGCGCAACAAGATGCAGTTGGAGAAATGCCTCTACTACGACCTGTGCCGCAGCTTGTTGGAGGTCGACGGGCAAGTCGAATTGTGTGACACGTGCACGCGTCGCGTCCCATGAACGACATGGAAGAGATGATCGTCATCCCAAGCAGCAAGTGCCCGAGTTGGTGCAGTATTACAAGGGCGCGCTGGGTGAGAATCCGTTGTTGACCCGTGTGAGCCGGCTGGGGGCCAAGAAACAACGGTTGCTGGCCGACACATCGTTGCTGGCCTCCGAAGCCGTGCAACATGTCAAACCCGTGACCAGTGCTTTGCAATGCACCACCAAACGGTTGCAGCAATTCACGGCACCATTACCACCCGCCGGGGCCAAAGGGGATGCGGGCGACGCTGACGCCGATCTGACCACCTCGGCCTTGGAGAAATGGATGCAACGCATGGTCCGTGTGGCCAAAACTCCCCGGGGATGCCAGTGGCCGCCGACGCACAACGCGCGGCCGTGGCCCCTGTGGCGACTCCCGGCCTGACCCGGGGCGTGGCGACCATGACCAAGAAAGATGCAACAGCTGTCAAGAAAGAAACGGGGGCCCGACCCAAGACAGCGCCGAGAGGACGGCCTTGGCACATGAAAGAAGCGTTGCTGGAAGAATTGCAAGCCACCGGGTTCAAACCCAAGAAACGGAGCCACCTGAGTGCTGAAGAACTGCTCCGAGAAGCGCGGGACAGCCGCGAGCGGATCGAGGAAGCTATAAAAACCCGGAAGACGCTGGCTGAGGTCCGACGATTGCGCCCTTTGCCCGGGTGGGAACCGTGGGCCGAAGGCAAAAAGACGTGTCGGAAACTCGATGGCACTGACTACTAGAGCGCAGGCCCGAAGACAACAGCAGACCAAGAAGAAAAAACAGCGCGGGTGGGGATTGGATGTACAGAAATGGTTGGGCAAGACCGGCTTGGAATTTCTTTGGCCGGGGTACCAGTACATGGGCCCCGGCACACATCTCCAGAAACGCCTGAAACGTGGGGACCTGGGCATCAACCGCTTGGACAAGATCGCCAAAGTGCACGACATCGATTACTCCAAGGCCAAGACGTTGCAAGACAAGCACGTGGCCAATCGTAAGATGATCCGGGCCATCACCGCCCTCCCGGGGAAAAAGACGTGGACCAAAGCCATCGTCAAGAAAATCATGCAAGGCGAGACCCGTTTGAAATTGTAAAAACTTTTAAATTTACAAAGCAAGTAATCATTCGAGTTCGTCCAGGGTGTCGGGCGTGTTGTGTCCCCCCGTGTCCTGTGTTGGTTCTAATAAAATCGGTGAAGGTCAAACCGTGTCTCGGCGTTTTAATTGGGTGTCAAAGTGATCCAACTGCCAGGTCTGGTCCGGGCACTGCACCGCTTGCAGGGTTCGGTCCACACGTTCGGTGCGTGTCCACGTGGCACGGGTCCGGGCGTTGGCATGGGCCTTGAGGGGATGGATACGGGCCAGGACTTGCTGGGCAGGATCCTCCTCCTCGGCCTCGGACTCCGACGACGCGACGTACTGGGGACCGGTGCACATTGTCCTCCTCAGAGTCCGAAGACTCCGCACACTGTGGGGGTGTCCTCGGTTTCTTGCGCGGTGACGAGTGCCGGTCCGGCATTCGGCAGGCCTCGTCCATTCCGGCGGCCATGGCCTCCAGGTCTGAGTCCTCTTGGGGCTCGTCAGGTGGGGATGGCCTTCGTCGCTCTCGCAGCACGGCCTGGGCGTGCAAGCTCGGCAGGGACTGCTTCCACTTCCGCAAACGGTTCGCACAGGCCGGGGTCCAAGGAGTGGCCAAGCCCCGACAATGGAGGCACAGGCCACAGGCGCCACAGTCCTCGACGGTGGTCTCGATTACCAAGTGGGCCACGTCCCGTTCGGGATCCTGTCGGAGAAGCCGTGCTCGGTGCCGTTCGCGTTCTTTGACCAGGTGCACTGCGTAGCGTTCGGGGTCCGTCTGCTGGAGACGTCGACGGTGCCCTCGTTTGTTTTGGCATGCCCGGGCCAACTGGACCGCATACCGTTCGGGGTCCACTCAAACACGACGGTAGTAGGCCCGCTCCTCTTTGCGTTTCTTGACCAGGTACATCGCATAACGTTCGGGATCTTGCCGGAGACGTCGACGGTAGGCCCGGCCCTGTTGTCGGTTCTGTTCCTGTCGACGGGCCAGACGGGCGACCTCAGACTGACGGAACACACGAGGGGGGATGAGCCGAGGGAGGGGCACAGTTTCGGAGGTGGTTTGAACGCTCTGAGGGACGCGGGAGACAATGCGATGGGGGACCTCGGTCTGCCGGCCACCTCGCTGGTGAAGCACTTGCTCCCATTTGCGTTCCTTAGCCAAAAACGTGGCGTGACGTTCAGGGTCGGCTCGAACACGCTGATAGTATCGCCGTCGCTCTCTTCGCATCTCCGGGCCAGGAACAAAGCTCGGCACTCGACGGGATCGACCAGGGGCTGGGGTCGACGGCGTGGGCGTGGTGGTGACGGGGTCGGTGCTGCACGATGATGGGCCAACAGCTGTTCTTTCCTTTGTTGGGCCCACGGACAGACTTCCAGCACCACCTGGCACGGGGTGGTGCGACGTCGATGAAGGCGGGCCCGGGCTTTCTGTTCTCTCTCCATCGTTGGACGGAGGTGTAATGCTGGACCTTGTGTTTTTCTCGGTACCAGGCCTTCTGCGTGCGCACGGCGTCGGGTGAATGGCTCTCCACGCTCGGACCTGCACATGTCTTTGGGCGGAATCCTGGTATGGCATGATGACTGACAATGGCGTCCGCCCCGCCGGCCGAGCTTTAACTTACCTGCCCTCCACCAATCAAAAGCCGTCTTTTGGAGCACGTGGTCTAAAGGAATCTGTTGAGGGGGTACCCCTATCCCCCCTCCAGGGGGGGTTTCGAGAATGGCCTGGGGCGAGACCCCAATTGGTCTCCAAATCTCTATAAAGCCGGAGCTCTCGCGCTCCTCGAGTCATTCTCGGTTCACTCATCAGCCTGGTGAACCTCCAGCATGTCTTCTGAGCCTGGTTCGAATGGCCTCTCCCAGAGCAATGGGCTCTCTTACAGCAGCAACGCAAGACCTTCGTGCATGACCATGCTCCCGCGTCTTTCTTCCCAGACGACGACAACCCCGAAGGCGATGCTCTGTGCAATGCAGCCCTGGACGCATGGGAACAGCCGCAGCAGCGTGGGGGCGGAGCCAACCAACCCCTCGAGTTTGACCTCGTGCCCGGAGAAGATCGACACGTGCAACGTTTTGGGCTCCATCGTCGCGTCTTTCGTGCCCAACTCTGACAACAGATCCAACTCGGGGAAGGGGATGACGTGGGCGGAGCCATCGAGGGAGCCTTGACCCGGGCCATCGACCGTCAGCTGGCCTCCGATGCCGAGATCCTCGACGATAATGCCTACTTGATGATCAACTTTCAGTCGGATCGGTTCCATCAAGCCTACCAATCGGCCCGACTGACCTTAGCCTTGCACGCCGAGGCCCGGGGGCCCGAAGGCCCTTGTGGATTGGGAGAATTGGTTCTGTTCCAGATCGCGCTGGCCGACTACCAGATCGAAGTCGTCGACGTGTCACGCGGGTGTGCTCTCATCTTTGCCAGACCGGCATGCACGGGACGCCCCAACCTGTGTCTGGTCAAGATCAGCACCCACTACCACGGTTGCACCAGCTATGCGGCCTTCTTCAACAAGGCCTATTACTGCAACGTGTGCGACCTAGCCTTCAACCAGGGGGATGACACGCATCACCCATGCCAGGGCAAGAAATGCCACCCTTGCCACCAGGAGAACTGTGCCGAGTACCAGGCAGCTCATCAGACCGGTGCTTCACCCGACGTCACCTGCCGTGAATGCCACTGGCCTTTTCTACGGGCCCACATGCGCCGACAATCACGTGCGGTTCCAGACCCAGAGTGGACGCCCAGCCCGTCACGAGGAAGGCAACCACGTCTGCGATATCTTGGCGCGTTGCCTCATCTGTTGCAAGGAACTGCCCGGACCCTAGCGACAAACATCGATGCGGCCACGGACCTTGCCCCACCTGTCAGAAACGCTTCAACTTGCAGACTCACCAATGCTACATGCAGCAGGTGGTCGAAGACCAACAACTCGGACGACGACGGGGACGACAACGACAGTGAGGCCACCGGAGACTGACGCCCACCTCCCTTGCTCGTCTATGCGGACTTTGAGGCCATGCAAGAGGGGTCTTGCACACACCGAACTTGATCTGCTGGGAACGGGAAGAGAGCGATCATCAGTATGTCGAGTACAGAGCTGACTGCTGCGAAGCGTACTCATGGCCGAGCAGGAGAGCCGACAAGTCATCATGGTCTTTCATAAGGCTACGATGGCATGTTCGTGCTTCGCCAACCGTACAACGACGAGTACAAGGTCACCCATCAGATGTGTATCGACTCCAAGATCTTGAGCCTCCGGACCGGCGACCTCAAGCAGCTGCTGCTTCATCCCGCAACCTCTGCATAAGTTTCCCGCCACGTTTGGCCTCGCCGAACTGAAAAAAGGGGTTCTTTCCCCATTTTTTCAACACCACCGAGAACCAAACGTACGACAAGGACGAAATGCCTGCCCAAGACTATTACGATCCCGACGGTATGATGGAGGACAAACGCCAGGAATTTCTGGCCTGGTATGCAGACCATGTGGCCGAGCGGTACCATTTTAACAGGAACTCGAGGCGTACTGCAAGTCGGACGTCCGTTTGCTGAAGGAAGGGTGCCGCCGGTTCCAGCAGGAGTTCGAGGCCGAGGCGGGGTTCAACCCCTTCCTCAAATGCATTACCATCACCGCCTCCTGCATGCAGTACTTTCAGAAAAAGTGGCTGCAACCCGACACCATCGCCGTGCGAGCAAGAAGCGCGTCCCGTCACCCGACAAGGACCGACAAGGAGTGGCAGGCCCACGACCTACTGCAGTTGGAGGATCCCGACTACGAGATCCCCAGCCTGCCCGTTGCCGACCGCATCATGCACGTTGGCAACCGCGGCGAACAACACCTTCGACTTAATGGTCGCATCTTCGAAGTCGACGGCTACGATCCCGTCACCCGCACGGACTACGAGTACCATGGGTGTTACTTCCACGGCTGCCCCTGGTGCCACAAGGGGAAAATAAACAAAAAGAGCGACGTCCATCCCGATCGCACCCTCCACGAACTCTACGAAGCCACCGTCACCAAGGAAATGGCCCTGCGCAACGGAGGGGTCTGTCTGGTGACCATGTGCGATTGGAAACGCCTCAAGGCCCAGTGCGAGGACATCCGGACCTGTCTGGCCCAGCATCCCATCGTGCTGGCACTGGATCCACGACACGAGACGCCTTCTTCGGCGGCCGCACCAATGCCGTCGTGATGTTCGCCACCGTCGACCCCGAGAAAGGCGAGCAGATCCGGTACGTGGACGTCACCTCCCTCTACCCGTGGGTCAACAAGTACTGCGAGTACCCCCTCGGGCACCCGGAGATCAAGACCCACATGGAAGAGACCGGCCTGTCCCCGTACTTTGGGTTGGCCAAAGTAGATGTGATCCCGCTGCCGTTGCTGCACCATCCCGTGCTACCCTTACGGAGTGGCGGAAAACTCACGTTTCCTCTGTGCCGTACTTGCGTGGCAGCCGAGCAAGCCAAGCCCCACCTTCTGGATCGGACGTGGTGTTGCCGGCACACCCCCGAGCAACGGATGCTGACCGGCACGTGGTGCACCCCGGAGCTGGCCAAAGCCGTGGAGATGGGCTACGAGATCGTCCAGATCCACGAGGTCTGGCATTTTCTGCGCCGCCAGACAGGCCTCTTTGCCGGGTACATCAATACCTGGCTCAAGCACAAGACGGAAGCCAGCGGATGGACACCGGGCCCGGCTCGAGACCCCCAGCATCCCGAGTACCAAGCCGCCCACGACCAGTTCGTGGCCAACTACTTGGCACGCAAGGGTGTTCAATTGGATCCCGCTCAGATCGTCAAGAACCCGGGCCGTAAAGCCACCGCCAAACTCATGCTCAATACCTTCTGGGGCAAGTTTGGCGAATGGCTCAACAAATGCCAAGTGGAGCAAGTCACCTCCCCGGCCCGGTTCTACGACCTGTTATGTGACGAGTCCCTGGTCATCCACGCCGTGCAGGTCGTCAACGAGGAGATGTTGGACGTGACGTACAACTACGTTGACGAAGCGATCCCTAAGAGCAACCGGGCCAACGTCTTCATCGCGGCTTTCACCACCTGTCACGCCCGCCTCAAACTGTATGGTTACCTGGAGCACGTGGGAGCCAACGCTTTGTACTTTGACACGGACTCGGTCATTTACAAATGGTGGCCGGGCCAGCTGGAGAACGAGCTCGGCGAGTTCCTCGGCGAAATGACCAACGAGCTGGAGGATCCCGACGATTACATTTGCGAGTTCGTGTCGGCAGGCCCAAAGAGCTACGGGTACGAGACCCACAAGGATAAACACTGCTGCAAGTGCAAGGGGTTCACCCTCAATTTCCACGGCAGCCAGCAACTCAACTACCAAGTCCTGAAAGCCAACGTGTTGCAGGAGTTGAGGGACCCCTTGGACCAGCCGTGCCAGATCCCGGTCTTCGACCTGCATTTCATCATGCAAGATGCTGACCGTCAGCTGGAAACCGTGACGCAAATCAAACGAAAAGTGGGCCGTCGACCCTAACACGGCCATCTCGTATCCGTACGGTTACCTGGCGACCCACGAGGCGACCCAGACACAGTTTGTGGACCTACAAGCGCGACGTCTGGTGGCTCAGCAGGAAGAGGCACAACGACACCAGGCTGCCAAGCAGGAGGAGGAATGACGACACCAAGCTGCTGAGCTGGAGGAAGCCCGACGACAGCAGGAGGCCGAGCGTCTGCGGCGACAACGCAAGAGCAAAGCTTTGGAACGACGGCGGGCCCAGAAATTGGCATAGTGGTACAGACAGAGGGAGAAAGAGGAAGCCGCCGCTGCAGCTAAACGACCGCGGACGGAGTAAATAGGTTAAGGGGACTGGGTTGGCATCTTCGGCGTTGCGTGGGACGGTCCCCTGCTCGGGTGAGCACTGTCGGCTCGACGTCGTAGACGACCACCAGCCCCCTCCGTTGAGTTTTTTCCAAGAGAGACATGGAAGTCAAGACGAAGTCTTGAGGGGCGGGAGCATCACTCGCACCTCCCCCATGTTCCCGTTTGTCACCCGTTATTCCTTTTGAGTGTGACTTCCGGTTTGAGGGCGTGACTTACGGTTTTTCGGTGACGTCAGACCCCTCGTAGTAGTAGCCCTGCTTTTCCTGCCATAGTATGCCATCTTAAAGTTTTGCCCTTATTTGGGCCTTATGCCCATATTTGGCACTTATGTCCAGAAATGCACGCATTGGCGAAAATGGCAGAAATGGCGCCTAATCGCCAAAATCGCCAAACTGTAAACAAAAATGCAAATGAGATGGCAAAGGGGCCCTTTGGAAAGTGGCGAATTTGGCGAAATTGGTGATTTTGGCGAAAATCGCCAGAGGGCTGGCGATATCCAGAATGTGGGTAAATATTCAAATTGGATGCCAAAAGTGGCCCCTTCAAAGTAGATAACTAAAGAAGTCTTTATAACTGAGACAACAGTACTGAAAAAAAGTTCAAATTATTTGCCTAATAAGAGGCCCCAATAACTGTGAGGCAACATGTATCAAATACAACTGAATCAAATATATGACAACACGGCTTTACCTAACTGTCAAACAACATTTATCAAATACAACTGAATCAAATATACCTGACAACAACGAATGGGTGGTTTCAGTTAACGTTATGTATTTGTGCCATGTACTTCACAGGGTAAGTAAACATTTCCTTACTTTCGATGTCGCTTGACTTACCAAAAGTAATGTCATGCGCTCAAATATCACAATAGCATCATTTCCTTTTGTGTGGTTCATTCCTTTCAAAGACTTACAAAATGGAGAGAGAGAGAGACAGTTCAAGCCAACCAACACCAAATTTCATGACCCACAGGTAGTCCACTAATTACTTGAGGAGAGAACGACCAAGTCCTTGAAATCATAATAATTCCTTGCCATGGACACTCTAACTTTTGAGGTTCGATGTAGACCTTAACAATCCTCATTGGTTACAATTCTCTTCACATTGCTGCCATTAAATTGTGAGGCAGCCTTAAAATTAATCAAAAGCGCGTGCGAAACGCATGGTTCCTGGGTAAAAGATGCTTTCACGATAACCAGTATGTGCCCTTCATTCTTTTTGCGTTCTCCACTATACACATTATCTTCTTCCGTCGTTGTAAACTCTTCACTTTCCTCTCGCGCTTACTTGTTTTCCTCTTTAGAGAAACTGTCCCCTAAAATTAAAAGTTATGTCCAGCAGTATACCTGCGCCAAATTCCTTTATTTCACTTTATGTAAATTCCGCGAAATGTCACTAGTGCCCAATACTTCACCGCATTATAACTTGTTTGTCTCGTTCATAGGTCTAAAATATATCGCATTCAAACTAATTCTGTATCTTTTCATCAACTAAATATGTAAAAAAGATAGTGTACATGTTTGTCTCGTTCTTCAAAAATGTGTCCCATTATTTCTTAGAGGTGGGGCCAGAAATTTAGAAAATGTATTGGTTTTTTGCACTGAGACCAGCAACCGAATTCTCAGTACAATATGTCTTCCATTAAATTGTGAGCCAAAGATTATCCGCCCGCGGGCTAATTTAGGTCTCTTACTTATAATAGAATCCAGCATTGCCTTGCTAACGTGCTACAGCTTCTATGCACTAATTTGGTCTCTTTCCATCAACCAAATCGAACAAAAATATAGTGTGCACGTTTGCCTCGTTCTAGAGACATGTCGATCTCCCATTATTCGTATAGGTGGTGTGCCCAGTCATTTGCAAAATTTACATTTCGGCCAATGAAACAAATGTTCACAACTATAACATGCCCATGACTTCCTTATGCCATTTTGAGACGCACAATTTGTAACTAGTGCGTAATACTACTCCTTATAACCAGTGCCTGCCTTTGACAGCTGGTTGGTACTGGCCATACTGTGAATTTAGCAGTATATTGCTTTGGTGCTTAAATTGGTACAACTTATCACAGTTCCATCCCCCTCCCCCGGTACATAATGAATACAACATACAAACACCAAAATACTAATTCTTGCATGGTTTGTTTTTACTTTTTTGGAGTGTCACAACTTTTTACCAAAGAGTCCTGGGCTCTGATTTCTAACTATGATCTCGGGGAGTCAGCGTGTCAAACACGGAGGAATGGAAACTGGGGCTATAGATTGCTTTCAAGACACTTTCAACATGTAGGGGTGGCGAATGGTACCTCGAAAAACATGGGTGTCGGAAGATTTTGGTACCATCTCGAAATCTCAGCAGCATTATTGAAAAGTCTCTAAGTCTTGTTTTTGCCTGGTTTGTTTTTACTTTTTTTGAGTCTCAAAACTTTTTACCAAAGAATCTCCGGCTTGGATTTCTAACTATGATCTTGCTGACTTGGGAGTCTCAATTTTACCATTTGCCACCCCCACATGTATTTTTTTAACTGACACTGTGGTTTCTTTCCACACGCCTGTTTCTTGTTGGATTTTCATAGTTGTAAATCAACCTTCAGATTTGAAGGGGAGGAGGACGTCATTCAGACACAGAAATAAGGGAGGGGGCCCATAATCAACAGAAATTATATGCAGCCCTTCAAATGGTACTGATCCTTAAGATACAGAAGTTACCATCTTGGGTTTGTCTTCCATACCCAAAATCTAATCAAGAAGAATAAGTCATCTTTCTAATTTATCCCCAGTTACCCTTATTTAAATGTTGAGAATCAAAAAGCATATCCTTAATATTATTGACTTGAAAGCCAAAGCCATCATAGAACAATACCATCAAACTACCAGTAAAATGGCAGCAGCTATTGAAAAATTAAACCTTCCAGATTTTATAATATCAGAAAAGGAATAAATTTGACCACATTCATTTGATTTAGCGCCCGGGACGCTTCATTACTTTTATTACCTCAAGGGAATGCCCTTCTTACTCAGAAACCATAACAGTACCAAAAATGTAGTAAATGTTATCAATTAAGATAGGATACATGACTAAAACCACAATTTTTGTAATGTGGTATTTCATTTACAGTTCGTTGATGAGCATTACAAGGAACATGAAGTTGCCCTACCTTTCTCTAATATTAGAAGAATAGAACAGGGGTGCTTAATAGATTGAAGACAGTTATTACAATACGGGCGCTTAGTGTCCTTAACAGAATTGTTGCTTTGCAACAATGTGACAAGGCAGCCAAATTGGATGATAATGCAATAGAATTTTTCTGGAGAAATTTACGTGAAATACGGGTAAGTTAGCAGAGGAGAGAAATGCCACTGGGCCGCCATGACTTCACGTGGAAACCAGCAATATGACCACTTATTAACAAAAACACCAAAAACGAACCCCAACATTCAATCAATACAATCGATGCATACACTTCCATCTTTCCTTAGAATCTCCTTTTAAATAAGCATAAGTACAAAAAGCCACAACATTTCCCAAAACCTACGCTGCTAATGCTCGAACTTTTTACCTCCTATTTCAACAATTACCTGAGAGTCCCTGTGAACGACATTAATCGTTTTGTTGCCCCCGCAGGGATTTTGCCCAGAGGCGAAATCCCGAGGAGGCACCCTAGTATCTTGCGCGTATATTACTTACAGTTAGGCCCGTTTCAAACGTCGAATTTTTGCCGCGTCGAATTCAATTGGAATTAGAGTTGACACAAATACATTAAATTCGGCTTCGTTTTAGACGTCGGTTTTAATTTGTCGTTTTTAATTAAGATTATTCTAGAATTATATCAAAATGTAATGCGCTTCTTCGGCATTCCGGGTTCTTTTCATGTAAACAAAGAAGAAAATATGTTAGCGAAAGCATCTAAAAGCAGGAGCTCGTCAAATGGATGGCGTGATTTTTGCGTAACTATGACAACAGTGGCCGGCTATGTTGCAAAATGGCGGACAAAAGCCATCGTTTTATTTTGCACGCTATAAAACGCTGCAGGGCCCGAAGACAGACACTTTTCTCTTTACTTTTGACTCTTGCTGCAAAGAGACGCCGCCAATTGATTGGGCTATCGCTCATTTTACTTGTTCTTCGCGTAAACAGTGCGAATTTAGCGACTGCCAGTTCCGTAAAGCGATCGTGCCGGAGGTTGAAGCGCAACATTGGTTGGTGGAAGACAGTTTCCTCAACATATTCAGCCTTAAGGTTTAAGAAAACGTTTAGAATATCCCGGGGAACATTTGATTTTATATTAGAAAACATCCGACACCGGCTACAAAGAGAAACCAAGAGCGAAGATCCTATTAGCCCAGAAGAGAGACTCGCCATATGTCTCTACTGTTTAGCTCGAGGGGATTATTATTTCACTATATCAGAAATGGTGGGTCGTGGGCTTTCCACTGTAAGCTCCATTGTACACGAGGTCAGCCACGCTATAGTAGAAGAAATGTGGGACAGTTCGGTTTCATGTTATATGCCTACAACAGAGGACGACTTTAAAGGTAAAATTCTTGACACCGAAGAACTCTGGCAATTTCCTTGTTGCTGGGCAGCCATAGATGGCTGCCACATCCCAATCAAGTGTCCGGACGGGGGCCTGGAAGCGTGCAAAGAGTACCACAACTGTAAAAACTTTTATAGCATAGTTTTGATGGGACTGGTTGATGCCAAATACCGGATTGTTTGGGCTCCCTGTGGATTTCCTGGTAACAACCATGATTCAATCATTTTCCAATCCACCAATCTTTGGAATAAAATTGAAGAGGAGAACTACCTGCTGGAAATTGCTAAGAAAGTGTTGAGTGTATCTGTGCCACCTCTTATTATTGGAGACTCTGCATTTCCCTTTTGTCCCTGGCTGATGAAACCATACGGTAACTCTGATCTGACCAGAAAACAAAGCTATTTCAATTATCGCTTGAGTCGTGCACGGATGGTGACAGAGGGTGCTTATGGTAAACTCAAAGGCAGGTGGCGGGTTCTTCTAAGAAAATGCGAAAGTAGCCGTGATGCAGTGAGGTTAGCAACACTGACTTGTATAGTTCTGCATAATGTCTGCATTGACCAAGGAGACTCTATCTCCAAAAAGCTTGATGTCACTTTAGACTCTCAAGAAAGAAGAAACTGTGCAGAAATCCTTGAGCTCCTTCAAATGAGAGACTGTCCAAAAGTTAAGAATACTTCAGGTGCTGCTCAAAAGATCCAAAATGCACTTAGTGATAAATTATGGCAAGAAAAGTTAACTGGTATAGTATGTTAAAATACACTAGCTATCTCAAACTCCCAAGGGAGATGAAAAAAAGTTTGACCGGCATTTCTCATTTCTTTCAATATGTCGTGATTTTTTTTTTAAAGCATGGGTGGTGGAATCTGTTTGAGGCAAACCGATAGTGTCATATTTCTTTGAGTCATCAGACAAACAGACAGCCATGTATTTCATGGCACCAGTCATCTGTTTACATGATGACTACAATGGCATGCTTGAATCTGGCAAACCTGTTAGCCTGAGTGAGTGTTATGTGAACCTCACCGACTTTCTGTTCAATATAATATCAAGACGGACGACAGTCGCAGGCTAAACAAGCTGCTCCCTGAGATCAAAAGCACATAAGTATTGTGTGATTCCAGAAAATATTCATACCCTCCACAACCCCTCCCACCCTCTTTAATGTCTAAATGTGGTTATTTGTGTGGAGAACAGGATCAAACCCATCTGGAAGATGAGGCTCACTGAATCCTTCTCCTTCAGAATTCTAATACATGTCCTGTAGGGATGCAATATTTATTGGAACCACATGTATTCTTTATGACACATACACAAGTTTTGTAGGTTCTACTGCCTGCATGCAAAGTTGTGGTAATTTGTCTGTCTCTAGTTCCTATCAGCTCAGATCGGACAATTCTTATTCAACTCTAACAACAATCACCTAGATAAGGATCATAACAGCATGCATCATTGTACTGTCCTGTTTTTTTTTTCTCATTAAGAAAAGTGATTATGGCAAAAGGTTCTAAAAGAAAACTTTTGTATTCTCTAAAATATTCCCAGCACATTTCGTGACTCTGTTAATACTTCTGCAATACATATATGTTATTTACCGGGCGGGAGGTCCGTATGGGAAAAAACTGTGCCCGAGGTCTTGAGTACGGCCTGAGGCCGAAGACCGATTTGGTCTGGCACATAGGCCGTATCGTAAAAAGCTGGACCGGTCACGAGCGCGTGATTAGCCAATCAGATTCGAGGATTTAGGATTCCGGCCCGCTCAGATGCTTGAGAAAAAAATAAACAAAAATACTTTATACAAGATGACAATGCTGCAGGCTGCTGCAAATAATAAATTGACACAATTTTACCTTCATCCTTTCAAATTCAATCCAATTTTATTCAAATATAAAGGCAATATTGAAATTGGGAGTTTATTTATTATTTCTTCTTTGAAAAATGAAAATATCACAATGGCTGATTAAATATTTTTGTGAATCTCTTAAATTTTTCAATTTACAGTAAAAATCTTTTCAAATTTCCCAGAAAAGAAAATGAAAGCTTGTTCTTCATTTCTTAAAATATACAATTACAATGTCTGATAAAAATTGGTTTCTTTAATCTCTTGAAGACAACAATAAATTTATTCTTTCATACAAAATCTCCCAAACAGAAAATTATGGGAGTTACAATTCCTTCTTCGTTGAAATTTCTATTATAATAGCTGACGAAATGTGTTTGTTAGAGTATATACTTTTTCTTTTTATACTAAAATCTTCCAGAACATGGGAGTTACAATTATTTCTTTGTTGAAAATATAAATATTTCCCAATATTTCTTATAAATAATTTCTTATAAATATGAAAACTCCCAAAACAGATAATGTGAGGCATTAACATGACTGATGATACACAAATTTGTCCTTTTCTTTGTGTATTTCTATGACCCTGGTTTACAAAAGCATACACAATTTTTAGCATGCATCTTGACATGCATCAGAATATAAAGACAAATTGACATGCATGGCTAGAAAAAGTTTTTTGTCATTATGTTGTGATAAGGATGCACACTTTTGTTGTGTGGCTAGTGTGAACCAGGCTTTAAGTAAATAGTTGGCAATAAAATAACCCACTTGGTATACCACAGAAGCCTTCTAAGGTGTGGATATATCAAAGAATTACAACCTGTAAAAGTGGGAAATTGTAATACTTTATACCATGTTCTAGAAAATACAAGGCATTCTTGAATGATAACCTTGAACTTCAAACTTTATAAAGTTTCAACATGCAGTGAACTATGAAAAAGTTGCGTAGCATACTTCAAATCACTAAAATACCAGATTTACTGCATTCTACTGTAATTGCTTGTATTTTCTGTGGCATGAAATATGATCTAAATTGAGAATGTCCAGTGCCCAACACCACAGTCGTTGTGGTATGTACTGTTTAACAATTAACGTAAGAGAATTTATCAAGAACTTTTGTAAGACCATGGTTCAGCAATTTTGAGGAGATTGTAATTATCCCATGAAAATCAGGATGGTTAGACACTGTCATTGTATTCTCAAAATTAAAGGCCTTTAGAGAGCCTCATATTAGAGCCACTTAAATGACATTGTTTTTACTGAGGCTATAACACATTATTCACCTGTAACATGGGTCACAATCATTAAAAGGTTGAAAACAAATAAAATATTTGTGGTGATTTTAAAAAATATATTAAATTTAATGCATTGTAAAAGCTGTTGGATCACCAATTTATGGTCTCGTACCTTGCCATTAACAATGTTGAAATGAGTCCCTACACTTGTTGCTAGAAACCTTCAGTTTTTAACTGAGGTTTCACCCCTAATAATTATAAAGCATCACATGATATTTATACATTTTGAGAATCAGGATAGGACTGGCCTTGGTGCAAGGGAGGGTATTGTGCTTGGTACATGTAAGATGGCTAGAGGGGGAAACCAGGACTATTTGGCACTGTGTTGCCATACCACTTA
>BLFK01000544.1:34049-39049 GCA_014634185.1 Astreopora myriophthalma
AAGTCTCTTATTTGATGTGAGGATTCTCACTCTCAATGAAATTTTCCCACATTTTCAAGATGAAGGGGAGACGTACATACCTCTACAAACGTAAACTTTATTCAAATTTGTGAGTAGCTTTACAAGAGCTAATGTCTTTGAGAAAAGAAGCACTAGGGGAGGGGAGAAGGGAAAGGGTATGTGGTTGCCCCAGGCTGGTGAAATATTGAGATTTTAAAAACCTTGTCCAGTAAAAATAACTATAACAATTTCCTCAAATTTTATCCAATAAGAATTTTCATTTTTTGAGTTTTAAATTGTTTGTGGATTTCATCTAAATACCCTCCTTCACGAAGGTTTTTGTGCAGTTTGAATCACTCCACATCAACCTCTGCTGAAAATGACCAGTGCAAAGAGTTCAATTGTTTTCAAGTCATGGCTCACGTCAATCAGAAAGCTCATTTAAAAAACATTATCAAATGTATTATATGCCAATCATAATTAATTTGATAGGCTTGTAAAATTTTAGCCTGCTTACTGTAATTACTATGTCTACATACTCTGATGCAAACACGAGGGGAGGTTGGGAGAATTCGAGACAGTTATGCAGCCACGAGACCAAAGGTCTCAAATGGATTATTATTATTATTAGTTTATTTATTTATTTTATGCTATTTATTTATTCTATCTATTTCATGCCTATTCAAGAGTCAGCTTGACTGATGTTTCCGTACAACTGGTAACCAAGGCCTTCGGGATCTTAATACCGCTGTCTCTGTTGAAGTTTTTCATCACTGGCCTTGAAATAAATGGTTTATGATTTCTAGAGCATATTTGACAAACTGGATATCTCTCAGGGGTGGGGATGTATTGACTTTGGAGATTGAATGTCAAATTACCCCAGGGTCATTGCACTCTTGGGGCTCACGGAGAAATGAGGGAAATACACTAATATTTGTTTGTAATATAGGTGCATTACAACAACAGTTTATGACAAGTGAAGTGAAGATCCATGCGAAGTGTCATTTTTTTGGCACAACCAAACAGTCAAACAATGTGTCTATAAAACAGTTTTCAAAGCTCACAAACTCAGAGGTTGTCACAGAAATAAAAGTTTCACAATGATAGAGTGTGACTTTAAACTTGCCCTCACCTTTTACATGTAGAACTCGAACATGTAGAGGCAGTAGAAGTAGAACTACCAGCAAGAGCTGTTATTTCGGCCGCCATCTTGCCAACACACAGTGCGCATGTACAAACTTGAAAACCGCTGATAATTCGGTCATTTTATAATGTATGCGTTACATTAGACGCGGCACAAGATCGACGTTTGAAACCATGTCGGATTTGAGTCGCAACGCGCGGTTGACGAGGTCGAACTTGACTTCTCTGCCGACACAAATTCAATCTGTCGTATTTAATTGCTTCAAACGTCGAACTCCTGCCGCAAAGAATACAAATAATTGGATTCGACGCGGCAGAAGTTCGACGTTTGAAACGGGCCTTAGCAATACCTCCTAAATAAATCTATAAACTAACAAAAAACATAATTTGCTGTGCTCCTTCATGTGAGTTCGACTATCTGATCATGAAAATTTAACCTCATTTCTGTGATTTTTCAGCCTCCCAGGTTGACAACAGTTTTTCGTTATTTTCTAAAAAATGTAAAGACTCCAGAATCTTCCAAACCGTTTGGTGTTTTTAACTCTCCAGCAGTAATTGTTGAGTTTCCTAATTTGGACTTTCGAATAGCAAGCTGTGATTGCCCCAGTAACAATTTCATCTGTAATTTTTTTGCTTTACAAAAAATGTTTTCGAGACACATCGCAGCCCATTGATCTATTCTTCATAATTCTGATTTGCATATTGCACTGTAATAAAGACTAGTTAATCGTTGCTTACTTTTATGATACCAGTATCATGGGGTAATCTTGGGAGTGTGTTAACTGTGTTGCAAACATCTGCTGGTACATTCAACAACAACAACAACAACAAGGTTTATTTGTACTGTAAAGGTAACTAGCTAAATAACTATGTGAATTAAAAATACAAACAGCTGGTCTCCCAAAATAATTAAGAAGCTAAACCAGTCGGGCTACCAACATTACCAGAAATTTTAAGTTGCCCTCCTCTGGGGGCTTGCATAATTTTTTGAAATACTAAACGTGGGGCTATTAGCCTGCATTCTAACTCATATAAATCAAAGAAAGCAGGTTTTTCTGGAAATTTAAAACCGTTTGCAATTGCACATAGTGGTACCTTGTCCTTTTTTAAATGTTTGTTGCATGTCAAGTAAAGCCACTCAATTTCATCCTGACTTGTAATGCCTTGAAGATATTTAACAGCATTTGGATTAGACAATCTTATTCTAGAAGCAGGTCAGACACCATGTCTATACTGAAATAGCACCGATTCAGAGTAAGGACAGGAACGCCGATATAACAAACGCAACAACTTTATTATAAAGGGCCAAATATAAGATGGCAGAAAGCTCTAAAAGGAACACTAGTATCCCGTCCTCGGGAATGTGTTAGCGCATACTGTTACATCCCCCTTCTCCACAAAAAAACAGATTGAATATTCAAAATTGAAATGTTCCACAAGGTGTGAGTCCTTTCCAAAGTCATAAACAACCCTTGCCATATGAAATCCACTTTAAGGCTGCCATGCTAAAAAAACAGATGGCAAACATGCACTAGCAAAACACACACCCAAAAAACGAAATAAACTGAAACTGGTAACATGGCTGAAATGACCTAAAGAATAAAAAATATATATACATGTATTATTCAGAAAAATGGGCAGGCCTGACTACAGCACACCCACTCCTGGTTCAGTAAACTTCAGGGCTCTGGTTAGCACTGAGGGGTCCAAACGTTTCAGGGCCACGTACCACAGGAGTACTTGGATCATCATGGAGTGCTCCTGTCTGGGTTTCTTCAGGATCTACAGTTGAATGCTCATCTTCAGACTTAGAACTTGTCTTGTGCTTATTGGGCGAAGGTGGCGTCTGTTGCAGCGAAGGATTGAGCCAGATTGGGTTTGTACCTCATATGACCGGGGCTCTGGTCTCATACTGGTCACAACCCCTGGAAACCATTTCTTTGTGACCTGGTCTTGTATCCCCACGGATTGTCCTGTTGTCAAGGGACTGAGCTCATGCGCGTCCTTATCATGATAGTGCTTCATCCGCTGTTGGCACTCAGACAGGTGTTGCGCTATTGAGTCCTTGTTGGGTACTTGATTTCCTACTCTAGTGGGAAGGTTTGATTGAAGTTTGCACTGGTACAGTAGCTCAGCAGGGGACGGGAGGTGAGAGTCAATAGGGGTAGCCCTAAGGCAAAGCAATGACATGTAATGATCCTGTCCAGACTTCTTAGCCTTGTCCAAAGTGTTTTTTACAGTCTGAACTTGCCTCTCAATGAACCTGTTGGACTTGGGGTATCTTGGGCTGGATGTTACCTGCCTGAAACCCCATTCCTGGGAGAACTGCTTGTAGCTTTGACAATTATAATGGGGACCATTGTCCGAAATTATGACTTCGGGTGTTCCTTGTTCTGACAACACAGACTTTGTAATTTCTACAATTGTTTGTCCATTGGACTGTCCATTGGGTATTTTCCTGACAATGGGAAACTTAGAGTAGTAGTCACAGATAAGTAAATATTCACCTCCATTCCAAGAGAATAAGTCGGTTGCAATAACCTGCCAAGGTCTTGTGGGAACTTCATGTGGCTCCAATGTTTCCTTACCTTGTGTGTTTTGGCTTTCCCAACAAATTTCACACTTCTGCACTCTAGCCTCGATATCTTTGTTGATATTTGGCCAAAACGCGCATGATCTTGCTCGCACCTGGCACTTCTCAACACCCTGGTGAGCTTGATGTAGTCTCTCTATGACATCACCTCTTTGTCCTTCTGGAATAACCACTCGCTCTCCTTTTAGAACAAGACCGTTTTCAATCGATAGCTCATTTCGGTAGGCCCAATACTTTCTCAACTGGATTGGAACTTGTTTCTGTTTTTCAGGCCAGCCAGAGTAAATGACTTCTCGCAGGGCGGAAAGCTCGGGATCTAATGAGGTGTCTCGCTTGAGGGTGTCTAACCTTGCATCTGAGAACTGAACTAAGCACACTTTCTGTGGAAACAATGACTCATCACTCGCTAAGGGGTTGAGCCTTGACATGGGCTCAGCAAGAAGCATTTCCATGCCAGGCTTGTACTTGATTGTCAAGTCATAACCTTGTATTCTAAGCAGCATCCGCTGAAGTCTTGGTGGGGCACCTGTCAGATTTTTTAAGTGGATCATCTCAAGGGGTTTGTGGTCTGACTCCACTGTAAACTTCTTACCAAACAGGTACGAGTGGAACTTCTCACAGGCTACAACAACAGCAAGCATCTCACGCTCAATGTTTGCATAACGTTTGGTTGGTGTCTGTAAGAGCTCTGGAAGCAAATGCTACGACTTTCCCTTCTTGCACTAGTGCACTTCCGAAGCCCCAAAGAGAGGCATCAACCTGGACAACTGTGTCCTTCTTAGGATCAAAATAGGTTAGTGAAACTACTTGACAGATCGACTGCTTGATGTTCTCAAAGGCCATGCTGTGAGATGGAGACCAGTGGAAATCAGTGTCCTTTTTGAGCAGGTTCCTCAGAGACTCGGACATAGCAGACAGGTTTGGCATAAAAGGGGCCATGTAACATGAGCATACATACATGTATAAGGGACCTGTTGATACAGATTTATGAAATTTAGGAATTAAGTTAAATAAATCATCAGCACAATTTTGATGTATGTTAGGGATTTGTTTTTTTTTTCCTCAGAACTTCTTGTTTGTTTAGCTAACTTTTAATAAGCTCTTGCTTTTTTTAATATTTTTTTTTTCAGTCTCATCTTGCCGCTGCCATATTTTGTATTCACATTGTTTTGAAAGCCGCTTTTCCCTTTTGTCAACTGACTCATTTTGTCTTTTTATTTATAATTTTTCATTGAGCTCTCTTTTCCTCTCTTTTCCTCTCTTC
>BLFK01000544.1:41549-46549 GCA_014634185.1 Astreopora myriophthalma
GGGCTCGGCTGACTCAGCAGAGGCACGGGCAGCACTTTGGGCTTCATGTGAAACAGAGTCGTCAACTGGAATATCAACAGGGATCTGGTCACTTTGGAACTTAAAAGACTCTCCCGTCGCACGAAGATGATGACGATTTCTTCTAAGCGTGCCGCCTCTTTCAGTGTTCACCAAATAGGAGCGTGGGGTACTAGCCACACCCTGGACAATGCCTGGCTTCCATGTACTGGTAGCTGGATCAAGGACGCGAACACGATCTTCTGGAAAGAGCGGGTGCAGTGGCTGTTGGGCCGTTTTGTCGAACTGCACTTTCTGCTTATCCTGTCTGAGTTGGAGTTTCACATTGATGTCTCCATTTGCAGATAACGAAGGTTTGGAGACAGCTGGCAGGTTTGTCTGGTATACCCGGCCGTTCAGAAGTTCTGCAGGTGACGGCAAATCATGACTGAGTGGGGTGCTACGTAGACAAAGCATAGCCAAATGAGGGTCCTGGCCTGATTCTTTGCACTTTTGCAGAAGATCTTTCACAGTTTGCACAGTCCTCTCACTCATACCATTGGACTGAGGATAGAGCGGGCTTGATGAAACGTGGACAAATCCGTAATTACGACTAAACTCCTGGAAAGCTGCAGATGAGTACTGGGGACCATTGTCAGTTACAAGCTTGCTGGGAATTCCATGTTCTTCAAACACAGATTTGAGTTGCGCAACAACTGCGGACGACTGGATGTTGGAAAGCTTCTTTACAACAGGAAACTTGCTATAATAATCGACTACCACCAAGTAATTAGCATTGTTCCAATAGAATATGTCTGAACCTAACGTATGCCACGGCTTCTGCGGCACATCATGAGGCAATAGGGGTTCCTTGACATTCAGCTTCTGGTGATGCTGGCAGGGTGGGCAACTCTTAACCAGCTCCTCAATATCACCGTTGATGTTTGCCCAGAATACTGACCCCTTTGCTCTAAGCTTGCATTTCTCAGCACCTTGATGGGCATAGTGTAGTTGTCGAAGGACGTCAGGTTGCAAGGACCTAGGGATGACAATACGTGTCCCCTTCAGTATCAAACCATTGGATACAGTGAGCTCATCGCGATAGTTCCAGTAAGCATGAAGATAAGCGGGGCAATCGGATCTCTTTTCAGGCCATCCATGCATGATGATCTCACGCAGAGCTGACAAGGCTGTATCCTTGGCGGTTTCATCCTGTATTTGAGACAATCTCAACGGGCTTGCATTAAGATGGAGATGGACCTCATGCAAAGATACGTCTAGCCCTTGCACATCTTCACCAGAACAGGAGCTGATTCTTGAAAGAGCGTCAGCGACAGGTATGTCCTTACCAGGGACATATTTGATTTGTGCATCATACTTCTGTATGCGCAACATCATCCGAGCGATACGGGGAGGTGCGCTTGACAGATACTTCTTGAAGATAGCCTCCAGCGGTTTATGGTCAGATTCCACGACAACAGGCCGGCCATAGGCGTAATAATGAAACTTCTCCAAACCAAAAAGAACAGCCAACATCTCTCTCTCGATATTGGAATATCGACTCTCAGTATCAGACAGCAACTTGCTAGCAAACTCCACTGGACCATTGGCTTGTAGGAGAACTGCACCTAAGCCCTTCTGAGAGGCATCCACTTGAATGGTTACGGGCTGAGTACTATCAAAGTACTGCAGTGCGGTAGGGGCCACAATGGCTTTCTTGATACGATCAACGGATGACTGGTGCTCGGGGCTCCAAACAAAGTCACTTGTTTTCTTGGTGAGCGCCCGAAGATTAGCTGCTATGGATGCCAAGTTAGGAACGAAACGGCTTAGGAACTGGACCATCCCGAGGAACGATTGGAGATCTGCAAGGCTGGTTGAGGGATCCATGGACAGTATGGAATCGATCTTCCGTGGATCAGGCTGGAGACCTTCAGCACCTATGATATGACCAAAGAAGGGAATTCGAGTGCATCTGAGCTTACACTTGTCCAGGTTAAAGCGAAGGCCAGTCTCACGAGCACGCTGGAGAACAGCACGAAGGTTTTCATCATGGTCACTACAGTCCTCCTTGTAGCCATACACAACAATATCGTCTGCAATTCCGGTAACACCAGGTAAGTCACCAAAGGTTTCATCTACCTTTCTTTGGAAGATGTCCTGGGCGCAGACTAGACCGAATGGTAACCGCAGGAACCGGTATCTTCCAAAGGGCGAATTAAAGGTCGTACACAGGGAACTCTTCTGGTCAAGCTTGATGTTCCAATAGCCACTACGTGCGTCAAGGATAGAGAAGCACTTCGCACCGTTAAGCTTCGGAAGAATGTCCTCAAGTGTAGGTGTGAAGTAGTGTGGTCTCTTGACGGCGCAGTTCAGATCTTTGGGATCTAGACAAAGACGCAATGCACCAGTGTTCTTTGTGACACATACCAAAGAATTTACCCAATCGGTGGGCTGGGTAACCTTAGCTAATATCCCTTGTGCAACAAGCGAATCAAGTTCCTTCTTCAAGGGTTCCTTGAGGGCTTCTGGAACTCTTCGAGGAGGGTGCACAACCGGGGGAACAGCCGGATCGATGGTGATATGATATTCACCCTGAAAACAGCCAATGCCCTCAAAGCAGTCTTTGTACTGTTTGAGTAGCTGTTCCTTAGCAACCGGGTCAGGATCACAAACAGGCTTGGGTGGAGTACTTGGTCCAGAAATCTCTTCCTGGGTTGTGATGCAGAAATTCATGGTAATCAAGTTCAAATCTTCACAAGTTGGTAAGCCTAATATGGTCGGACCGTCTGCATTCACGACATGAAACGGATACGACTTGCAGGAGCCTCCATAAGCCAATTTGAGTGTGCAAGTGCCATGATGACAAACGACATGTCCACCAAAACCAGTGATGATAGTGCTTGATGGCGACAAGCAAGTGGGAATACCACCAGGGTTACATGATGACTGTGGAAAGAGTGATTTGTAAGTGCTCAAAGAGATAACATTCCCCTCAGCACCAGTGTCAACTTTACACAAAAGCGGTTTCTTGCAGTGATCTAAATCCACTTCCACCTCCAGGAAGGCTTGGGTTGCACTCTTTGTGACCTGATTTACTGACAAGGTATGGAAATACAACTGGTCTGGAACCGACAGTTCAGAGCTGCCTGCTTGATCACAACCTTCGAGGCTATGAAGATGATGCTTTTCCCTACCAGGAGGCTGCTTCACCTTCGGAGGTTTAGGATGCCTTCGACGACCACCCCTCTGACGACCATCGCTTGACTTTCCCTTTGGGTCAGGCTTGGATGAGCGGCAGACTTTTTCCCAGTGATTCTCTTTACCGCACGCACGACAGGTTGAACCGTAAGCAGGACAAGATGAGCGCTTGGAAATATCGTGCTCAGTGCCACAACATCCACATACACGAATGGTGGGGCCGCGGGGCTTGACGGGAAAACTTCCTCCATGCTTTAAAGCATCAAGACGAGTAGAACTATCAGGTGAAATTTCTTTGATTTGGTTACTTGTCACCTCCTCTGTGCGGGCAATATTCAGGGCGGTATCAAGTGTGAGAGTTGCGTCCTTGTCAAGGAGCTTGGTTTGTGTACGCTTTGAATTCGATCCGAAAATCAAGGCATCAATGATATGCTCGTCAGGGCTTGTAAAATGGCATTCTTCTACGAGAATTCGAATTTTCTTAACAAATGAATCAACAGTCTCACCAGGTTCTTGCTTCAAGGTCCTGAGCTTGTACCTTGCGAGGCGAAAGTTGCTCTTCGGAGATAGGTAATTCTCAAAGCGTGTCCAGTAGGTGTTGAGTTTCTTCTTCTCCGTGGCGGTTAACGCCCACGTGGAAACTAATTCGATTCCATCGTCACCCGACCAGATCAGAAGATAGCTAACCTGTTCTTCCTCCAATTTCTCCTTGAGTGGGCCACAAAAGTAAAGCTCACAACGGGCTTTGAACTTTTTAAATGCCTGCGGGGCGTCGGGTGAATGCCAGTCCATAGAAGGAATAGGTAAACCAGCAAGTTCCGCCATCTTGATTCCGACGAACGTGAAGAGGAGCCTTTTAACCGACCAGGTTTCGCTGAAAGATACGGCGAAGGTATCCAAGACTTCCAATTCAACAATCTGGCACCGCTCCTGGCACCATGTTGTGGTTCGGGTTCGAACACGGACTCCGAGACGTGAGTTGAAATGCACACACGTTTATTACAAACTACTAAGCCAAGGAAAAAGGTACACGATGAATAAATTAGCGGCCTTATATACACACCGAACGGCCTGGCACTAATGCGACGACCGCATGCCGGAAATACTAATTTCTAAGCGATATCACGACAAGTTCGCCTGCTTACAGATAGTTATTCGGTGCGGGTCGTGGGCGTTTGTCATGTTATTCCACATGGCGCTTGTCACGCTGAAGCAGCGATTTTTATTCAACGTTCAGATATTCTTAGGCAGTATCTCGGCGTCGTATTGGATTCTATACCTAATGTCTTTTGTTGGCTTCACAAGTCATTTTCTCATCCTGCTAAGAATATCTACTTAGCAGATGGTGTTCACGTTAATCCTGCCGGGCAATATAATTTATATCGCAGTTACAGGGCGCCATCTTAAAAGCTTTAGACATGCTCTAAATTTTCACACCTAAATTCCCTCGGTTTTCAATTTCTTTCGTCTATCGTGTTTTCGTCTATCGTGTTTTTCTATGGATTAGTCCATAGTTTTATTTGTGGATTCATCCACTTTCTGGTGTAAGTTTTTATCTACTATGTTCATGTGGGATTCGTCCTTTGTTCAGTTGTGGATTTGTCCACTGTTTTTATGTTAGGCATCATCCTGTCGACCTTTGGGTCTGACAGGCTCCCCAGGCCTCCTTTTAATTCTTGAATTTTATTTCTATGCTTTCTCATGGTAGTTTAGCTATCATGTTGTTCAGGGATTCGTCCCTTGTTTTATTGTGGATTCGTCCACCTTTTTATGTTAGGCATCATCGGGAGTTGTTGCGTCGA
>BLFK01000544.1:62155-64655 GCA_014634185.1 Astreopora myriophthalma
CCTCCGGGCTGTTTAGCCTTCTGGCAGTTACAGTACCAGTAGCAGAATTTTACATTTGGCGCCATTAGCTTGCATGCATAATTATACGTAATAAATTAGCTCAAATTATGCGTTATGAGAGTTTTACATACATTTTCCCCTGTAGGCCAAGGTGTTACCGGCGAACAGATCAAAGATCTCTGAGAAATTCACAGTGCGAAAAGAACTGAGAGATTGGGTAAAATCTGTGGTAAGTTATTTTGGTTTCCATTGTTATTAATACAATAACAGCAATAGTAGAACAACAATAATTTAAAGTGCCCCTCACCCCAAATTTTTTCTATTTATTTTCAAAAAGAATAAAAAAAGAATTGAGTAAATCCATCGAATCCTCGCGAGTCTATGAAGGTTCGAAGTTGTGATGTTCTGGTTCACCGCCGCGTGAAATGAGGTCTGAAACCTACTGCACTTGTGACGTCAGCGGGGGGTAGCCAATTGCTTCGCTTTTGAGACGCTGGTGTGATCAGCTGGGTTTCATCTCAAGTTTCTGGGCTTGAATGCCTTTAATTTTACCTTCAGGCACAGAAATAGTTTAAAATCACAACAAAATGTCATCAAGCAATACAGATTCGGAAAATTCCTTCGAGTCCAAGGACTCTGATGTCTGTTCTCTCTTGGACTACAACATCGAAGACGAAGACGGTGATTTGAAAGAGATGCCGGTGACGCCAAGTAAAGCCGAAGAAAGTGTGGATAGCCTTGACTAGATTTATGCCGATAAGCCGATGGCTGACGAAGACTGGATAAAAGCCTATGAGAAGGAGCAAGAAGAAAATGCAAAAGTCGAGCGAATGTTGGGGGATAGACTAAACGGAACGACAAGAGTGGATGGTGAGTCACCAAGATCAGACGAGTCTGATTGCACAGTAAGCTGAATTGAAAATATAATTATTACTGTATCTTTCCTTTCCAAAGGTGTTTATGAGGGAACTGCAGTAGACAACTACTACAGAACTTAAGTGAGTGCTACTGCTGTAAAGAATTAGAAGGAGGCGAGGAGGGGAGGACGCCTTAAGCACCGAACTCGCACGTTCTAGGAGACACTCAACCCGGTGCATTTCGATCCTCATCGAGACACAGTTTCCAGTAATTTTCGTCCTTTGTGGCGACCAACTTTGTGAGGCATAACGTATCATGTGGCAACCAACTTTGTGAGGCATAACATATTACGTGAGTAATCCAGTATATATACTGTAACATTTTAAGCCAATAATTCTGTGTGTTGATTATTCTATAATACCGACGGAGGTTTACGGCGCTGTTTACTGGCTTAAACTGACTAGAAAAAATTATGCCGTTGTTTTTTGTTTAGCAATTTTGCCCCTAGGTCCAAAATTTTAGGAGCAAACTTTATTGAAGAAGGAGCAAAACGAAAATAATTACAATAAATGGCAACAGCGTAATTTCTACTTGGTATATACTGTGACATTTTAAGCGAGTAAACAAAGGCATAATTTCTAGTCGCTATATATTGTAACAATTTAAGCCAGTAAACATCGGCATAATTTCGACTTTTCGAGTCGACTTCTATTGCATACTGTAACATTTTAAGCCAGTAAACAATGGCGTAATTTCTACTCGGTATACGATAAGTACATATACTCAGTATATGCTGTGACATTTCCAGTATATATACTGTGAAAACTGTTTTGTCAGTTGTGGGTTTTCGGTTCACTGTTATCAAACATCTTTATTGACTTTATTGCCAGACAATGAAAGAACTGCATTCGAATCCTAAAAGGAAGTTACACTGTTATGAAATGCTCAGATAATAAAGTATACGAAACGATTTGATATTTACCCAGTGAGTCCGCTAGGTCCACAGCTGACAAATGACTTACATTAGTGTTATGACATCACTATAACGTATCTCATTAGATAAACTAAGTTAATGATCGATTATATAATTTCTCGACAAAACAAAAACGACATATGAAGCCATTATCTAAATGCTCCCGATCGTCGTGACATGTCATATGACGTGCTGCGTGCCATATGAAGTGTTGTGTTGTTTATATCGGTTGTTACGCTTAGAATCGGTGTTCAGTGCATTTCATCTGTTTTCATTCCTTCACAGACTACACATGTGTAGGCGAATCGACTTTACATGTGTAGGCGAATCGACTTCAGTGTGGGCGAATCGACTTCAGTGTAGGCGAATCGACCTGTGGGTGAAACGACCGCTTTCCCAGTGCATAAGGTAAGTTTGAGTTTATTCAAGAATCTTTTTTGAAACTCATTCGTGGACCTTGTGTGTGAGGAAGGAAGCTGCAGGTGTGCATGAATAAGACTAATTGGCTTCGGGTTGGTCAAACGATAAATAGAACTAGTTTGACCGTGAAAAGGTTAAAACCATAACAAATTTATCACTTTTTTTGCCAGTTGAGGGTTTTTCTTTTTCTATTTTGGTGAAATATTTTGGTTATTTGCTTCAAATCTTGTCCACAGATACCTGCGTAGC
>BLFK01000544.1:69655-72155 GCA_014634185.1 Astreopora myriophthalma
GAAAAACCAGAACAAGAACATCAGGAAAAGGGCTTGGCTATGATGTGGTCATGGAACTAACAGAGTGCTTGCGTCAGCAAGGTTATCATGTATACACTGATAATTTCTATACCTCCCCTCCTCTTCTGGTGGACTTGAAACAACTGGGACTTCAAGGCTGTGGTACAACATCAGGAAGCATTTTCCCAAAGAAATGAAATCAAGTGGTGTTTGGGCCAAAAAGGTGAACCGTGGAAAACAAAGGTGGCGACAGTTTGATGGTGATGTTCTTGGTATCCAGTGGAAAGACAACAAAGTTGTTAGTATGCTGAGCACCATCCATAAAGGAAGTGACGGTGTCTGGTGTAGACGGCGATGTAAGGATCCTCGCACAGGAAGGTTCTCTATCAAAGTCTTGAAACAGCCAAAGGCTATTCAAGACTACAACAGGAACATGAAATGGGTTGACAAATCAGACCAGCTGATTGGATCATACAGCGTGCTACAAAAGTGAAAAAGTATTGGAAAGTACTATTTTTTCACCTGGTTGATGTTAGCATTGTCAATGCATTTGTACTATGGAAAGCATATCGAAGTCAACACCCAGAAAGAGCTGACCTGAAACGACCGAAGGGATATGACCAACTGGCATTCAGGGAAGCCCTGGTGTATGGTTGGCGAAATGGTGCAAAATTCACAAAGTTTATATTCATTCACATTCAGCAACTAAGTTTATATTCAAGAAATATATTTCTTTACGTTTAACGACATATTTCTTATTCACGAGTATATTTACTCACATTTACGGGATGTATTCATTCACATTCAACGGCTTATATCTGTTCACATTCACGATCCAAATATTCATTCAACATTTTCTGCGCACTCCCTTTGCACATCATTAGGTCCCAGCTCCCAGCGGCTGTCAGTGGATGACATTTGAACAAGTGAAGTTCCTTCATCTGGCAAGATGGCGTCTCCGCCGAATGGTCGTCCGGATGATGAATTGGAGAGTACTATCAGGCATTGTGTTCGTGAAGAAATGAGATCTTTAAGAGGTGGAGCACAAAGTCTTATGGATCAGACACGCCATCTAATTCAAGAAGCTTCGACTTCAGTGGCTCCTGGCCATCCATTTCGACCGTCTGTGTTCGGTTCAAGCAAACGTAAAAAAGGCGTAAAGGAGCAACCCTCCATACTGAAAAGTGTTCATCTTATTGACTGTCTTGAGAAAGAAAGCGACGACGAAGATACGGATGAGGAAAGAGATTCATTTTCTTTTAGTGAGCGACATAATGTTATTAAAGGAGAGTTTGACCTTACACCAGGACACCCTGAAGACGAAATACGCAATGAACTAGTGGAAGTCTTTAAGTCTAAAATTCCAACAATAAGAAAAGCAGACTTCGATTTTGTGAAACGCGAAAAGAATGTTGTTACCTTGCCTGTGGTCAAGGCGGGACACAAGTGGAACTTTGCTCACGTGAAGAATCTGTGCGGACAGGTTCGTCTATATGTGAAACTTAATGTTTCCAAAGATGAATTACTTAACAGAGGAAACTCTGACGATGAGCTGTCCAATCCAGTATTCCTCCATACAGAGAGAGCCCTTCTTATTGAAGGAAATGATGCCTCTGTTGAAAGTGACCAGAACTCGGTGCCACAGCGGATCAGGCAATGTGGAAGACACATGGATGGAAGAGAGCAAATCTCGAGCACAGCATCAGATGGTTTCATAAGTATACCATGCACGGCCTCTCTTGCATGCTAACAATGCTTCTCCAGGTCCATCAAGTTCATGGCAGTTCCAGTTAGAAGCCTCCCAGATTGAATCTTTAAGGGCAATATTTCCTCACCTTTCTGAAAATGATGCCAGGAGTGCCCTTACCAATTATGGCTCTGTTGACAGAGCGGCAGATGCTCTCAGTGCAAATGAAGCAAACGAAGGAGCACAAGAATCCTCACCAGTAATTGCAGTAGAAGACAATCCCACAAGTGCATCGGACATTCTGGCAGAACTGAGAAAAAAAAATGCAATATCCTCCACAAAAAGTGAAAGTTGACAGAGAAGATTTATTGGCAGATGCACTCTGTTATTACAAAGATCCAGACTTTGATCCCAAAAAAAGAATTCGAGTCTGCTCTAAAGATCAAGTAGCTCTTGATACTGGTGGTGTATTAAGGCAGTTCTATAGTGATGTTTTTGTTGCATTGTCTCAAAATGGTGATCATTTGAAGCTCTTTGAGGGTGAAGCCAAGAGACGGTTACCACTGTTCAGGAGTGAACATGTAGTATCTGGTATTTTTGAAATCCTTGGTAAAATGGTTGCTCATAGCCTTGTGCAAGGCGGTCTGGGGTTTCCATACCTGGCACCAGTGGTGTACTCATACATCTCCAGAGGTGACCTTCAGGCAGCTCTCCTTCATGTGTCAGCAGTCGATGTTTGTGATCCTATTGTGTCAACCATTATCGAAAGGGTAAGGCTGTAAACATGCATCATGTAATAACTAATATCAAGCA
>BLFK01000544.1:77155-79655 GCA_014634185.1 Astreopora myriophthalma
TGGTGCGACAGCTGGTTGGTATTGAAGAAGCTGACCCAGTTCCTGTCAGGGGGAAGCAACCCAAGTTACCTATGCCTGGAATGGAGCCTCTCACCTGCCAGTTATTGAAAGCAGTCGTGGTAGATGTAGAGTGTGTACGTCATCTCGCTCCAATGTGAAATGTGAGACGTGTGATGTTGTTCTATGTCTCAACAAAGAGAGAAACTGCTTTTATTTGTATCATACCTTGGATTACCAAGGACACAGATAGATGATTGAGCTCAGTAATGTATTTCATAGCTCCTGTAAGTGATTGAGTTCAGTAATGTATTTCATAGCTCCTGTAAGTTGCTTATGAACATTTGTCGTCAGTTGCTTAACGAACATTTGTCGTGGCCATGGCAACGCTATGCTGCTTTGCTATTGAAGGTTTTGTGAGACAGTGCCTATAAGAACATGTAGATAATGACATTTCTGTCCAGTGTTTTGTTAGAACTGGCATAACTGCCATTCTGTGTGAAAGAAATCAAAAGATTGCTTGTGTCTGTACACCTATCTTACTGTCATGTTATTCACACTGGAAAAAGTTGCGGCTTCAATGTGCTTGCTGACGAGCCCAGGGCACTAAGAGAGCCAAGAAATACTTGTTTTTGTCTTGCTAAATGATCAAAGAACCTTGTGAAATAAAAAAGTCTCCCTTCATGTACCACTGGTCTACCATTTGAGGGGTTTCAGTAAAAATGTTGCTTTTTTATGACAAAAAATTGAGTTTTTTTTGCTTTCAATCTCAGTGAGGACATTTTCACAGGCCATAACCTTTTTTAAAAACAACTTTATTGAACAGTACATTTACACTGCTTTAAATTGTATTTAGCTTGATAGGATGAAATGGTTAATAAATATTTTACAATTTTTTTTATAATTTTCTCATTCGGCGTCAACAAAATTTCTTAAATTCTGGCCGTTAGAAAAGAGTTAATGAGAACCATAACAAATTCTTGAAACCTTTGAATAGAGCGTTTTCACTCACGTGACAAAATTTGCGTATCGTCATGACAACAGACTTCATCCGCCATATTGGTGTTCCATCGCAGAAGACGTGGCACTCGAGCTAAGTAACGCCTGGGTCATTCTGTACGACATTCTTGCGTTCTTAGCGAAGAAATTTCATTTGTCAACATGGTCCTTTGCCTCATTGTCGGATGTGGCAATAAAACGGGGAAAATACGGCCCACGACGAAAAAAGTAAGCTTTTTTCGTGTTCCACATGTTGTTGTCAACCAGGGAGAGTACATGGAAGAGTTGACTACGGAGCAAAGAAGAAGGTGAATTTCGGCGATCAGCAGAGAGAACTTAAGTGACTCGATTTTAGAAAATGACCAGGTTTGCAGCAAGCACTTCGCATCAGGAGAACCTGCTAAAGACTGGGATCGTTTTCACGTGGAATGGTTCCCTACTTTGTGTCTTGGGCATTCTAAACAACAAGTGAAAGACCCTGAGGCAGCTGAAGTTCGGTCTCGAAGAGCTGCCGAAAGACGGAAACGTCGATCTGAGTTGCTTGAAAATGAGGTAAAAGAGAAAATGCTAAAAATTGAAGTGCCGGGGAAGACAATTGAAGAATTACTTTATTCCGAGAAGGATGGGCTGTGTGAAAACCTCGGACAAGATGGAGCAACAGATGCTGAGCAAGCCGACAGTGAAATTGAAGATACATCGCTCGATCATGAGCAAACAATGGTGGACGCTGGCACTCAGACAGGGAACTCAGATTTTAAGGTAAAAACCCAAACTCATGCAGCAACACAAACTGATGAATTTGAATACTTATTCAAGGAGACAGTCATCCAGTCTTTTACAGAGGAGTACTTTGTGAACAATGAAGACAGGGTGCGGTTTTACACTGGTTTGCCTGGTTTTGATGTACTTAACACCCCTTTTCGTTTTGTTAGCCTGTTTGTTAGTCGAAAGAGCAAAACACTGACATTATTTCAAGAATATATTATGGTTCTAATTAAGCTAAGACTTAAATGTCCCATTACAAGACCTGGCCTTTCGGTTTGGAGTCTCTCTTTCAACTGTTTCAAGGACATTTACTGCATGGTTGACAGTTATGGATGTAAGGTTATCTCCCCTCATTAGGTGGCCAGAAAGAGATGAGTTATGGCGTACAATGCCTATGTGCTTCCAGTTTTCTTTCGGGAAGAAAACAACAATAATAATAGACTGTTTTGAAGTTTTTATAGAACGCCCTTCCAATCTGCTTGCAAGGTCGCAAACGTTTTCGAATTATAAGTATCGATCACAATACAGTGAAAGTACTTATTGGAATCACACCTCAAGGATCGATATGCTTTACATCAAAAGCATGGGGAGGACGGACTTCTGATAAATACTTGAGTCAGTGTCAGTAAAAATCAGATATGATCATCAAAATCGCGGACACAGCCAAAAACTCGATTTCGCTCATACTTTCTATATTGATAGACCCTTGTACCAAAGTAACCAAAACAGGGTTAGTTTG
>BLFK01000544.1:84655-87155 GCA_014634185.1 Astreopora myriophthalma
TGATTTAGTTTGGGAACAACAGAATTCCAGTGACAGATATCTGGGAGAATTCTTTCACAGAAGAAAGCAATTAGTTCATTAAAGCCACAAACAGTGAAGTCACAGTAATTGTATCCAGTGGTGAATATTTGTTGTTGTGACTGGTAATAGTATGCATGTTCCCTTTTAAGACTTGTAGCTCCTTTTTCTGACTTCAAACATGAGTTGGACTTATCAGGGTAATCTTTAAGGTCTGTATCCTTCAAGCAGTAGGGGCACTTAACCTCCCCACAGCCCTCACCACAGCAATTGCAAGAACAAAGAAAGTCAGGTGTAGCGTGCAACCAGGGATATTGTTGATTAATAAATGTACCACAAGTTTTAACATGAAAGTTGGTGTGCTTTTCCTTCATGACCTTTTCGTATGCTTTAATTGCAATATTCTCACGTTTGCAACTGTGTGCTGTAGCTGCATTGCTAAACTTGAAAATGTTCGGGTAATATTGTTTTTATTAATGACTGTGAAGGCTGTGCTGGATTGGTGTGAGAAGCTGCTTTACTAATTGATGCCCCAACTCTACCAGCTCTGTGACGATAAAAACTAGAACCTTGTGACTGATTTCAGGTATCTTCCTCTATGAGTTTTCTCTCTTCAGCTGTGATTTGAATGTTAACATTTGAACATGCCTCCAACAGATCGTGATACTCTAAATCTAAGAACTTCTTGTCAAATAAGTCAGAAATGGTTGGTATGTTTCTGCTCTTTGAAACAAAAGTTTCAGAGAAAGGATGAATCAAGCTCAGAGACAGGCTTTGTTTTGCAAGAATTCATTTCAGTATAAAAATTGCTTAAATCGGTCTCCTCTGGCACAGGAATTGAAACTTTCACCGCCTCCACGCTTTTTGCAATTCCTTCCCTTTCTGTCAAACCGTTGATAGTTTGATCTAAATGTTGCTTTAGTTTCTTTGCTGATCGAAAATCAATATCTGAAACGGGCGCGTAGGGAACTTCTTTGACGGCCGTTGGCATCAACCAGCTACATTTCACCTGTGTACATGATAGCTTTTCGTTCACACAATTCCATGCTTCAATGTAGAAGAGAATGCTCGCAATATGCGAGCAGCACTCTCCCTGCCCTGCCATACATCCCACACAGTGTGCGAAGAGAACAGTACCATTTTCCTCTGTTATAATCCACAAGTTAACAAACGGATCATTCATTCTCTGTGAATGCCTGACTTTTCCGTGAACAATGTAGTTGTTTCCTATTTTGTGCCCTTTCACGCAGCTCACAAACCCTGAAACGAGCTGATTATACGCTTGCAAACTCCGAAAAGCTTTAAATTGATCCTTGCTGTAGTAGCTCGTCTCAAGCACTAAAAATGATAACAAATCCATGGATTCAACCCGTGGTAAACAGTCTGGATCATACACTCTGTCTGGAATTAAAATGGGGTCGATACCAATACAAGAAATCTTTTCACAGTAACGTTTCTTCACATGGGGATCAAGGTTGTTCGCATAATTGCTCAAGGGAATTGCCGCCATTTTCAAAAATTTGGAACACCAACATGGCGAATCAAATTTCCTGTTAAATTTGTGACGTCATGTGAAAACACTCTATAATTTTGCACAATGAGACAAGTGTGGGGCAACATGCTCAAACACAATCAGGAGTACATCGTGTGAAGGCAGTCTGGTGTAAAATCGCATTTTCCTCAATGAATCAACAATCAGCGACAAAATTAGTTGGCAAATTGTGTGGGAAAAGTGCATTTTAAGTGTAAAATAAAACTATCATTTGAATCATGCTCTAAATTATTGAGAAGACCCCCCCCTCCCCATTCAATGTTGCCAGTTTGTACCTAGATGTGCCAGGAATGACGGTACAACATTGTTTGGGGGGAAGGGGATGAGCTGGACTACCTAAGCAGGCTAAAAGATAGAACCAATGGGTCATAGGGGTAGAAATTGTTAATGTGTCAACAGTTTTGTCGCTGATTGTCTGAACTATAATATCGCACATTTCTTGAAAATAAAGTATACTTCCAACTCGATTGCAACATGAAATTGAGTACACCATTAGTGGTTTGCATTAATTTATCTAGGGTATGGGCCTCACTCACCACATGCTAATTAGGGTTGATTATGTCATTTTCTGGTGATGTTACAATCGACTTGTTGGGTTTCCAAACTGTTCACAACATGGTTAATCATGGCAAAAGTACGAAGGATTGAAACAATGTGAAATTATGGAAAAGTTTAAACTGTCCCATTCCACTGTTTATAGAATTGTCAACGGGTCAAAAATAAGAAGAACCTTTTGAAGCGAAACAGAAAGGGAGAGGGCCCGGTCGTCCAAGAAAGTTAAGCAAATGCCAGGAACGTGTCCTTTTGCACTGCAAAACCAATTTGCGGAAGGAAGATGGTAATTTTACTGTTAAGCGACTTATGGAAAGGGAGGATTTGAATATATCAGAGGTTTCTTGTAGAACAGTGCAACGCTTCCTTCACTCGAAT
>BLFK01000544.1:107155-111992 GCA_014634185.1 Astreopora myriophthalma
CAGTGACACCTCGAAGAAGAAGAAGAGGAACAATTGACAGCTCAGCTGAGACGTGTTCAAGTTCCAGAGTTCATGGCGGAGAGTGGCACTAATTTCAATGCAGATAATCCCAACAAATTGGATCTATTTTTACAGTTCATAGGCGACGATTTGTGGGATTTAATGATAGAACAAAGTAATCGTTATGCCCAACAAAAGTTAGGCGATGGGTTTGCCAGGTTTCATCGTATCACGCGTACAGAGATAAAGGCCTTCACAGGAATAAATGTAATTACGGGCATAATCCAATTCCCAAATTATTCTTTATTTTGGTCCACTGATGATTTCTTTGCCAACCAAGGAATTAACAGGACCATGAGTAAGAACAGGTATGAGGAACCGAATTATTATTTGCATTTTAGTGATTCAACTAAGGAACCCATCTCATAAATAAAACATGCAATTCAGGCTTGCCAGAGCAGGAATTTGCAAATAATTATAACTGAATTTACAATTTACTGTCGTGACATGTTTGGAATTACCTGGGAAGAAACCGCATCATTATGTCACCATCTCCTGTTGCAGCTGCACCTCCAACATCATTGTCAACGTAGGCTCCTGCTCCAGCAACAGGTGAGTCTCCTACACGACTACGATTAAGATACAACAGACACAAGTCAATGCAAGCAATTCAGCACCACGGAAGTTAATTCTAAACGTGGTACTAAATTAAGATTTGTGTAACGAGTTGATCTGAGACATTTGTGCTCACAATGACAACCCTCTTGTTGCTTCTATAATGGGGCAGTTTATCAGGCCAAATTTTTCAACAATGCAACAGGCGTTTCTTAGATGTTTTCTATGACATTTGCACAATGTACTAATGATATTTATTTTTTAAAGGATGGAAATTTCTGCTTTCACAGAAAACACGACTTCACCCAAAAAACAACTACAGCACCCAATGTTTATCATGTGAATATTATACATATAAAGTGTGCAGTAGACATCTCCAAGTCGATGTAGTGATGTCGATGTAGTGATGTCGATGTAGTGATGTAGCAGTTTGTGATTACAGAGGTCACAAGGGTTTGTTCTCTGTTTTAAAAGAAAAAAAATCAAAAGGACTGTTGGAGACACTACGTTATGCTGCTGATGGAGGACATGGCCTGCAGTTTTCCAGGCATTCACATTGTTGGGAACGATGAAAATCATGGAGTGAACTATGCCAGTGACAGGGAAAAACAAGAAGACAAAAAGGGCGAAGGGGTGAAAAATGCCTGTCCTCAATCTCTTGGGTCCTTCCATTAAATTGGAGTCTGATTGGTCAATTTGGACATTAATGTCAACAGGATATGTGAAATTGCAGCGATCAATCACTGAGTCACACAGAGTTTAATCTCGAAACAGTAAAAGATTTCCCCATGTCGAATCAGTGACGTGCAGAAAAAGGAATGTTTCCAGAATCACTCATGGAAGGACTTTTTGACAATCGTTTTGACCAGCCTTGGAAAGAGCTTGATAAGAGAATATATGGTTCATACAAAAAACTGTAACCATTTATCAACCGGACAGCAATCAAATCCTCCCATCTTCAAAACACTTAATTTGGTTCCTGCACCCTTGATTTTTTTATTTATTTCTTTATTTATATATTTATATATATATATATATTATATTTTCTTTTTTGCAAAATGTGGAGAACAGAGAGGCATAGACTTGGCATTTGATCCTTAAATAGACCTCACAATTATCAGACATGGAAACCAGTTAAAAGAAACACATATCCCACAATGATGAAATTTCTTATGGAAAATCAGCACAGATTTTGATTGACTACTGACAACCGCAGTATTGCTTATGAGAAAGTTTGTGAAATATCCTTTTTTAAGAGTGATAGATTACTTAGTTTCAACCTTTGCAGTACAAGACTGAATCACGTGAAAACTCTGCAAAACATTATGATAAAGTAAGAAAAACATGTTAAACTAAAATGAAACATGAAAGTGAAGAATGATCATCGCAGTTAATTTTCCAATTTTAAGCAATTGGAAAGGAGAAGCCTGAAAAAATCAGGGCTTCAACGGGATTCGAACCCGTGACCTCCGCGATACCGGGTACCGGTATCGCGGAGGTCACGGGTTCGAATCCCGTTGAAGCCCTGATTTTTTCAGGCTTCTCCTTTCCAATTGCTTAAAATTGGAAAATTAACTGCGATGATCATTCTTCACTTTCATCTACAACCGCAGTTCACATATGAATTATTTCATATATACTTCACATAAAATGAAACAGCTGATCTGTTTACAAAGGCTATGCATAAAAATGTTAAAATAGAACAAAACAAATGCCTATTTACAATGACTATGCTCCTTTGGTGGGTGTACACAAACATGAAAATATTTCACCTATTTTAAAGGATTTTCACTGGCTTCCAGCACCAGTACCGGTCAGCGGTACTAGGTCGTAGCTCACATGTTTTTTGTGGCTTCACTACCCGTGTGTTCACAAGCATTTTGGTTCATTGGATTGCTCTTTCTATATCCCAGGCATTGGGTACTTTGTATTTTCTGTGAAGCCCACTTGTATCTAAAAACCTGATTATACCAGTACTTGAAATGCAATAAAATCTGCTATTTCACATATCTGGTATCCATATGATAAGAACATTAAACCTTGGCTCAAAGATATGAATTTTATGTTCTTTGTGGAAAGAACCATATCTTATGAGATATTGCTCTTGTCAGTTGCAAAATTCATATCTCACCACTGTGTAATAGCCTCTATTCTATCCTAAAACAAGGACTAGGAAGAGAATGCAAAGTTTAAATACCTTAATGCATTGCAAAACCCAAATTTTAATACCTCCAACTTGACATACCACCCCTTTTATTTCTTGCATTGAAGAACAAAAAGCAAGGGGCATGGTCAATCTCTGAGTGGAAATGTCACAGAATGTTCCAATTGATGTGAATCATGTTCACATAGGATATGTGTACAAACATTAAAGTACTGGGTAAATCAGCCAACCCCCATATTTTGGCTCTTAAAATGCCTCAGACAATGCCTCTTAAAAATGGAGTGGTTTCCTTCCATAAAATTACAATCCAACAGCACTTTTACCCTGGAATCTTGTGGTTTGCCCCATTGGTTGTTGTTCCTGCAGCAATGTTACCACCACCATCAACAATGACCATCCCTGGTAAACAAGACCAGCTGAAGTTAGGAAAGTTCTCCTTTTTTCAAAACCTTAAAGTACATCAAACATAACATATGGAGTAAATGCATGCAAATCCTTGATTTTCGTTGCCATTATGAATTAGTGAAAATCAGGCATAATTTCTACCACTTTCACTCATGACTGAATTCAAGGGCCTAGCTCTATTAAGTGCTGTGATGTCAAATCAAGAATGCACACCAAAGCCCATAAATGGCGCACTATTACCTTGACACAGCCAAAACAAAGCAGCTAAATAGACCAAATTCATACATGGTGGCTAATAAATTGCTTTCTCTCTATGTTAATTTTTCTCACTTGCCTCATTTTAAAGCAAAAATTCTCAATTTTTACACAGCATGAAGGCTAGCGAGGAAAATTAGAATAACAAGTAAAAACAAGATGCCTTTAGGCGTTGACGCAGATGCATAACATTAAGTTTCTGTGAAGGCAGGCATTCACAGGGGAGGGTCTGGTTGTAAAAAAAAACCACAACAACTGAATCAGTGTAGTGAGGATCAAACCCCTAAAAGAGAGCAGGCAAAGAATACAATGTTAATAAACGGTAAGTGACAATTTATGAGATCCCAAATCAACAATGAAAATATTTACCAAGGTAGCCCTATTAAAAGTGGTGTTTTCAAATCAATTCAAGTTGTCTGATTGGGAATACGACAACACGCGCAACGTGATCAGTTTGAACAGCCCGTAAAACATATTTTCTTCAGTTAGCGTAAAACTCATTGGATTGTCTTCTCAAAGATTATACGACACAGTTTTTCTTTTTCCTTGTAAAAAAAATTGATTTCACACGTACACGTAATACAAATGAATGACGATTTCACTGAGCAGTTATAGTTTACCAAAGAATAAAATGTAAACAAACATCAGTATTATGCGAACGTCGACCCAAATGTAAAATATCCGACAATTTATATGTTGGGTTCTACTGAATGTACGAACTTTGTTCGAAATCACGCTTTAAGATAAAATTGAGCTTCTTAAAATATTACAATTTTTTCTGATGCACTAGGCAAGTGTGAACAGACAAGACAAGTGTGAGAGAGATATTCTGCTCAATTGAAACTTTGCAGTGTAAATATCTGTCAAATATCTTGAGTATGTACACCTTTTTTGTATTTAGCTTGGAAAACTCATTAGACTGTCTTCTGGAAGATAATGGGGAGCTTAAGAAACAACGACGTCGATGACAACAAGAATGCCACAGAACAATAGGCTAATGGCTCCGCATGCTCTGCACGTGCGTTTTACATTTTGGTACATTTCTTTGCCGTTCTCGGCTAAACAACGACAATGAAATGACCAGATTTGAAGTTTTGTGTAAGACGTGAGTGCAAGACGATAAATTTTCCATTCTTTGTCTTAACTTTAATGGCGTTGATACCAATTCTGCTCCTGAACAGTTAGTAATTGTTTTACACATGGAAAGAGGTGGAATAGAATAAGTGCGAAGCGATTACAATAACGCCAATTTATGTTTTTCACACGAAGTTTTCGTAGCTGTCGTCGTCATCCATGTTTAAGCTCCCTAATACGACACAGTTCACAAAAATTGTACTTTTAATACGAGTGAATCAGGTTAATCTCAGTGAAAAGTCAGGGCCGTACATAGCGGGGGGG
>BLFK01000544.1:112087-137087 GCA_014634185.1 Astreopora myriophthalma
ATGTTTCTTGCCAACGTTTCCAAAACGTTTCTCTCTCAATCCGCTGGGAAAATGTCGGGAAGAAAGCACCCTGCTCCCGCTCAACGAGGTATAATGGACTTCTTTGATGTCAAAAAAAAGGTAAGTATCAAACTACAACGTGTTTTATTTAATACTTCTAATAGTTGCCTTGGTTGCTGTCTTCATTCTTAGCGCGTTGTAGTATGAAAATCAGTGAGCCACTTCACAGTTTTGTAGATTGGACAAAACAACATGGCAGTTTAACCGTCCAGTGATTGAATACTCTGAAATTAAGCTTAGCTTTTAAAAATTCGATAGCTGCAATGATGAGGACAATTATGAGAACCAAACAAGTGAGGAATCGACTAGCACGGAAGGTACGTTTAATACAATTGAAAGAATTGATGATTTGACTTTTGATTCGGTCTTCGCAAACCATCGGCAGCGTTGTGCGAAATAGCGTCAACGGTACTCTGGTTTTTGGAGGACTTATTGATATGATTGACTGAAGAAGCTAAGTTGCATAATCTATTTATGATAGTTAAGTAGCGAGTAATTTTCTTCAAGTATTTTCACAATAATGATCAAATTGGAGAAGAATCCAGAACAGCCTAATATAGACTCGTTTTTGAGACTTGGTATTCTGATACCGAAACCTGCAATTTTACCTCAGTTCCTTCAAGCCAATCTCTGTTCAAACTAACGAAGGCTTTCAACCCATTTTTGAAACCATCCATACAAAGTGTTAAACTTCTGTTAACAGTATAGCTTGAGTTAAAGATGGTATATAAATCATCATTGTGTAGCAGAGACCTCGGGGGCAATTTCAAACCAAACAAGGTGTTTATGCCGTAATAAATCATGACAATAAAAAAAAAAGGATCAGTGTGGTTTGTTTCCTTAAAGGTCTCAGAGGCAACCCTCTGTGTAGGGGTGAAAACAAAACGTCCGACTAGAAACCCTGTCTGTATACGGGAGATCCCTGTGAAGGTTTGTGGAGTTTGCCCCCACAGACAAAAAATCCTAGGTACGGCCCTGAAAGTTATCTGTCCACAGAATGTAAACAAACGTCAAAATTATGCAAATTGGCCCGAATGTACAATATCCAATAATTTATATTTCAGGTTCTACTGAACTTACAGACTTCGTTCCATTAAAAGCGTTTAGGAACGCTGGGCAAATGTTAACAGAAATTAGCTGATCAGCAAAAGGAATTCCTCTGCACACATGAAATTAACAACTCAATTCCAAACGAGAACTACTGTAACCACAAAAAAAAATTACATGATTACACAAGCAACTCGCTTAAAAAGATTCAATAAACAAACTCCATATTACGAATCCCATATTACAAAATGTAATGGAACAAGTACCTCACACCGGTTGGTTAGTGAAGTCATTCAAATACGTTCGATTATTCACAGTATTGATACATTCAATGACAGTTAATAAAGTGAAGCAAATACTGTACAATACCTTCTCTTACATACAGATTTCCACAGTTTAGAATGTTTTGATTAAGTGGTCTTCTAGTTGACTCGGCACTTCCGTATTTTTCACTCAGATATCGAGATGATTCAAAGTATCACAAACCATTTCAAAACTTGTGACAACTGCACACAAACACTTCGATCTGCACTCGAAACAACATGTTTACACAAAACTTTGCCTCAGTCCAAGGCATCGTTAAACGACACCAAGACAAGACTAAAATGTTTATCGGCAAACCGTACAGACTTCGTGAGATACAAAATTAATACCTCAATATATTCCCACAACGTCTTCACCAACAAATGAGAGGGTGCGACTTCGAGCTTGATATTACATTCGATACCATTGTCCAAAACATCACACCAGCCAATCAAAATTAACAGCTAATGTCTGAGTGTTACCTGATGTCTACTCCGACCACAAAGTGGTTAGTTGTACAATGAACTTTTCCAAACCACCATCTTCGAAAGTACTAACTACATAAAGATCTACGAAGACTTTGGATGCTACTAAGCTGCAAAGTGATATCAATGATGCACTTTCAAAGATAGATTCCTTGTTTAAACCATCACTAGATCACTTGATGTCTCTATATGATAGAGATCTTAAGGATATTTACGATACTGCGGCACCAATTCAGTCTAGATGGATCAGACAACGTTCTCAAGCACCATGGTAATCAAGATCTACGGCAAGTCAAACGTGAAAAACGTCAAGTGGAGCGCGAGTTCAAAAAATCTGGTCTTACAGTTGATCAACAACAATTTGAATCAAAATGTACTGAATATAATTCCTTGATTGAAACAACAAAGGCGCACTTCTATAAATCTAAGCTTGAACATACCAATCGGAATCAGCTCTTCAGACTTATTGATGGTTTCTTCATGGTAAAAAACACTGTGTTGCCTACTTACGACTCCCTTGAACAACTTACTGAAGATTTTAATAACTTTTTTATAAACAAGATAAGAGACATACTTATGGAACTGTCTGATTCTTCTGATAACACCCAGTTACTTCATAATATGGAAAAAAGAAATATTCACTGTGAGCTCTCTGAATTCATTCCACCATCAAACAAGAATGTTAGAGACATTATAACATCATTCTCGAACAAGACCTGCACTCTTGATCCGATTCCAACACATATCATTAAAGGCAACATAATTTTATTATTACCTTTCATCAGCAGAATCATCAGACAACCTATTGCAACTGGAGTGTTCCCTACTTCTTTGAAAACCTCACTCAGGTTCGTCCGAAACTCAGCAACTGCGCCGAAATTATGGAACTCAATTCCCGAATATATTAAAAGAGCAGAAACAGTAGAAACATTCAAAACTAGGCTTAAGGCATTTTTGTTTCAAAAACATTTATTTTTCTCTTTTTAATGAATTATCCGTTGTTAGGCGCATTGAGGTTAGAAACGTGCCCTATAAGCACCTATTTATTATTATTATTATTATTATTATTATTATTATTATTATTATTATTATTATTATTAAAACAAGCGTTGAAATTTGCAACTACAATGAACAAAACAGAATTGACACAAACTTTACCACGGCTGCCCCTGGCATCCATGTAATAATTTATTGGCTGCCATTTATGAATTCAGTCTATTCACGGTAATCATCACAATATTTCGAAGGGTTAACAAATTATGACAAGCTTCAAGTGACTGAAATTCACAGCAGGGTATGGGTCCCATATTTCTGGTGAGTACTGTCAAGACAACCGAGGAGATCTGAACATTTGTATTAGTCTCCACTTAATATTGTCAATATTTATTTATGAGAAAGTGCAAACATTCTCCATGGTTTAAGTGACCAAAAAAGACACTCAAATGGAGTTCCTAGCTGCAAACAAGCCATACACTCCTTCAGCAAGCCCAATGGAACCGAAAACTGGTATCCCTTTGATCATTAAGACAGCATAATGTACAATACGACAGCTCTTGGGGATAGGATGTTTTCAAGAGTCCACGGTACCATCTTTTCCATTATAAATGTATTTTCCACTTGTATTCCAGTTAAGTCTGTTCAAATAGCTTCGCACCTGCTAAGTTATGATTCTCATACATCTTAATTCCGTTATAACCGTGACTGGTCAGTTCCCAGTACCTAAGGCCCTTTACAGTCATCGAGTTTCACTCATGCTAGCGATGCGCAAGGTTTGATGCAACTTTAGATGTGAATTTATATTCCTGATGACTTGTCACTAAGGGGCTTCAACATCTTTAGACCACTGAACGTCCGAACCAGGGGAATCATCCAACCTCTGGTGGATCCGAGAGGGTTGCTGTGGATTACATTATGTCTAAAGACTATCTTGAAACTAAGTTGGAATCCAAGAGCAAAGAGATTGAACATAACTCACAGATCGACAAGGAAGTCGGCCAATTGAGGTACAAGGGCAATCACAAAGAGTTTGAACTGAATGCCACAGTTGATTCTATTTTAGAGAGCACTGAAGCTGAGACCAAGAGAGTGCGCCCCCGAACATAGGGCATATACAGAAGTTCGTGCAAAGTGCCAGGGAGCTAATTAGGAGAAAGCAGAAGCTAATAAAGATTGCTGACAAAAGTAAAGATGGCTGGCAGGTTGTTGCAGAATACAAGTCCAGGGATCTGCATCAGGTTCCGATGACGAGAGGCGCCTCAAAACAGCTCAGGAAGCAGCAAGTTGTAAATGCCGTCAGAGAGAACACGCAAGCAATGATCGTGGCAAGCGAACCAGATATACTCTCAGTGATAGGGATAATCAACTTTTTCACCCCAAGATCTTAACATTTTGGTCTTCCTAACTAGTATACTTTCTTATTTCTCATCTGGAAGTCTGGATCACTTGCCATCCTTTACAGCCTTTCAGTTTTCACTCACGCTAGCAATCTGCACAGTTTAATACAACTTTAGATGTCCTGCCCATCCCCTCCCCCTTCAGCCTTCTTTAGTTGTTTGCAATTTTCGTTTTCAGGCCATAGGGTTGCTTTTGGCGAGGGCCTCCGCTGTTTCAAATGTGGAAAGTATGGCCACGTGGCCAGGGATTAGAGATCAGCGTCCAGGTCAGGAGGTTCCCAGTATGGCTTTCCCTTGCATTCATGCTGATTTTGTCTCTGTCATCAGAAAACTTTTAGTGTCTGGTAGGGTCTGCAGGGTTGTTCAGGCTATACTAGTTAGGGAAGCTTCTAAAAGTTTCCGTAGCTCCGTGTGGAGGGAATTGAATGCCAATTAATTTTCTTTGCAATCACTTGCCACAGTTATTAAGGGATCTCATTTTAAGTGGTTTACCAACAGTCAGGGTGCTTCAAATACTGCAGAGGTGGGTAGCATGAAACTTGATTTCACAGAATGGCCTGGGAGATTTTCGATATTTGTATTCAGTGGGGGGTCTTCTTAGGAATCCAATGGATACCTTGCACTTTAAATGAACAAGTGAATAACATTAGTCGTTTGGTGGATATGGATGATTGGCAAGTTAAGCACAATTTCTTTCAGTCTTTGTATGCTAATTGGGTAGCCCTTTCCACCATGAACTTCTCGGCAATGTAAACAATCACATATCCCCCAAATGCAGAGCTCGAGTTCTCAACAAAATTGGCCCAAAGTATGCCTCCTCTCCAATGAATCATGGGAAAATAATGGCAGAGAGCTCTTTGGGCAACAGTTCAAACAGTGCCTCGAGCAGTGGGCTGAAACAGCAAAAGCAATTTCCACTGCCAGTTTGATCCAAAAAGGGAAACTGTTTTTTCCAAGAGGCACCCCCTCAACAAAACCCTGGAATTGAGGGGGTGCAGCAAGTTACAGGAGTGCTCAGTTAAGAGGTGAGACCTAACGACCTTCAGGGCCATTCAGGGGATGGGGTAAAGGAACAGCACAGTACAGTACAGTACAGGTATGTTGCTACAACTTTCTTTAATGCCCCCAGTTTCAAAACAACATGTAGGGGGAAGAATAGCTCATTTTTATCAGAACTAGCGGCGCATTACAAACGACCCTTGGGTTCTGGAAAGTGTGGGTGGGGTACAAGATAGAGTTTCTGGAATCATCTCACCAGACCTTCATTCCCACCATGTATGCATCAGAGGAGGAACAAGACTTAACAGACCAGGAATTTCTCCCTCTCCAACAAAAACATGCTATCCCCAAGGTTTTAGAACCCAACAGCCACAGAACATCCCAGTTCGTAAGCCCCTTATTCACTGTTCCAAAAAAAGGGGGTGGACACAGCCCAGTAGTAAATCTCAAAGAATAGAGTAATCGGCACTTCAAAATGCAAGGTGTGCCAATGTTAAAAGATCCACTAAGACCAAACAACTTTCTAACCAAGACTGACTTAAAGGATGCCCACCTTACTGTTCCAATATGGATCCATCACCAAAAATACCTGCGATTCCTTTGGTGGGACACTATGGGAGTTTGCATTCCTTCCTTTTGGGCTAGCCTGTGCACCCAGCACGTTCTCCAAGCTACTACAACCAGTTGTAGCCCAGTTAACAAAAATGGGAATCAGACTAATCATTTACCTAGATGATATGCTCATTATGGCCGAACCCAGACAATTAGCCTTAGAACACACCTCCACTGAAGTCAATCTGTTATCCAGCCTAGGTCTTGTGGTAAACAAAGGGACGTCTATCTTAGCACCTGCACAAGAACTAGAGTTCCTTGGTTTTCTGGTAAATTCAGCCGAAATGTCTTTGTATCTCCCAAGGGACAAGTTTAAGAGTATCAAGAGGGAGTGTCAATCTAAGATAAGCAAACCTTCCGTGACAATCAGAACATTGTCTTGGCTTCTCGGAAAACTGTCCTCTTCTATAAAAGCAGTTTTCCCAGCACCCCTGCACTACCCACTTTCTCCTGATGGCCAAAACAATCACTGAAGAAAACTAAAAGTTATGAATCAACACTCTTTCTTAACCACACAGCTCTAGAGGAGCTTATGTGGTGGAGAGATCACCTGGCTGCCTGGAATGGCAGATCCCTTTTGAGAAAGAACAATGATCTATTGATAGAGACTGATGCTTCCACCTTAGGTTGGGGTACATGTTGCAGTGGGGTAAGAACAAGGGGAATCTGGTCTCATCAGGAACACCTCCTGCACAAATTGTCTACAGTTAATAGCAGGAGGTTTCATGATAAAATCCTTTTGTAAAAACAGAGCCTCAATCCAAGTAAAGCTGTTGGTGGACAATACCACGGACATAGCTTACATCAACAGAATGGGGGGCTCTTCCCCTGTGTTAGCCAGTCTAGTTTAAGAGATCTGGCAATGGTGCCTTCAGAGAGAGATCTCCCTTACAGCACATTACATCACCAGCATTTACAACAATGAGGCAGACAGGGAATCCAGAATAGACAGAGATTCATCCGACTGCAAATTGGACCCAACAGTCTTTCCTCGCTTCCTCGCAACGTCCATCAGAGGTAGATTTGTTCACGACACGGCTTACAAATCAGCCTCCCAGGTTTGCGTGTTGGAGACCGGATCCGGAAGCAGAAGCGGAAGCGGAAGCGACAAATGCTTTCTCTCTGGACTGGTCTCAGATAGGCGGTTATGCATTCCCCCCGTTCAGTCTGGTAGGTCGCTGCCTATCCCAAGCGCGAGAACAGGATACCCAACATCTGTGTCTTGCAGCCCCAGTATGGGAGACACAGCCCTCGCACCCTCTACTGCTACTTCTGAGTGTAGATTTTCCACGATGATTTTCCACATAGATTTTCCAACAGGCCCGTGGCTTCTCAGCAAGGAGGGTACACATCACCCTCTTCCCCTTCAACTAGCAGGGTGGCTTGTTTCAGCGAACATTACAATTCAATGGGAATTTCAAACCAGGCTCAAGGACTCCTTGTTTCCGCCTGGCATAACCAGACCTCTGACTCCTATGAGTCAGTCTGGCGTTTATGGTGTAGCTGGTGCCGTCAACAAGAGATCCCTTTTCTGCTTCTGTTCAACGTGTAGTAAATTTCTCAGCATTACTATGTGAAGATGGTAAGGATTAATGTATATCGCTCTGCACTTTCCATGACCCCCCAAAGGTAGAGGGCCTAAATGTTGGTCAACATCCACTAGTTTGCCAGGTGATGAAAGGTATCTTTCAAAAGAAACCACCACTGCCAAAGTACTCTGCAACCTAGGATGTGTCTAAGGTTCTCATTTTTGTCAAGTCTTCAGGGGATAATGAGTCACTGCCTCTTAAACATCTTTCCGAAAGTTGGTAGTTCTCCTTGTCCTCACTTCAGCAGATCACGGTTCTGAGTTGGCAGCTCATGACCTCAGATTTAGGAAGTTCCACCCTGAAGGAGTTGAGTTTAATCTGCCAGAACTCACCAGGTCTGCTCGTGTTGGAAAGAATCTGAAATCCTCTTTTCATGTGAGCTTCCCTCAAGATAACTTGTTGTGTCCTTGTGAGTGCCTCAAGGAGTAGGAGTCTCTCACAGCCACTTTCAGACCTGTAGATCCTGCACAGCCTAATAAGCTTCTTCTAGCGACTGTCAGACCCCACAAACCAGTTAAGTCTGCAACATTAGCACATTGGATTAAAAACCTCTTAGTTAAGTCAGGTATTGATTCTAAAGTTTTTATAGCTCACTCTACTGGAGGGGCTGCACCTACTCCTGCTGCAAGGTAAGTGACATTATTAAAATGGCTGACAGGTCAAGTGATAACACCTTTTGAAGGTTTTATTACAAGCCTGTCCATGATCCATCTTTAGGCAGGACAGTTCTTAGTGTAGCATAGGCTTTGAACTAGCATTGGTATATTGAGGTGACATTTATGAAGTGCAATTACAGATCATGCAAGACCAGTAGGGTTGTAGTATAAGATGAATTGCACAAACAAATGGAGATGACATATAGCAATGCTCCCACCCTCACCTCCCCTGAATGCTATTTTCTTCTTTCTTCTTTTACAGGTTCGCTCAGCAAAAAGACAAGGATCATGGGGTGGACCACAGTGTTATCAGGGGCTAGGACCCAGTTTCCCACTCTTCATTTTCTTTAAATTGCTGTGATTTTGAGCGAACTTAACAAAGGCAAAGCATTGTTATATTTTGTCTCCATTCATTCATGCAGTTCATCTTATACTACAACCCTATGGGTCTTGCATAATCTGTAATTAAGGGCAACAAAAGGGTCGGCCATTTGCCTCGTGAGTTTTAGCGGAAGCTACAGGGTACGTTTGTGCCTGACCCAGTCTCCCCAGAAAAAATGTATGTTACGATTAGGAACACAGCTTCGTGTCGCTTGTCTTTTTTCGGTGTGGAATAAACATGGCAACATCACACTGGTGGCAGCGGGGTTTGACGCCTATCACGCTGCAAAATCCCTTCAAACAGGATTTCGATGATTTAAGCCAAATTTCCTTCGTTCCGAGGTCGCGGAAAGCTCCGATACCGAAGTTGCAGCAACACCACGTGACAAGTCAAATCCATTTTGCAGCGATAGTGGTTTCGCTGAACCAACAACGCCGCTCGCTACATCAGCCAGTCAACCGATAGTCACAGTACAATCGTCCAACCCTTTCTGTCGCGACGAAACCGTATTAAATGTAAAGAAGTCGGCAGAACTTTCGGCCGACCACAGAATCCGAAAACCAGTGAAGCTTCCCGAAGACCTCGATGGGAAACAACCGCACTTGAGGATCACCATAACCACACTACTGCCAGTCACCGTGGGGTTAACAAGACACTGGGCGTGATTAGAGCACGATATTATTGGCCAGGATTGACCTCCCAAGTCAAGAGGTGGGTCAGAGGTTGTCACGATTGTGGTGCTAAAAGAATTGGGGAAAGAAACGGCGCTCACCACTCCAGCAGTATGTTGTTGGTGCTCCAATGGAACGCCTGGCTATGGACATACTAGGACCACTTCCCCTGACTCCTCGTGGCAATAAATTTGTCCTCGTCGTAACAGACTATTTTACAAAGTGGACTGAGAGTTATGCCATCCTGAACCAGGAAGCTACCACAGTGGCCGAGAAACTAGTGAGTGAATTTGTGTCGTTTTGGAGTTCCTCGGGAGATACACAGTGATCAAGGTAGCAACTTTGAATCGAAGGTGATGACTGAAGTATGTAAGCTATTGGACATTGAGAAAACAAGGACCACGCCCCTACATCCTCAGTCTAACAGTCAAGTGGAATGATACAATCGAACACTGATTGAAATGCTTCGAGGCAAGTTGAAAGACAATCAGGAGGATTGGGACCTAGAACTCAACCCATGTATGATGGCTTACAGAAGTTCCGTTCATGAGTCCGCACGAGAAACACCAAACATGCTTATGTTAGGGCGAGAAATTGAGGTACTATTAGATGTGATGACTGAGCCAGCTCCAGACACACAGCCATTGGCAACCGAGTATGCCTTGGCTCTGCAACAGAGGCTTGCCGGCGCCCATGAAGTCGCCAGGAGACATCTAGGAAAAGCAGCAGAATGGCAGAAGAGGAATTATGACAAGCGAGTGTCCAGTAAGCCATTCCGGGTTGGGGACAGTGTTTGGTTGCACAACATTCGTTGAAAGAAGGGGAGGAACCCCAAACTGGATTGTCCTTGGGAAGGCCCTTACTTAGTGGTGTCTGTGCTATCAGATGTGACGTATCGAATCCAGAGAAGTCGAAGAGCGAAGCCTAAGGTGATTCACGCAGATCGTCTTAAGCCGTACCTTGGACCTGCACTAAAGAGTTGGATTGTAGAGACGGAAGGGACTGTTATGCCGGTTGAATCCCAAGTTGTGACAGCCGTAGAAGTGGGGCCTGTTAGTGGCTCTGTCAAAGCTGTACCCGGGGAAGGGATGTTGGATGGCAGTGATGCAATAAATTCCCTGAATCCTGCTCTGTGCAGCAGTCTCGAGGTGGTGACTATTGCGAAGGATCTCGAATCTTACAAAGAGAGCTGTGGTAGCGATACCGTTGCAGCGATACTGCCTCAAACCCAGACGGCTACACCAGATGACAGACCATCGAGCGAGACTGAGAGCGTTGACGCTGATTCATGTGAACACCCTTCACAGGCTGTACGAAGTCACTATGGGAGACCGCAGACCTCCCAACTATTACGGTGATTGGGTGTAATTGGACAGTGCATGAATTTTCGGAGTTGTTATGCGAAAAGAGATTTCTAGAGTTAAGTTTTGTTTCAATGCGAGTGCTGACTGCATAAAATGAACTAGACAGATTTGCTAAGATTTGACTGTTGTTCTTTGTTCATGTTTTAATTTTGTCATTGAGATTGTGACACTGAGGACAGTGAACTTAAAGGAGGGAGCAGTGTAGCGAAAGCTACAGGGTACGTTTGTGCCCGACCCAGTCCCCCCAGAAAAAATGTATGTTACGATTAGGAACACAGCTTCGTGTCGCTTGTCATTTTTCGGTATGGAATAAACATGGCAACATCACAATAGCATAATATTTTATTACACGTGGTGGAGAGATCAGTGTTGAAGTGGTCAGTCGAAAGTGACATTGTGAGCAGCTTTGCAGAGGTATGGAGATTCTATGCCAGTTAGAGTTTAGGTAGTCTATATAGACCCTTCTTGGCTTCTGATTGGGTGAAAAAACTTGGGCTCTGATTGGCTGATGAAAGAAAGCACGATTTTGATTGGTTACAATCTAGCTTGAGGAAGACCAATCAATGCTCACAAAAGTGCATGTAGCCAATCACCTTCAGTCACGTCAGGTCAACATTAACCCCCCCTGACAAACAAGGCTTCACTTTTGTGAGATGGAGGAAGGTAACATAGCTCTATGTTAGTTGAACAGAGAACAAACACTGGAAAACTAAATGCAACATGTGAAAGAGGCACATGCTTCCAACAACGGAATATGGAAAAAGCTATTTCCTGACATCAGATGACAACTGTGTTTGTGCACTAATACAGAGGACAATCGAAAGTCCCGCTTTAGTGTCACAGCACTGAAGTAAAAAGGACAGAGGATCTAAAACTAAGACTTTGAATGTAAATGTAGATGTGTACGTAATTGGCCACTCCCCATTGGGGCTTTTCAGGACCAATGCAGACAAACAATGATAAATAAACATAACTAGGTTAAGAATCCCAACTGGCGGGAGGCAGACCAGTTGGCTATTTACAAGCGTAGCCGAGAGGTTGAACTCGGGGCTACCGAGAACAACATCAGTTAGCAGTTAGAACAGGATTTGAACCCGCGACCTACGGATTTCAAATCCGGCGCTCTAACCACCCGGCCACGCTGCCTCCTCTTTCCAGACACAGATCAGTTTACATGGACTCTCACAAGCTCCAGGTTACAGCGTGACAGTAAGTTTTCGTATTAAAGACAATGCAATAACTACAGCCTCAGTCGCACTGAAAATGGGACTCTGAGAGATACTAAAAGTGCAGCACCACGGAACAACCTATTTTGTTCCTTCAGAATGGAAGTGTGTTGGTACTCTAATCACAGGGACAATGGAAAGGTCCAATAGCATACCACAACATGGACTACAAAATAGGACAGAGGAGTGAAAAGAAAGACATTTCAAATGCAATACAGGGTTCATGCAATCCCCACCTAGGTAAATGTTATTTTTATGATAAAGACAACGTAATAGTCACAGCCTTTTTTTTGTACTAATTGATATTTAGTTAGGTTAAAATGACTTGTCTTAAGAGAAAAGAGATACCTGTACCTGTTGAGCCTGTTGGATAGGGAGAATGGTGCTATTCCAGAAAGTGACATGGGCATATTCGGGAAAAAAATCCAAGTGCTGCCAACGGGAGTCAAACCTCCCCTTTATTACTCCCGATTACTAGTGCTGTACCACTGAGCTACGGGAGACTTGTGGGAGCTAGGCCATTCAGCTAGGTTCACGGATCATATTCATGGAACATGAACCTAGTTGAATGGCCTAGTTCCCACGAGTGGGAGTCTTTCTTTGGGAGTTTCTTGAGAGTTTCTTTGGGTGTTTCTTGAGAGTTTCTTTGGGTGTTTCTTGGGCACTAAATATCATTAAATGTACTAAGTTACCCCTGTCTTTTCTGAAACAGCACAACTATAGGAGTATTCAATTTAATAATGTTAATTTTAGCGGAAAAAGGAACAATTTAAGCGTTTTTCTTTTCAGTACAGAAAATGGCCTACCGCTACTGCACTCGCTACTGCACTGAACTTTAAGTTTCACCTACGAACTAACTGGATAACCTCTCAAGAAAAGCTTGGCATATCTTTAGAAAACTTTCAAATTTGGCCAGCAATAGGTAGCAGTATTGCATGTACAGGCTTCCAGGAACACAGCGATAGATGAAAGTGGCCAGTCCCCACAATCACCACTTTGGCTTGCCCACAGCAAAATTATTATGCTTACCAATTGTATCATGGTTGTGTCTAGTAATGCCTGAATGTGACACACGCCTGGACTTTGCATGATCTCTGTACGGAGAAACAAACAGTAAACTGGAGGCCACAGAAAGCAGAAGGTAATTCCCATAAACACACTGACATTGAACTGGGCATTGGGTATTGAAGTCACCTCAGTCACACAAACTTACCTGTAATGACGTTTAGGTGTGTATGGACCACATGACTGACGTGGGTCAGGAACCACATCCTAGACATGAAAGATACAAAATTCATGATGAGATATTTTGGTAGGCATTACTGTACCTGTGCCATGTTCCCTCTAATAAACTGTATCAAATACAGAATATAATAATATCTGTATCAAATACAGAAGTCTCATTAACCAATACACGACTTTTATAATGGCGGATCGCTTGGGCGATCTGACCAACACCAGAGCAAGGCCAGAAAGGCCTTTGCACAAAGAAACATATGGCGTTTGACTCATAAAATATGCAAAAGCTTTCCATTACTTTGTAGTGTGTAATCGCTGTTTCGTTTCATCGCTTCGCTGAGTTGCTCTGAAAGTGGGCAGTCTGTTTTCTTAAGGTGGTTCAAACCGGTTTGAACACTTTCAAGAGCATCACTTATCAGAAAGATTGACACTATAACACTATCATGTATTAACAATGTTATGTTTCATCGCTTCGCTGACAATGTTATGTTACCATATGAAACAGCAATTATTGCCGAATGAAATGCGGCCATTATCGTGATGTAATACCTAAGCATAGTAACAGGAAAGCCCTATAAAAAACTGCTATATTTTGGCTTTAGTTGCTCGTATCTCAAAAACGAACTCGGTGACCTCCATTTTTTAATGCTTGAAAGTGATCGGCAGACCAAGATAAAACTGTCTGCAAAGTTTCAAAAAATTCTGTGGAGCGGATTCTGAGCCACCTTATTTTTTTATTTTTTAAGGTGGCTCTGCATCTGCTGAACAGAATTGTTTTAAACTTTGCAAAAAGTTTCATCTCTGTCTGTTGATCACTTTCGAGCAATAAAAAATGGGGGTTACCGAGTTCGTTTTTGCGATATGAGCAACTAAAGCCAAAATATAGGGTGTTTTTACAGGGCGTTTCCATTTCCTCGGTTACGTCTTGCGTCACAATAATGACCGCTTTTTATTCAGTAATAATTGCTGTTTCATATGGTACCACAACATTGCTAATACGTGATACAGTGCTGCAGTGTCAATCGTCCTAATAAGTGAGTATATCTTGAAAGTGTTGAAACTGGTTTTGAGCCACCTTAAGTTAACTTGCATTCGAAATTTCACCATGAACACAGGAAAATGCCCACGCACTGCTGTGTACCTGGATGTGTTAAGAAGGGATATTGTGATGAAGATGGGAATAAAGTGTCTTACTTCATATTTCCTGTCGAAAAAGGGCTGATGAAAAAGTGGATTCATGCCATAAGGAGAGACGAGGGTAAGGATTTTGAAATAAAGCCAACGACCAAAGTATGCTCGGTCATTTTAGGGAGAACGATATGAAGAAAACTCTTGCAGGCAAATTTCAGCTGCAACCTGGAGCTGTTCCTTCGCTGTTCTCATGGACTCGCACTTCTCCCCGAAAACGTAAAGCACCGACATACCGAGAAAGTGGAGAAGCGAGTAAAGCGTTATTCTGAGCAAGTGAAATCACTGAGCCAGAGGAACAGAGTAACTTAAATTTTTGAGGACGAAGTGGTTGCTTCAGAGTGTGACAGCAGTAATGATGTAGCTGCAGAGAAACAGACAAACGAGCCTATAGAAATTGATATGGAACCGAAAGAATTTATGAAAAACATGGACAACTCCCAAGAATGAACTTCACTGAAACAAGAACTGTTGAAGCTAACATCCCAGCTTGAGAACATGAAGTGACAAAATGAACTGCTTCAAAGCCAACTGTTTAATATTCAGAGATTTAGAAGTAACGATTCTGCCATAAATTTCTACACTGGATTCCCCAACTGGAATACATTCATGGCCATATTTAAATTTTTGGATCCGGGTGATTTAGGAGAAAACATTAGATATTGGCTATCCTCGAATGTACATGTGTCAGCAGATTTTTATGAGAACAATGGACTGTCTGAAAGTAAAAGGGGAAGGTCTAGAACCCTAAGGCCAATTGATGAATATTTTCTCGTATTGTGCAGACTTAGACAAGGCTTTTGTGAGGAACATCTTGCCCACCTTTTCCAGATTTCAACGTCGAAGGTAAGCAGGATTCTTATCACCTGGATAAATTTCATGTACTTGAAACTTGGTCAAATTAACATTTGGCCTTCAAGGGATGTAATAGACAAAACAATACCTGAGGATTTCAAGGTCAAATATAGATCAACCAGGGCTATCATTGATTGCACTGAAGTCAGGTGTCAAATGCCTAGTAGTCTGCATTTAAATGGTGAATTATTTAGTAATTATAAGCATCACACAACTCTAAAGTCTTTGGTTGGCATCAGTCCTCGAGGGGCAATAACATTCATAAGCCAACTCTACACTGGTAGCATCTCTGACAGGGAGATAGTGGTGCGAAGTGGATTTTTGGATTTGCCTTTCCAAGACAATGATTCAGTTATGGCAGATAAATGATTCACGGTTCAAGATTTGTTACCTTTGGGGGTGTCCTTTAACATCCCTCCCTTTCTTGGGAGTTCAAGCCAAATGCCAGCTGATGATGTTATCAGGACACAAGAAATTGCAAGCTTGCAAATTCATGTGGAGTGAGCAATAAACAAAATAACGAATGTCTGGGATGGGGTCATACCTCTTCATCAGTTTGGGACTGTAAATCAAATGTGGCCTCTTAGTCAGTGCTTAGTCAAACATTATATCTGTGTGAATGGTATGGTTCAAAAATGGGTAATTAGCATTATAACAATATTATTATATGGCTTGTGTTTGTAGCCGATATAACGCGCACTCTGATTGGCTAATTGTGACTGAACTGTAGGGCATTATTCTCCTGTAATGCCCACTGGCCGATTATGGGCTTGCAAAAACAAAGCAAAAGGTAATTAAAAAACCATCTAATTTTTGTCTGAAAATTGTAGTGGCTGAGAATGAGTGACGAGGAGGAACACTCTGAGAGTGAATTTTATTACCCGGACGAGTACGAATTTCTGGACAACGGTGATTTGACTGAAACAAATAATGAACGAGTTGGCGACAGAGAAAACGAAGGAAACAGCCAAGAGATTGAAACGTTTGTAAAGGAGCAAAAAAGTGAAAACACAGCAAAGAAAACAGTCAGTGACATGAAAACATTTCAACGCTATTTGTCATCAATAAGCAAGGGCGATAAAGAAATTTTGAACCTACCGGCTGATGACCTGGACCATTTACTGGCAAAGTTTTTCAAGGACGTACGCAAAATTAATGGCGACGAATACAAGCCTGACACGCTATCCAGTTTCCAGCAAAGCATCCAGAGGTTCCTTTCCGATGGGAAATCTCCATTCAATATTCTTGTGCAAAAGGAATTTCAGATGTCGCGTAAAGTTCTAGCAGCCAAACAGAAAAGTTTAGTTCAGAAAGCCGGCAAGGGCAACAGGCCACACGCCACCCGCTCGTTGACAGATGAAGAAGAAGACAAAAAAAAAGTGGCCAGTTTGGTGTTTCCAGTCCAGAAGCCCTGCAGAGAGCCAAGTGGTGGTTTTTATCCCTCCATTTCGGCTTTAGAGCCAGAGATGAAAGCCAAAAGTTGCGTTGGGGAGATGTGGAACTGCAGCAAGATCCTGTCCAAGATGGCCGCAAAAGATGGCCGCAAAAGATGGCCACAAAAGATGGCCGCAAAAGATGGCCGCAAAAGATGGCCACAAAAGATGGCCGCAAAAGATGGCCGCGAAAGATGGCCGCGAAAGATGGCCGCGAAAGATGGCCGCAAAAGATGGCCGCAAAATGCTTGTCTGGATAAATGAACCTGGGACAAAAACGCGAAAGGGGCAAGAAAATGGCCACCAGCGAGCGTTCCAGCCAAAGATTTACGCAACGAGCACTGAAAGGCGTCCCATAAAATCTTACAAGCTTTTCCGGGATCATCGACCCAAGGGAATGAGGCAACCAGATTCACCATTCTTTTTAGCCGTCAGACACGGCAATCGTCATGAAAACAGCGAAATATGGTACATGAAGGCACCACTAGGAAAAACTCAAATCGGAAAATTCCTTAGTGCAGCAGCAGACAACGCAGGCATTCAAAGAACCGGAGCAAAAGTCAGCAACCACTCTGTTCGGAAAACAAGTATATCAAGGCTGCTGGACGCCAGCATGCCAGAGAATTTTGTAGCTCAAGTAAGCGGGCACAAAAACACTCAAAGTTTGCAGTCGTATAAATCAGCTGGTGAAAAGCACCAACGACAGATGTCTTACATCCTCAGCAGAGCAATTTGCCAGATTCTGTAGATTCATACCATATGCTGGATAATCAAACAGGGCAATTGATGGCCTCAGAGTCAGCACTGCAGTCGTCATCAACAAATTCCCTCGCTGTAATCCAAGCAAGTCTAGATCAACATCCAGGAAAATCAGATGTGAACAGCTGAGCGGATTTTGCAGGGGCAAATATCAGCAGCATTTCTCGTTGCCAGTTCCAAATCTTCAATGGCCCAGTAAAGATCATTCAAGAATCGTACAAAAGGCCTCGATTTGTCATTGAAAGTGATGACGAAGACTGAACATTCTGAACAGCGCATTCCTTTGTATACATTTTCCACGAGGCCGTTGACATTTTTCTTTACGTATTGACTTCGGCCTTTGATTCTCAGAGATGTTGACAAAATTTTCCTTGTGACGTGGCCCTAACCTTCTACATGACCTTTTCACGGCTATAATAAATTGTGACGAAAATAAAGATTATTTTAGATCGAAAGACACCTCAGTTCACTTGATTTGTGCGGTTGGAAACGATGAATGAACAACGAAGCGCGTGCATCACCGGATGTAATGATCACTTCCGCTGTGCCAGCTTTGGCTTGTTGGCTTTATTTTTGTTGTTGGTGCCATATAATAAACAACTTAATAACCTTTACCGTTCGGTCGTTACAGGAAAATCTCAAACCTCGGCTATCGCTCGGTCAATACGGCAAGGCCTCAGTTTGAGATTTTCCCATAATGACCTCACTCTCGGTTATTAAGTAGTTAATAATAACTAGACCACACTGTATATTATACTTATTTTAGTTCCAGTTTATTAAAAAAAATCATAACAATTAATGCCCAGTTCACAGCCCTATACAAAGTACAATGTAAAAACATTAAAACATGGTCTTGAGGCTTGGTGAAATCAAACAAAAGAAATAAAAAATACATGTAGTACCAGTGTATGCAATTTTGAAAAAGCCTCACTGTCGATGCAATTGATTTTGTTTAACTCCAAAGCCTCAGAGTCAAGTTAAAACTTTTAATGTATGCAATAATCAAAAAATTCTATTTTTTCAGAAGTATTATATAAACAAATGGTAGATAGCATGTGCAAACATTTTGTTCCAACATTTTTTGGGTTAAAAATTTCTTACTGTTCAGCTTAATTCACTGAAATAATTAACTTTACAATATGGAGAATAAGAATTATTTCAAGCAAACAAAACTCTTGTTTGAGACAATCACATTTCTCCAAGAGTGACCAAAACCTTCTATCTATCAATAATAAATATCATATACATGTACTTGTCCAGATATTCAAGCAACATCTCAGAACTAGAATGAATTGAACAAAATTTAATAAAGGTGAATTTATACTTCAAGCCTCAGTCAGAAGAGATTGACCATGAAAGCCTTAGCTTTACTGGGTCATGCATACTGGAAACAAAAAGTTAAAAGTGTGAAAAATGCATGTGCCATATTTCCTGAATAACTGCCCTGCCTGTCTCTTGCAAACCAAGTTTCTTTGGGGAGGTGTGAATTCAAAACAAAATAGATACATGTATCTGAGGCATAATGTTTGAATAAATATGGCACATACAACTTATGAAACAGTTTATGTTAAATACCTAACTACATGTACCTGCTGCTGCATTCTGAATATCCACAGCAGCAAACTTAATAAAATGTTCAAAATAATACTGCAACTCTTGGTTCCTTAGTGTTTGCCAATAGTTCGGATCAAATGCAATTCTCTCCACATACATTCCTTTGCTCATGCATACAACATTCCTTTGCTCGTGTATACAATGAAGTCACACCATTTTGCTCCTGCGACACCCATTTGTCCTTGAACTTGAGCATTATAAGCATGATCCATTTTCAGTCTACAGTGTTTGTTGTCCACTTTTTCCATAAAAAAAGTCTGAGTCGGAACATGCATCTAATGGTGTGACATTGAACTTTGTATATGGGCACTTCACCTCTGCCAATCCAAAACAAATGGAACAACCTTTATCAATGACTTTAGCATCTGGCGACACACCAAGCACTGGGCAACTTTTAGACACCACAAGGCCACTTCTAAGTACAGCTACAGTTGTTTTTTGATTAAACATATATTGTTGATACTCCTGAAGAGCAATAAGCTCATATTTGATTCCGTGAGCAACATACTTGGATGAGAACAGCTTAGGATGCATCAAAGATTGTGCTAAGGCACTATGACTTCTTTGCCAGTGTGCAATAAGCTGCAAGCTGGATGCAGTAAACCAGTATGTGCACTCCTTTTTCCAAAGTTCAGAAGCCGCTTGTTCTCTGCCGTTAGATCTGCTTCAACAGAAAAATTTGACTCGGCAAATGAAGTCTGATAACTCGGGACAGAACCAAAAGGGGTTTTTCCAAATTTTGTTTCAGTGAGTTCAGCAACTGAGCTTGGTTCTGTATTCATGTGTGAAAAGCCCACGTTGGGATCAATTTCTGCCAGCTCAGCCTTAAAAGGCTTCTCCCCATCAAGATCAGGCTGAGGTTGCCTTTGGGCCTCATACAGTTGGCACTTCACACCTCCATGAGAGCTGTGAGGCTCATCCAGCTTTGTCTTTCTAACCATGACACCCCTAACTGGTTGTGGAACAATGTTTTTACTGCCACCTTTCTTGTTCCATTCTTGCAGCTGGGACATTCAGGCTGGCTCTGGATTTTCATCTTGTTCTTGGTTCAAGTCCTTTGTATTTTTTGCCTCAAATATAGGAAATTTGAAAACTTTTAACAACAAAGCTGAAATGTGATTGCGAAAGCCAACTTTTCCAGCCACACAGGTACAGCTAGAGTCAAGAACATCTCCTCTGACAATACACAAGGCTAGTTTCAGCTGGTGTGGAGGATCATTTTTTCTGAAGCTGTGACAACACTTGGCTTGAAAATAAAAACATCGCTGATCACTGGTTGCCATGATGTCATGCAAATACTCATCTTCCAGGAAAGTCTTTGCTTTTCGCAGTGTTGTTGGTACGGAATGATGGTCTTTATTTCCGAGATTCTTTCCCAATCTTAAAACGTACTCGTTCATTTCTGCTCGAGTAAACAGCAGCACTTTCTCTAAGGAAGTGCCCCATCCACTGGTTGGATAACTGACATTTCTTTGAGTACGATTATCGACCAGAACATCTGGAGCATTGCTCGACGAATCTGAGCTTTTCTTATGTTTTCTCCTGGTGTGCAGTAAATTAGGATCTGGATCCACAATAATCTTGTCCCTTCCGGATTTAATGTAATCCTCGACTCTGAAAAAAAAAAGTAGATAAAAGCTTAACATCATATTCGTATACGACGTCAGAACATCAGCTTACCAATGACAAGCAAACCATAAACAAACCAATTTCTCACCTCTTCACAAGCTCCGCTTTTGTTTTGAGGCCTTTCGCCGGGTCATCTCGACATCTTGACCAGAACTTTAACTCTTCATTCTTGAGCTCCGTTTGTTTTCGCCCACGTAATGAGGCACGAGGTATATCGGCTTTGGTGAGAATCGAGTCGCATGCTGCCATCGCGGTTGCCATGTTGGAAATGCACGACGCTCGAGGCCTTTCTGGCCTCGCTTTGGTGTTGGTAGTTACCATTCTGCCCGAGTGATCCAGCATTATGAAAGTCGTGTATAGCAAACTTTTTCTGTGCTTACATTGCCCCATCCAAACACTGGGGGTGGAGGAGTGGGAGAATTCCATAACCTTTGGTGAACCTGATACACAGTCAAGGGTTTGCATAACTGTGGAGCTGTTTAATTACTTCTTCATTGATATAGAGCATTGTGCAAAAGTAACACAAGCGAAATGCGCAAATTTCATTCTTTCTTCACGCTGGAAAGTTTGTGTGAAAGTTCGAGGCCTCTTGAGCGAAATTTCCCTGGAACAAAGAACGCTTTTCGTCGACTTGTCGTAAAAAACGAAATTTCACGACGACAAGCGTCGTTTCACTAACTCAAATTTTGTGTTAAACGGACAATTCTTCACACGATCTATTCTATCTACCCATCATATAATGTTCGCAAAATATACGAAAGTAAAAATATATACCTTCTTAATACACACTGGACAAAGCCTTTGATACTGCTGACTGTGGGATTAGCCCTTAATCCACTTAAGAACTTTGTAACCAAGCTTGTATTATAAGAGACTAGATTTCACATATAGCATTTCAGTAGACACTTGCCGGCCCACCGTAACAACCTGTTTATTAAAGTCGTATGTATGTAATACTCCTCTGCGGTCTACTCATTGTTGCCTCCGTAACAACACATGGGGTCAGAAGTGGGATCGCTAGGACACTCAGGTAAAGTTAATTTCGCTGGTTAAACTTGAAAAAAGATGAATTCGCATGAATAAGTGCAACAAGTGAGGCAAGTGAGGCAAGCACGCCAAGCACGCCATCTTCAAGTTCTTCCCAGGAAACAACCCAAACAGGTAATCCACAAAGTGGAACGATGGCTGCCGCAGGGAATTTCAATATTTCTGCACCAGCAAATTTCAATCCCAAAACAGACAATTGGAACCAATGGATATCACGAAAAGAGTTATTCGAAACAGCTACACAACGCGATGGGCTGCCAGATAAGGTGCATATCAACACTCTTATTTACGTTATGGGAAATAATGCTGCCGACATTTATCAAAGCTTCAAGCTGTCAAGTGAGGAAAACACTTACACTAACATTAAACAAAAGTTTAAGGAACACTTCAAGGGTAAAGTGGTTTTAGTTTTCGAGAGAACGCAATTTGTGCGACGCTTGCAGCAAGAAAAAGAAGGAGTTGTGTCATTTATTGAAGATCTCCAGAAACAGGCTGATGTTTGTTCTTTCGGTGATCTACGGGATCAAATGGTCCACACACATATAGTGGCCGGATTGCGCGATTAGCAGCTTAGGTGAAGATTGATGGCCAATGACAGCTTCACCTTAGATTAAGCAATTGCTGAAGCAACATCCGCTGAAATCACGAAACACCAAGATCATATTCTTCAAAGTAACCCAACCGCAGAGGACCTATCTGAAATAAATGACAAAAGAGGTCCGGACCACAGATGTGGATGTCACGAATTCAAGAAAGGCGCGGTTGACGTCTAAACACAAAGTTCAAAAATCTTGCTACAAATGCAGAGCTCAACCAAGCCACCCTCCTAATCGTTGACCAGCTAAAGATGTCACTTGCAGTGCATGTAAGAAGAGAGGCCATCACGCAAAAGTTTGCAAATCTTCCAAACGAGTTCAAAGTGTTGACGGCTCAAGTGAAGATGACATCTCCATAATGACCACTGGCGAAACTGTCAACATGGTCAAAAATAACTCGAAATGGAAAACTAACTTGCTCATTGGAGCAAAACTGTCGTCTACATAATGTTTCCAGACTTTTGGCAGTGTTGAACGTTACGTAGGCGACAGTTTTGTCATAATCAAGGAACACTCCGTAAGTATGTTCCATGACACTCTTAACGCAGTTGACCCTTTGATATCTTTCACCATTGAAACTGAGAACAATGGCTAAATTTCCTTTCTAGACACCTTGATTACCAGGAAGAATGGAACAGTTACTATCAGTGTCTATCGAAAGCCCACACACACTGACAGATACCTGGACTTTAACTCTGATCACGAGTTAAAACACAAAATAAGTACCGCCTTTACCCTTCTAAATCGGGCACTCAACCTCCCGAGCACCGCTGAAGGAATAAGGAATGAGCTGACCCACATTTCTAACGCGTTAAAATCAAATGGCCACCCATCAGCAACTATATCAAACATCTTAAAGAAGAAATCGACCGCTGAAGTCATTCCTTTCCCGGAGGAGTTGGTGGGAATGTTCTTTAAGTGGACAGACCCACCAGACTCCTGAAATGGCTTCGCAGTTTTACCATACATCAAAGGTGTCGCTGAACCACTTACAAGAATTCTCAACAACAATGGCATCTGAGCCACCACCAGACCGGTTAAGATAAGACCTTGCAACAGGAATTTGCGTCCCCCAAATCAAGACCTCCATTAGATCGGCAAACGAACGTTGTCTATAAAATCCCCCGTGCGGACTGCTCATGCAACTACATCGGAGAAACGGGTAGATGCTCATACACTAGAAATAAGGAACAAATACGGAACACTAAAGTTTTTAAACGTGGTTTCAACATTGCCAGCCATGCATGGCTGTCATCGACAGAGGCAATTATTTCTTTTGTATTACAATATTTATTCGTCTGTTATTTTCTCACCTTTTTGTATATATATTTTTACCTCCGCTTTTTACACCTCACTTTTTAAAGATTGCAGACTGGCAATCGAAAGCTCAGTGTTTTTTTAAACCTTGAACCAGAGAACAAAGGTCAAAGGTCTTAAGGAGCCACTCCTTGGCCCACCAGCCATTGAAAAACTGAACTTATTTGCCAGAATCAACGACATCCAGAGCCAATGTTCCGAAGAACAGATTAAGAAGAAGTATCCACAACTCTTCCACGGACTGGGAGAACTCAAAGGAGAATATGAAATCAAGTTAATGCCAAATGCACAACCATTTGCTATTACTTCCCCAAGAAGAATTCCCCTTCTGATGAAGAGCACAGTTAAAGCGGAAATCGCGAGGATGGAGGAGCTTGGAGTTATCAGAAAAGTAGAGCAGCCTACCGAATGGTGTGCTGGAATGGTCACTGTACCCAAGCCAAATGGGAAAGTCAGAATCTGCGTTGATTTAACCAAACTGAATGAAAGTGTCTGTCGAGAGACTTACCCATTTCCAAAATTCGACTCGCTCCTGGGTGAGATTGGAGACTCCACTGTGTTTAGCAAGTTAGACGCCAGTTCAGGGCTCTGGCAGGAGAAGTTGGCAGAGAAATCTCAGCTTCTAACCACTTTCTTAACTCCTTTTGGCAGATACTGTTTCCAACGACTTCCTTTCGGTCTGAAATCAGCACCCGAACTATTTCAGAGAAGAATGCTTACTGAGCTAGAGGGCCTGGACGGCATGATCTGTATCATGGACGACATCTTGGGTACACGGTAGGACACATACAGATCACGACAAATGATTAGACAGCGTTTTAGCAAGTCTAACCAAGGCAAAGATCACCTTGAATCCGGACAAGTGTGAATTTTCCAAACACCAGCTGAAGTTTGCTGGCCATAACCTCAGTGCCCATGGTATCGGTCCAGACAAAGACAAAACAGCAGCTATTGAGAAGATGGAACGTCCAAGAAATGTTTCAGAGCTACAACGATTTCTTGGTATGATCAACCACCAACAGAAGTTCATAGAAAATCTATCCGAAAAGACCCATCCCCTGCGTGACTTATTGTCAAGCAAGAATGAATTCACTCGTTTAAAGAACGACATGATTCGAGCGCCAGTTCTTGCCCACTATTGTAGAGATAAAGAAACAATTATTGTTTCAGCTGATGCCTCCTCCTATGGATTAGGAGTAGTCTTCCACGTCCAGGATGACGGCACGAAGAAGCCAGTCGCTTACGCGTCTAGATCAATGACGTCTACAGAGCAATGCTATGCTCAAATAGAGAAAGAAACCCTTGCAATGACGTGGGCCTGCGAAAAGTTCACAGATTACACGGGTAAAGATTTTACCATCAAAACGGACCACAAGCCGTTAGTGCCGTTGTTGGGATCCAGATGTCTTCACGACATGCCTCCCCGTATCCAACGATTTCCCATGAGACTGATGTGATACTCTTACCGGATAGTTCACGTTCCTGGAAAGGACCACTGTACAGCTGACACCTTATCAAGAGCACCACTCTATCAAA